>CM070733.1:3581659-4160599 GCA_036346275.1 Otatea glauca | reverse complement strand
AAACCTAAATCTAGTGAAACAAATTTATAAATTTGTGTAAATTCATTTATATTATAAATATGCAAAAATATTTTAGTTTTAGTACATGTGTAGTAAGTGATCCCAAATTTAAGCTATAGGCTTAGAATGTGTACTATGTAAATTTTCACAAATCAAATCGAAAAATGATGAAACCAATTTATGTGTATTCCTGAGACCATGATAATTCTAAATATGTAAAAATATCCATATTTGAGCTTAGTTTGTATCAAATGCATGAGTAGATGAATTTCAATACATTTAAAGTTCAAAAGCTCATAACTAGTGCAAATAAATTCCAAAAATTGTGAAACCTTTTGCAAAATTCATGATAAATCATGATATATCTTATGTGTTAATTTTGTGCATTTTGAGCATGTTTAAAACTGAGGTTTAAATCGGTATTTATTTACGACTTTATGTTTATTCGCTTAGACAACACTTCTTGCAAAACCATTGTGAGCAACATTGGAGGGAATTGTGTAGTTAGACATGCATGTTAAATTAGTGGGTCTTTCGTAGATCATGGCACCTAGTAGGAGGTATGACTTGCTTAGAAGATGCATGTCCTTTATAATGGATGTTCTAGGAATTGTAGGATTGGCCCTCACATCATTCACATATGCATCACTCTCACATGCATCATCCTCATAAGCATTATTCTCATATATATGAGCGTATATAATATTTGTATGTATGTTGTTTATTACGAAGAATAGTAACTTCTTATTTGTTTGCTTATATGTATGTTGGCGTTGGAGTGTGCTTGCGAATCTGGAACTATGTGAGAGGTTCTAGACTAGGTGGCGTAATTGGTACTCCGATCAACCAAAGCAAGACCAATTGGTCAACAAGAAAGGCAAGCACCCTCCTTTGATCATGTTGATCCCATTATTTTCACGGTGTTTATGTTGTTTTATCAAACTATATATGCATGTGTGTATGTTTATATTCAACTTGCTATGTTAGTCTTGGTAGTTACTTCTGTTGAATGCATTGCCCTTACCTTGACAATTGATTACGCTATTGTAACCTTAGCTTATGGTATGGACATTACTTATTGTCATTATGGGTAATAATTACGAAATATCTCATGTACAAGCTTAGACATGCTCACTTAGAACATCTTTTGATCCTATTTGTTTGGCTTTTCACGCTTAAAAGCGAGAAAAGCCAAAAGTCGAAACAAACGACTAACTTTTAAGTCGGGCTTAAAAAATTCAAAAGCCTCCATATAACTATAAGTCAAAAGCCGGTGAGATGTGTTTTTAGGCTTTTTAGGATGAAATAACCCTTTACCCGGAAGTCTCCAAAATTACCCAACAAATATCATCATATATAAACTCAAGAATCCTTCTTCCATCTCCTCATTTCTCCTCATCTTCTCTTTCTCCCCAATCGACATGCCTTCTCCCTCCGCCGCCTTTGGTCTCTGTCGTCCCCGACCTCCTCCCTCCTCATTGTCCCTAGCCTCCTTCCTCCACAGACCGGATCCGGCATGGCGTGGGTTGAGGCGACCGAACCCGAGCTTGGAGCGTTGGGAGGCTACAGTCCAGCGTGGCGTAGGTGGAGCTGAATCGATTCGGCCGTAGAACGGCGGGAGGTGGTCGGATCCGGTGTGGCATGGGTGGAGGCGGGCGGACCCGAGGTTGGGCAGCGAGAGGGGGGGAGGCGACGGATCTGGCGCGGCAAGGCGCACCAATCCGCCTCATCGAGCCCTCGATTATATGTTTTTATTTAGTTTGTGAGAGTTCAAAATATTGCTATGCTATTTTGATCGAGAAGAGTTCAAAATTGCCATGTAGTAATAGTTTCAAGTTGATAAATAATTATACTCGAATGAAGTTTGATCTCAACATTAATCTATGTTTTTCAATACGACATTCGGTGAAAAAAGTACGAAACATTTGTATTAGATAAATCAGTATATAAGAAAAGTCCTTACAACCTTAAAGGGTATTCCAAACTTTCTAGCAATAAACTACACCATCCAACCCATCAAAAAGCCAGGATACCAAACAGTATATATTGGCTTAAAAGCATACGGCTTAAAAGCTCGTTAAGCCAAAAAGCTAGCTTTAAGCCAAAAGCCAAAAAGCTAGCTTTAAGCCAAAAGCCAAAAAGCCTAAGCCGAAACAAACAGGGCCTTTAAATGTTGGGACACATTTCTATCGGACTTGAGCAATTTGAAAAGGTCTGAGCAGAGTTATGGTCTCTGTGTATTTTGGTAAAATCCAACTAAAAATTTATAGTTTAGGCGGCGAGTTACTATGTAAACTTGAGGCGTGAGGAGGGACCTCACGCGTGCTTAGGGGAGATTCTCGCAGGTCATTAAGAACCAGAACTTGACGCTATCACCTCGTAAAATAGTGCAACCACATATGCTAGTATGGAATAGCCTTAGCTTAGTAGATTAGCTGAAGTTTAACCTTACATTTTGGTAGGCCAAGTAGTAAGGACACTCAGGGTACAATATTGCTCGTAGGTGCTCCCTTCACAGAGGTGTTGGGGTTAAAGCATTCCAATATAGCGGTGTATGCCTTGCCATGGGGAGAGGGCGTGATGGGGCGTAAACCATCATTAGTACTATGTGTGGGGTCGGATCATGGCAAGGGTTTGTCATCCCGAAATGGTGCAAGGCTAGACTTTAGCTAGTTGAACAATTTTGTCACAATCTAGCAAATTAGATGCTGTGGGTATCGGGAGGTATGGTTGACATGATTGTTAGAATGTGTCATATCAATGGCAAGCCCATATCAAGGATGCTAGTTGATGGGGCACGACAATCAAACGATGCCTTACACCATATGCAAAAAGTTGGGTAAGCACGATGAAGATCTCATTAAAACTAACATAGTTTTAAATGATTTCACATATGATCCTACTTGAGGCGAAAGGGGTTATGGTGACAGAGTTAACGATCAACGGCAAAACATTGTCGACCGCTTTTTTGTGGTTGGCGCTAAGGGTAATTACAGCGTTCTATTAGGCGAGATTGGGTTCACACCAAGCTGCTGCGTCTCGTTGACTATGCATCGGATGCTCGTCCAATGGAATGGGGATAAGGTCGAAGTGGTTCAAGTTGACACATCGGCTCACAAAGCCATGGTGAGTTGATTGAGCGGCAACATGACGAAGTTGAGTGCATATCGGGTAAAGCCTTATATGATCGTGATTTCATACGCATCAATAAAATAGAGCTTATTCCAATTAACGTAGGCCAAGCACGCTTGATAGGAAATGCAAAATTTTGTGTCGATAGAATCCAAATCGACAATAAAGGGTTTGTAAGATAGAATGCGGAGCTATCGGCAAACGATAGATTGCTATGAGACCATTGAAGACTTTCAAGAAATCGAGAAATTAGGCCAAGGTTTCATATCGATTGATTTATTGGACAAAGTCGACATAGGTGATGGTGATAGAAAAAGACCAACTTTTATTAGTTTAAACTTAGCCACAGATTATAAAGAAAAGTTGGTCGAGACGTTAAAGAATTATAAATATTGTCTTGCTTGGGAATGTCATGAGATGCCTAGTTTGAGCCAACAGCTAATTGAACATCGGTTGCCAATAAAATCGGGTTATCGGCTATTTAAACAATATCCTAGAGGATTTAATCCAGCCATGTATGATATAATAAAAGAGGAAATTGAGTGATTATTGGAGGCTAAGTTTATCAGGCCTGCCGATCGTTGAGTGTTCCTCAATATCGTTCGATTATGAAAAAATGAAAAACTTAAGGTGTGTATCAATTTGAGGATTTAAATAAAGCCACACCTAAAGATGAGTATCCGATGCCTATAGCGATATGCTTATCGATCTTTGCATCGGGAATAAAATTATTAGTTTTCTTGATGGCAATGCCAAATATAATCTTATATTCATAGCGAGTCGATATCCCTAAGATGGCATTCGGTGCCACTCGTGCCTGGGCTTGTTTGAATGGGTGGTGATGATATTCGGCTTGAAAATCTGGTGCAGCGTATCAACGTGCCATGAATTTAATCTTTCATGATTTAATCGGCCATGTTGTGGAAATTTACATCGATGATGTTATTGTAAAATCAAGGAAGATTTGCAACATCTAGTCGATTTGGAAGCAGTGTTAAAAAGATAAGGGCACATGGTTTAAAGATGAATCTATACAAATTGTGCTTTTGGTATATCGTGAGAATAGTTTTGGCTTTATGATATACAAAGAGGATTGAAGTCAATCAAGAAAGGGTTAAGGCCATAGCCGATACAAAGCACCTGCTTGTAAAAAGGATCTGCAAAAGCAGAGCAGTAAGATTAATTATTTACGATATTTTATTTTAAATTTATCTGGCCGAATTAGTTCATTTACCCCGTTGTTGAAATAAAAGGAAAATCAAGAATTCGTTTGGGGAGCAGATCAACAAAGAGCTTTTGAGAACATTAAAGAGTATTTGTCCAAGCCTCCGGTTTTAGCTGCACCGAGGAAAGGTATGCCATTCGAATTATATATATCAACTGAAGAGGCAACAATAGGAGTTGTTTTGACGCAAGAAATTGATGGTAAAGAGCAGGTTATTTTCTACGTAAGTCGACGGTTAATTGATGCAGAAACCAGGTACCCTTTTGTAGAAAAGCTTTGCTTATCATTATATTTCGCATCGACTTGTAAAGTTATATGTAAAACCGATATTATCAAATATATGTTATCAGCTCCAATTTTACAGGGTCGACTTGGTAAATGGGCCTATACGCTCATCGAGTTCGACCTTACATGTGAATCGGATAAAGCTGTCAAAGGTCAGGCTATTGTCGATTTTATAACAGGACACGAAACTGATATGAATGTCGATCTAATATCTGTTGCCCCTTGGCAATTATTTTCTACGGATCGGTATGTCAAGAGGCGATGGTATCGGGGTAGTGTTGGTTTTGCCAAAAGGGTATAGCCTTGAGTTCGCATTTAAAATTGAATTACGGTGTTCCAAAAATCAAGTCGAATATGAAGCATTGCTTAAAGGGCTCTGACTACTTGATAATATCGAAGTTGATTACTGTTGAGGCTTATGGTGACTCTCTGTTGGTGATCCAGCAGATTAAGGAGAATATAACTACTATGATGAAGTTTTGATCAAATATTTGGAGGCGATGTCACGATATAATCGCCTCATTCACTTCTTTTTCCATTTGTCATATTCCTCATGAGTTAAATGACAAGGCTAACTTGTTAGCTCAACAAGCATCGAGCTATAAAATTTTTGGCGATTGGAGGAATTCGAGCCAATAGAAAAATGGATCATGTGTGTCACCATAGGAGATTGGAGGATAAGAATAGTGAAATATTTGGTGATCCTTCAAAACCCAACGATCGGAGAATCAAGTGACAGCCCTAAAGTATGTCCTCTTTGATAATGTACTCTTTTATCGGACTTAGAGGTTTGTTACTAAGATGTCTTGGCCAGAAGAAGCTAAAGTGGGCATGGAAGAAGTGCGAAAGTATTTGTGGAACCCATCAATTGGCTTATAAGATGAAATTGTTGTTAAGATGTCTTTGGTATTTCGGCCAACAATGTTGGAGGATTGCTTCAAATATTATAAAGGATGCCAGACTTGTCAGAAATTTGTCAACATACAATTGGCTCTAGCAGCTTTGCATCGAATTATCAAGCCTTAACCATTCAGAGGATGGAGAATAGATATAATCAGACAAATATTTCTTGGGTCAAGCAAAGGCCATAAATTCATATTGGTCGCGATCGATTATTTTTCTAAATGAGTCGAAACAATTTCGCTTAAAAAAGTTACAAGTGTTGAAGCTGTCGGATTTTTACAAAACATATTGTCCATCGGTTTGGAATTCCACAGACTATTACCACCGATCAGGGCATTGTGTTTATGTCTGATGAATTTCAAGGTTTTGCTAGAAGTTTAGGTATAAAATTATTGAATTCATCACCCTATTATGCTCAGGCTAAAGGTCAGGCCGAGTCTTCAAATAAAACGTTGATTAAGTTAATTAAGAGAAAAATTGAAGAGAAACCAAGGAATTAGCATGTGATGTTATCAGAGTTATTATATGGGTCTATCGGATTGCGTACTATGGTGCAACAAAATTATCGCCTTATTAATTGGTTTATGGACAAGAAGGTCGTTGCCCTTGAAATCAACATTGACTCGATAAGAATGGCCAAACAAAATGGGTTATCGGCTCAAGATTACAAGGATTTAATGACCAATAATTTGGATGATCTAATAGAAATAAGGTTGCATACATTGGATCAGCTGCAAAGGAATAAGGCAAGAGTTGCAAGAGCTTACAATAGAAAAGTGATGCCTAAGTCATTTTGTGAAACCGATCTAGTTTGGAAAACTATATTGCCTGTCGGCTCTAAGGATAATCTATTTGGCAAATGGTCTCTGACTTGGGAATGACCTTATAAAATACATCGGCTTGCGGATGGGAATTCTTATATTCTCTGAGATGTTAGAGGGTATGGTATTTCGTAAGGCGATTAACGAAAAATACTTGAAGAAGTATCATCGAGTATCTAGGTTGGGTCCTAATCGGCTAAGAACATCGAGTGGAGGCCAAATTAATTCGTTGCGATTATTTACGGTGAATGTGAACATAAGCGATGAATAATTGTAATACTCGGTATGGAAAATAGGAACTAAATAAACATAAAATCGGCTAAACAAGATTGAAAAAATTAATTACAAAATATCTGAGAACATTGTTTAAGGCCCAACGGGATAAAAACATTCAAGCATTGTTTTCTTGATAAGCGATTCTGACATTTATCGTTGATCATATCACGAGTTGTTGAGCTTGGCTCGAAAGCCGATAATCGTCTGTGCGACTTCGCTATTATTTGCTCAACATCATCAAGGATTTTCTCATCTTCTTGGTGTGCCAAGCACGTTGGTCACTTTGGTTGATTGTTTTTCAACATTGCAATGGCCATACCAAGATTGACTTTTGAGCTTTCAAAGCTGAAGAGGAGCTGGTTATAATTTCATGACCATCAGCTATTTGTTTAGTGACCTTGATCAACTCTGCTTCGAGGAAGCTTTTAGTCTACTCCAGCTTCAGAACCGCCTCCTTATTGGTTTTAAGAGATTTTACATCTTTGTCATATTTGGTATTCTTTTTTTGGTGCCGGCTACCATCTCATCGAATATCTTTTGGTCCTATTGTTGAGCTTCCCGACGAGCAATTCTTGCCTTCACGCTGCACTATCTCCTTCCGCTCATCAACATGGCATACATTCAACAATGCAACCATGGCCTCTTGAACAAGTTGGTTGCATTGTTGCCATAGCATTCCTAAGAGGTTGAGCATTTTTGAGCAGATCAACCGATGGGGTGAAAAGTAACTTGAAAAAGTTGTTCAATTTTCTTGCATTCCCGAGCCGATACAACATTGGCCAATGCTTCTTTTGAAGCGGAAAGATTTTTAAACTTCACGTAGGAAACTCTACGCACCAAGTCGGCGTCATCCTCCAAGTCGAACCAATTGAATCGCGAATGTTGCTCACAGTTCGATCGGTTTGGCACTTGACCCTTGGCGATAGTAGACATGGTGGCAATAGTTGGTGCGCTTGTAGGAATTTTGGCCTAAGGTGTCATTGCGATGGCAAAGGTGGCGAATCAGCTTCTATAGGAAGTTCGGTCGAATATCGGCCACGATGTCGGTGGAGAAAAGAGCGGCTGCAAGAAATATCAATAATCCTATTAATCGATTTGTCGATATCGAATTTGATTTAGGATCAATTCATAGAAGTTAAAACAACAAGAGTCTACTTTGGCGATACCTCCTAGGTTATATTTACAATACTTGTGTTAGTATAGTGTGATGAACTAGCATCACCGATAGAGCTGCTATTGAAAGTGTTAGTCACTATCGTCGGCTCAGTGGGAAGATTAGGGAAGAACTGATCAATGATAGCTGACGTAGTCCTCTTTGCAGGATATAAGGCTGCAGCAATAGCCGACCATCGGTGAAAAACTTCCGCCTAGGAGCATTCAAGAAGAAATATGGCAAGTCTTGGATTTGAAGGTTATCGACCATATGTAGTACGATGTTAGCGCCCGATGCATTGCGGACTCGTTCCTTGGTGAAACCGATCAAATAATTGAAAGTTTGGGAAACTTGTCTAAAACCCAACTATACCTTGAATATCTTGATGAGTGATAAAATTCATATGGCGATTGATAAGTTCGATTCTGGTGTGCAAGCGAGCGGATAACGTACTTAGGAGATGAAAATTTTGTAGAGATTTAAGGTCTCATCAAGCATAGTGTTCTTGTCGGTGATAGATAGAGAAAAGGCAGCCACGGATAATCATCGACTTCTTTATAACTAAAAAGTCTTCTTTGGTTGAAGTCTTTATTGTCAATTTGGAAGAAGAAAGCCAAGTATTTTTTTGTGCCGATAGGGGTGATCTTGACCTCATTCCCGAGAGCAAAGATGAATCTCTCCCCATAGGATCATTGTTTCTATACTAAATTTCTTGACTTTCTGGAGTTTCTTCTCGAGGAAAAGTGATTCATCAGCTGGATGGAGTTGGAATGGTTTGCTGAATATGCAATATAACCAAGGTTGGATAAACCACAATGGACCCCCAACATTGCCGACAGTATACTCTCCCATACCGGTGAATAGCCGACTACGGATAATGTGCATCATTTGGTAAACTGCACCAAGAAACATTTTCCTAGCGCTGCAGATGGCCTTCCACTAATTGCTCTGCAAGGACTTGATGAACTGTGTCGACTCAAGAGATGCTTATGAGTAAAAGAAATCTATCGAGCCACATGTTTATGAAAGCAACATGCTCCTTGTTCAATACTGGACCGATGCCCTTGTTGTTGCTAATATACTTGCTCCAACCATCTCCCTTACTTTGGATCAGCTTGTGTTGGGGTTTGCTGCTGAAAGCCGATACTTGATTTTCGTCTGACCTTAAGCAACAGAGTTGCGCCACATCAAGAAGGTTTGGGCCGATGGAACCTGTTTTAAACAAAAACGCATTTAGCGTATCTGACCAGAAATAGCAGGTCGTGGCCACCAAGGGCTCGTTGGCCTTTGTATCGGCTAATGAGAGAGGAAGACATTAAGCTATTCCCATCCTCTCCCACTCAATCATTTTTGGGTAGCTAGCTGATTATACCAATCTCTCCACCCTTTTGCGCTATCGGTCTAGCCTAAAACTCTTACTTCATCCTTCTATATTATACCCGGGCCGGCGGTGGAAGGCGAGGATTTCTTGGTCTATAACAGTGGTCGGATCAAGGTTTCCTATTGGACCTAAATAATACTAGTCATTGCTATCAGGAATGGGGATAAGTACCTACTGAAGGTCACTTTCTTTGAAGCCAATTAGAAGTTGACAAGCTGACGAATGATGCGAGGGATGAGAGCGCCTGAAGCTTGTAGACTAAAATTAAAGATGAAGCCGATGGTGAAGGGACTAAGAGCTCGTGCACATGAAAATGATAGGAGTGTGAATGCCATATTTATAGGTGGGAGAAAAAGGTGAAAAGGCGATGTTTTGCGGGCGATTAATGGTGACGATACACCTCTCAAGGTTTTACGGCGCAATTAATGGAGAAGTTATTAAGAAAAAAACAGCGAAAATGGTGAAGAAAAATTCGGAGTTTAGTCGACAACGGAAGATTTTGGAAGAAAACATATTATTTCCTAAAAATAGGGGACATATGTTAGCACCAAAATTTTGCAAGGTGTAACCAATTTGTCAAGCCAAGAATAAATTGAGTACGTTTGGCTGATATCGGCTTAGAAAAGGAAAGTTGAGTTAAATTTGGAATCGTATCCAATATAGATGGAATTTCATCTATAATAGAAGCCGATACGGAGCTTAACAGCTTGTTAGAGCCAATATAGATGGAATTTCATCTGTAACGATAAGTCTAAACAACTTGTTAGAGCTGATACGATCGATTGTACGATATAAAAGGCAATCGAGGGCGAGTTGAAGATCCAACAATCAATCAAACAACTCGTATCAACTTTTTATCTACTTTTTCTTTCAACTAGGAGTAGTGTAATTTGTCGTTGATCAATAAAATTGCGCATCACCGATTGTTGATCTTCCCTGATTACGCCAGGTTTGATTTCTATAATCTTGTGGTGCATCTTCTTTTTTGAGAAAATCTACCTTTATCAACCATCTAATCAGCTCTAACAAGTTGTTTAGACTTATCGTTACTTGCAATTTAATCGGCTTTGAATAGCTATTTAGATTATTGCCGATTATCACGTTAGATCGGCTTTGAGCTAATTTCTATCGATCTTGCCTATTATAGGATCAAATCGGCTAGCACTCCTCGAACTTCTTAAACCCGGTGTTCACGTGTGTTTAAGCCGATCAATCCATCGTCATATTTTTCGGCGCCAACAGCCTCTAATAGTCTTCTTCGTATAAGTCGTATACTCCAACAGACAAGACGACTGATTATATTGCATTATTGTGAAGGAAACATACAAGCAGTTTTTTCGTAGCAATCCAGATAATAGAAGATTATATCTCGTGAACTCTACATAAGATGCACACAGCCACGAAACAACTACAAGCAAGGGCGGGCAGGCCTCGAGCCACCGGGCACAGGGCCGAGCCTGGCCCAAAATTCTATGAAGAAGCCATCAAAAACCCATGTAAGAATGTATCAACATATGGGGCAGCTCAGCCGGTCCGAGGCTTGAGCACGGGTAGCTCCGCCCTAACTATAAGTAAATAATTAAGTCCTTCACAGCTTCACTGGTCATCCTCTCAGGAGGTCAGTGCATGGCGGCAGAGGGGGCACACATTGCTGCGCCCCAGCCACTCGGAGATGCAATGCTGGTGGAAGCTATGCTTATGCGAGCACGGCATCACGTATAGCTCGTCGCCGGCTACAAAATCCTCCATGCAGATGACGCAACCCCCGACGACGACGAAGCTCTGATTCGTCTCATCGTCTCCTCCTCCGTGATGAATACGCTTCTCCAGACCAGCCACCGCAGCGGCGGACGCAGGGACTCCTCCAAAGCCGCCGTTGCGATACACCTCATCCGCTGTCGCCCGCTCAAGGTCAGCGATTCGGAGCTCGATGCGAGCGATTCGGAGCTCGACGTGAGCGATTCGGAGCTCGATCTCCCAACCGTGAAGTGACCGAAGGAGAAGGTCAGGGACTCGGGCTTCCATGCTCTCGTCGGCGGCCATAGCAGAACAAGCCTAGCTCGATCAGGGGATCGATGGATGACGTATTGACGTTACGTGCACGATCGATTTTTCAGCGTCAATAGCCACCATATGAATATACGATCTATGGATTATGCATGCATGGATAGTTTAGTCACGAAGAGAGGCGCGTAGCGACGATTTATATACAGCTAGCGTTGGTGCATGCGAGGATTGTGCCGCTTCGACTCGGAACAGGAAATCCGGCTGTAATAATGTCCGATTCGGATTCGGTTTGCGCCTACGCGGTACGTTGCCGTGCATCACATTCACACGGCCGTCGTGCTGTCCGAGTCGGATCGTGTTGTACATCACGGGAGGACGCCGTCCGTTGATTAGATTGTTGATTGATGTATTATGGGGGTATACATGATCGAGCAGACCTCAGGATATCGCGGGTTTAATCGCGGATCAAAAGGTAGAGGCCAGTATCAGTAGTCCGCCCACGGAGGGCGATGGCGATCGATCGCTAGAGGGGCCCCATGGTGCTCGGGCGCATCACATGCCAACTCCGGCCACTCCAGTGCAGTCCAGACGTCGTTAATCACCGTAGAAGTCATGTCTTTTTATTGGCGCTGAAAAAGAGCTAATTGACTTCAACACACCCGAATGTAGAGTTCAAAGGGTTTTAGCCGTGCCCGCCTATTTGATTCTATAATTGGCAAGATAATAAATCTAAACAGCTATTATAGAGCCAATCAGACGATTGATAAAGATTTATTTTTCTGAAAAGACCATGCGCGGCGAGATTGATACAAAACAAACATGAGATAAGCGGCGTAAGTCGATGATGATCAAAGCGGCGATCGCAACTTTATTGATCAAAAGCAATTACAGAGAAAAGATTCTAAGTCTAAAAATACTCCTAATCGACATAAAGTAAACAAAAGTAGATGCAAATAATTGATTGATTGGTGGATGTTCCCTCTCGTCTTTTCTCTCTCCCTGTTTTTAAAGTGACTAAGCCGATCGTATCGTCCCCTGATTTTTAAAAATCCACAATTTGTATCGGCCTCAATTTTCAAGAGATAAATTCCACTTTGAACCAATATCGGTTAATATTTTTTATCCATACTTAACTCTCTCATCCTAAATTGATCACTTCTGCTAAATTATAGTGTCAACACCTCCTAAACAAATTCTTAGGTGTAGTTAAGTCTGTTCAGACTCCTAAAATTTATGGTTTCGCCAGCCGCAAGCTATCGAGATTCGAGCGCTACTGGACCTGACCTAGCCTGCCAGCTACCTGCTTGCAGCAGCAGTTACAGTGCGAGCAGAAATTCAGGCCAGAAGATAGCTGTGCGTAGTAGTCTGACGGCCGGCCCTAACCAAGTCGAAGGCAAGACCTATCAGTCCTTTGCAGAGAATCAAATCCTTGTCGCCATGCATGCGAGCCAATGATGCAGGCTATATATCGCTTCTTCCAGGTTCTTGCATCCGTCGTCATACTTAGAAATGAAAACGGTGCAAAAACGATCGGTAAATAGCTGTTTCGTTTTCATTTTCATATTTTTATCGATAGCGGAAGCGAAATTGGAAACCCGGAAGCGGATCTGAAACGGATAGTAGCGGAAGCGGAAGCGAAATGGAGCGGATACGAAAACATAAGCGAAAATTTCACGAGAATATAGTACATGATCTATCCAAAGTTTCAAACATACCAACTTTGAATGGTATTATAGTTACATAGAACATATTAATAACATTAGCCAACATGGACTCATTGAGCATGGTATGAACAAGGACACGTAAACATTGTTTACCTCAAAATCAGCCAACACATCATAGTATAATAGCAAACATAGATAGTTTCACATCATAACATAATAGCAAAGTCACGTAATTCCACATCATAACATAATAGCAAAGTTACGTAGTTCCACATCATAACATAATAGCAAACACATATAGTTTCAAATCGTTAAAACTTAGTTTTTTCTCAAGCTATCTGTCCCCCATATTAATCCATCGTATTCTCCTCCATATCAGTACCATCGACATCATCTTGCTCCTCCAACTACAAAGACAAGCACGAAACAATAGTAATGTTTTTGATAAGACAAATAGAAGCACATTAAACTGAATTTTACTTGATTCGCACAATATGGTTTGTAAGTTAGATAAAAAAAAGGCAAAACGTTGCTATCGAGCTTGCAAAATGTCGCTCAAGGCTATTCACATCTAACTCAGTCATGATAGATGCAATGATACCACCTAAATGATTAGTACAAACTGATTAGACTTAAATATTTTCGCATTATGAACAAACTATTGAAACAAACTAAAAAGTTACCTTTTGATGCTGCGGTCCAATCCTTAATACCAATTAAAGCTTGCACAATCTCGGGATCTAGGCAATTGCGAAATGGGTCAACAACACGTCCACCAAACCTTGAATCTCGACTCGAAGCAACCGTTGATACTTGAATAGATAACACATCACGAGCAAGTGGGAGAGAATAGGAGCTCAACTTGCTTGACCTTCCACCATGACAAGATATCGAAATGCTTGTCTTTTATAGATGCTAAAGGTTGCTCCAAGTACACTTCCAACTCATTTTTGCTAACACGATCTGTTTCATTAATGCTATGCAAGAACATATCAAGCTCATCATCCTCATCAACACTATCAAGTTGAGAATCCACTTGGTGCACATTTGTAGCGCTAGATCTGTCTTCTTGAAGCGATACATAAGCTTGGAACAACTCATAAACAACTTTAGTAAACTTATCAATTTCTTGCATAGAAGTAATGGGGTAAATCTTGATGCATAATATTCTATCACATTTCTCTTGTATCTAGGATCAAAGAAGCATGCTCTGACAAGTGCCATGTTGGATTTTTCCCAATACTTGTCATATTTAATTTTCATGGAATGTGCCATAGCTTTAATTACTGGGTCAGAGTTGTCACACCATTCTGCAATTGCAATCTTAATTTGACAAAACTTTCTGAAAAATAGATTTGCAGTTGGATATTTAGTGCAAGAGAATAGCTCAGTAGCATCATAAAATAGTTTCAAGCATGCATATATCGATGTTGCCATAGCCCAATTATTGGAAGTTGGAGCACATTGCTTATATTTGCTTGAATTCCGAAGAAAGAGCCTACCAAAAGCAACTTTATAGTAAATTGCACTCTTCAACATAAGATATGTGGAGTTCCACCTTGTAGGGACATCCAATGAGAGACCCTTGGTCACATCCAAGTCACACTCTGAAGCACACTTCTTAAACTCTTCATATTGCAGTGGAGAGCTCTTCACAATTGCGACTGTATTTCTAATATTTGCAATGGCTGGTGCAATTGTCTTTAATCCATCTTGGGTAACGAGGTTCAAAATATGATTCAAACATCTCACATGGAAAAAGATGCCATCACAGATTAATGGAGACATCTTATTGAGTTTGCTCACTATCCCCTGAACACATTTATCATTTGCTGAAGCATTGTCCAAAGTAAGTGCAAGCAATCTCCTATCAAGATTCCAATCTACTACACTATCGTAAAACGATAAGCACAAATTTTTTCCCGAATGATGCCCTTCTACATGCATGAACTTAATAATCCTTTTTTGCATGCACCAACTGTCATCTATCCAATGTACTGTGATGCACATGTAGCTTTGTTTTGATTAGATGTCCACATATCCATAGTTGCACTAAAGCGGCATTCAATTGTTTTAAAGTACTCATACATTTTTTTCTTTTCCTCCACAAACATATTCAATATATCTTTTCTCACAGTAACACGACTTTTAATTGGAAAAGAAGGATGCAAACTCTTGATAAAGTCCACAAAGTACTCATGCTCAACAATATTAAAGGGATATTCATGCATGATAATTGCGAGATAAAATTTTTTCAAACTGACAGCCTCATCATACCTATAAGTCTCAATAGATGCAATGGATTCGTCGCCCTCACTCTTCTTCAGATTGATTGTTTGCTGCCCAATCAAGATAAAATGCTTATGTTTCAAGTGACTTTTGAAACCCGATGTTCCTCTACTGCTCTCGCATCGAACTTTGTAACAACATCCGGTCTTATTGCACCTAGCCCATAGCTGTACAACATTGTTGCCTTTTTTATCTTTTACATTAACCTCATACTTGGTGAAGTGCATCCAAACATCAGAGGTAGCTTTCTTAGCTTTCTTTTCAGGTGGTGGCTTACCCTCAGTTTCATCGGTCAAATCCACACTTGGAGTTGGAGTAGCAGCTACAACAATATTTGGAGTTGGAGTAGCACTAGGGGGCTCCAGCAGCAGCAATGATTGAGCCAAAGCAGGGGATGTCGTGCTTGCACTTGCACTGCTGCTCCTACTTGCAACATTGTCCATGGCTATCTGTTATAGACAAATGGATTACAAAAAAGCTTGAAATATTACATAATATGCAATGCACAAATTGGAAATCATCTGAAGGAAAAAAAACCATAAGATACACATACACATACGAGAGAAGTAGATGTTAATAGAATTTAGATAGAAGCAGATGTCAATACAATTTAGATAACCATCCAACCCACATTTACTTAATAACCAAACAATTATGTTACTTAGTAGAATATTTATGCTGGAACAATTTGTCCTACCATTGCTCAAACAGCTTGTATGGATACAAGGCAGCTTAAAGGAATATGAGGACAATATTGCATATATAGAACCAAAAGTCTATCTGTATATATGAGTGATCATCTTCTAACTCAACTCGTGAGGACAATATTGCATATATAGAACCAAAAGTGTTATTTGATTCGCAGACTCCGCTTCGATATTTGAGAAGATATCAAAATGATCATTTGGTGATATACCTAGTGGACAATTCCTGATCCGAGTGGAACAACAAGCATGTTACGGAATGCGGTGGAACCCCATTTCAAAAACCCAAACCGCTCCTTGTTACGATGGAACTCAAGCTCTATATTTGCTCGAACAACATTTTGTGATCTTGCCACATCAACTTGTATTGAATGATCAATAACAAGGTCTACAGTGTAGCTGCAAAGAAATGTATGAAAAACAATACATCCATCAATATCAGTGAATGAGCGAAAGCACACATGCATCAACTTCATATATTGACAAAGAGAGCGGTGAGACCACGATATGCGAATCATTGTGAGGGGAAAAGTTGTCATAGGATTATCTTTTGAAAATTCTGGTTGAATCAACTCAACAATAATGAGATCATAGGATTAAGAAGTTGGATTCATACAGTTCAAAAGAAACTCTGACTAGAACAGATGATATCAGACCAGAATGAGATGATAGGCTAAGGGGCTAACCTCAAGATTCAAGACTAGTATGTCACACACTCCTCATACTGTCATAAAACATCAACAAAGAATGGGCAATAAAGTATATCTGTTCAGAATTACATCATAACCATACTTTGTATATCAGTGTTGATTAAAGAAGATGACACTGAATGTCGTTAAATGTAAAAATAACAAAGTAGGTCATAATTTTTTTTATCAGAGTAGTATCACTAGCAAAAAAAGGCATGCTAGAAGACAGTATTTCTCAATGCTAGAACACATTGCAGTTCATACAACAGATAGGGGACGGCGGCGTGGAGGCGGCGCGGTGGACGAGGGGCACCGGAAGAGCCAAATGTACCTTCAGGCCGCGGCGGCGTGGAGGCAACGCGATGGGGGACGACCCGTGGAGGCGGCGCGGTGGGGGCGACGCGGCACGTGGGGCGCGGCGGCGTGGATGGCGGTGGAGGCGGACAAAGGCGAGGCAGCGCGGTGGATCGGGGCGCGGCGGCGCGGTGAGCTAGAAGCGGCGGCACGGTGAAGCGTCGGTGGTCCGGTGGACAAGGGGCGCGAGGCGGCGCGACGAGCCGCCGATCGGCCGGGGTGGGCGGCGGCGGTGAGGCCGTGGCCGCCCGGCCGGAGCTGGGGCATGGGCGGCGCGGTGAGGCCGTGGGGTCGCCGATCGGGTGAGAAGGCGGCGGCGCGGTGAGGGTGAGGCGGGGCGCGCGTGAGGTCGGACGATCGAGGGTGAAGGAGGCTAGGGTAGTTCGTGATTTCGTGCCTCGTGGCCTCGTGGAGACGTGGAGTCGTGGGCTAGGCTGCGGTTTGGAAATTCCGGTTACTGGTATACGGAATTTTCGAACCGTTTCCGTTTCCATTGGATCTGACTCTCCCGTTTTCGTTTTCGTTTCCGTTTCCAAAAAAAAATTCCGTTTCCGTTTCCATACCGATATTTACTGTTTCAGTTTTTGTTTGGAACGGTCAAAAAATTTCCGTTCCGTTTTCATCCCTAGTCATACTCATTCCACGTGAAGAGTAGTATGGTACTTGAGCCATTGAGCTAACGGCTGCTCCAGGTTCTAATGCAGGCCTGCAAGCGCTCTTATTGGTTCTAATGCAGGCCTGCATGCAGTGGCGAATCTAGGATGAAAATAGAGGGAGCTTCTATATATGTCGAAGTTCTAACTTAAGACAAACGTATTAATGATATATCTACCGATCTATTGCTAACCAAATTCCAAATTAATACATAAAGAGAAAGGAAACAAAGTGAATAATCAAAATATGACAAGTGTGATATAGTCAAGGCTAATTATGAAGTGCATGAACAAAGAACAAGGAACCTTCGCCACACTCATGTCAATTTTGGGGAATATAACATTCCCATTTTAAATGGAAATAAATATTCTTCCATGCTGCATATATATCTTCTGAATCAACATGTGAAACATCAGTCACCAAAAACTCATGGACGTTTCCATCCACCTCGATACAACTACAGCTAGGATTCTTCTTTACCCCTCTATCTATCATCATCATCCTTAGCATCTTTACCTCATCCCATTTGTTTTTACTTGCATATATTTGGCTCATAAGTACATAGATTCCACTATCTGAAGGATTGAGTTTTATCAGCTTATCTGCAGCTCATTCACCAATAATCTCTATATTGCCATGCCGTCTTCATGCATTTAAAAGAGCACCACAACCAGGCATATTCTGAAATAGCTGAGCTGCACTTTCCAAATCACCACACTTACACTTGGCATAAGCATTAAGCATTAACCATGGTCGTCCAGAAATACACATCCTTGACCGCCATGGCATCGAAAACCTCCTTGGCAGAGGCGACACACCCTGAAAGATCATGTGGAGGTCTATCCCTGATGGTGATGAGTAATTGACTGTGGTTTAGCCTGTTGTGCTTGAATTTGAGTTTGATCCGAGTGGTCAGGTCTTTGGTTGGTCGGAGACCAGTTGTCTGACCCAGAGTGGTCAGGTCTTTGGTTGGTCGGAGACCAGTTGTCTGACCCCGAGTGGTCTGAGCTTTGGCTGGTTGGAGACCAGTCATCCGACCCCGAGTGGTCTGAGCTGTGGCTGGTTGGAGACCAGTCATCCGACCCCGAGTGGTCTGAGCTGTGGCTGGTTGGAAACCAGTCGTCCGACCCCGAGTGGTCGGGACGGAGACCAGTGGTCAGACCCCGAGTGGTCGGGACGAAGACCAGTGGTCAGACCTCGAGTGGTCGGGAAGAAGACCAGTGGTCAGACCCCGAGTGGTCAGGACGAAGACCAGTGGTCAGACCTCGAGTGGTCGGGATGGAGACCAGTGGTCAGGTCTGTGGTCGGGATGGAGACCAGTGGTCAGACCATGTGTGGTCGAGGTTTCTTGACCGATGAAGTGTATATCTTTCTGTTGAGATGGATATGTGTTGTTGGACATTGCTACGTGATGTGGTTTCCTTGTCTATGATGGTTGCGGACTTTGGAGCTAGGTCATGGTGAGGCGAAGGGGATCGAGGACTAGGCTAGGAGAGCCGAGGTCCGGATGATCGTGGTGTCGCCAAAGATGGTGAGGCCGTGGAGTAGCCGCAAGCCAAGAAGACAAAGGAATGGATGAGATGCTAACTTGGAGCCGCCTGATCGAGGAGGACCGTTGGATCGCGGTCGAAGAGAGAGTAGCGGGTCAAGTTGGTATGCTTTGAACAGCGTGCAAAACCCGTTGTGTTGTTGGGTTTGGTCACCATGCATAGCTGTGTGAGTGGGTAAAATCTCACCCTTGATGGAGTGCTCTAGGGTTTAGAGGCTCATCCAAGGGTGGTAGGTGTTCTAGCTTTGCTACTAGGCAGGAGAGGTGTCTCCACCGGGACGTGGTGGCAGTGAGGAAAGTCTACGTGAGTAGTTGAGAGTTGTTGAGAGTGATGGTGTAAGGATCAAATCTGGCTCTTGGATGTTGGCTTAGGATTGAAGCAAGATATCCAAGGGTGGGAATTGATCCAGTCACTATAAATAGAGGGTAGGGGCAGCCTTCCTCTCACGAAGGTTCCGAGGTTTTTTGCTCATTTGAGTTTTGCCCACTTTGTTGTGAGGCTTTGTAAACCTCCTTCCAGAAATGAAATGTTCTTCATCTATGTTCTTGTTTCATTTCTCTTACGTATTTACATTACGCACTTAAATTCATTATCTAAATTCGCATTTACTTACTTGCAATACGTAATTTGGATTTGCCTCATCTCCTTCTACATGCTTCTGAGTCTTTGTTGAAATTCATGATTGATGAACTCTTCTCTAGATTCGGTGCTTTCAATCATCTAGGCAATCATTGCGTTCTTGTTGCAAGTTTGTAAATCTGTGTTCTTGAAGTGCGTAAACGTGTGACTTGCGTTCTTTAGTCCCGATTGGCTTCGGTTCTTGTTGCCAAGGATGAAAGATTGTTGGATGAATCTTCTATAGATCATATCCCAATTATCTAGGCAATCTACAACCTCTTCTATTCAGTTTTGCAAGAAACCAATTTACGTGACTAGTTTTGTGATAGTGTTTCTATTTGTTTGAAGGGTTGTTTCTTCCATTTGAAGGGTTGTTTCTTCGTGTACTTACTTGCTGTGATTTGTGTAGAGTCATCCAAGGATATTACGATCATCAACTCTCACCGCAAGTTAGGGTGAAGTCTGTGTTCGTGACTCTGTTTTGGTGTTGCATTTGTTTAAGCGAAAAGGGACGGAACCTTGGTATCAATTCCTTCGATTGATGATTGAAATAGGTTCCCGACATCCTTAGGAGGTGCACACCAATTTTCCTGTTTTGGATCAGTAGATCAAAAGTTACATCGATTTGTTTTTAAGATCGTGCTGATTTTATTGTTCATCCGACCCGTGATTGTTCATCCGACATCCGTAGGTCGAGTATCGTGTTCATCGGTCGGGAGTACTGTTCATCCGAACACTATTCACCCGAGTACTGTTCATCCGACCTCTGAGGTCGGGCGATCGCTCATCGGTCGGAGATCTCGCTCATCCGAACACTATTTCACCCGAGTATTCGCTCACCACCTCTGCACCGGAGTCTTGTTTAACCGACCTCCGCAGATGGAGTACTCATTCATCTGGTCGGGTATCGTTCACCAACACTTGCTCATCCGAACACTTCCGGTCGGAGTCTTGTTCATCCGACCACTTGGTCGGGAGTATCGCATTCATCCGACCAGTACTAACGACCAGTTCGCGATCTCGTTCATCCGACTGCAGCTACTCGACCAGGCGCTTTTTCTGTTCACCCTATCTTAACTGGTCGGAGCCTCTGTTTTGAAATTGCCTGATCGATGGTTCAGTTCTTTCTTTCTGGTCTTTTGGTGGATTGAATTCTAGGGGGAGAATTTATTCGAAAATTTTATTTGGCTCCTATTCACCCCCCTCTAGTCGCCTTTTCGATCTTTCACACCGCACTTTCCAAACATATCGATCGAGCATTATCCAAATTAACACACACACAGCCACACCATCGCCTCTACAACATACCGATGCACCACCTCCTCCCAGCGCCAAACAATCCCATCCGCCCGATCACCGAGACCACAACAACCAAGACCTCCTTAGGTCTGCGAGCCCCCGCCACCACCATTCAAGTAGAACACCCGCCACGCCTCGTCGGCCAACCCTCCCAGCGCACTGGCCCACCAGCGTCGCCCACGAAACCATGTCCCTCTCGGCATTTCATCAAACACCTTCCGCACATCAAGTAATGACTGTGTTGGCTTAGAGGCGAACAAGAGCGCTCCCAACGAGCATCCTCTCAAGTACAAACCCCACTTAAGGGCCACGCAGTGGACGGCCTCGCCACGGGTGGGAGCCATGTTGTGATTCGGTGTTAGGGATCTTTGGGAGAGGGTCGGTGGTGGAGGTGGGTGGCGCCAACCACCCCAATGGTAGATTCGCCCCTACCGCATGCGCTCTTGTTGGAAGCCAGCATTTTTAGCCCCTCGCAAAATTTATTTTGCAAATCTAATCCTCTTCTAAATACAATTAAAAAATAGTCTTCTTTCTGACTACGGAAGCTCCGGCATGTGACACATCATACCACGGTAGGAGGTACCGTGCAATGAGGCTCGAAGGAGCAACATACTAAGCAGTGCTATCTCGGTAGTATTAATTAAGCAATTTTATTAAGTGATTAATTAATTAAAAGTAATTAATTAAGTTTTTAACTAATTAAAGTGAATACTTAATTGCATGTTTCCTACCTAGCAATGCTACCTCGGTAGGAATCTTGTCACAGCTAAGCAGCATAATAGACGTGTTATCTGCGGTCGAGGAAGAGGCTACAAATTTATTTGGGAAAAAGCTAGATTTACAGAAAAAATTATGAGAAGGCTAGAAAAGTGCCGGCCTTCCTCTTGCTGCAGAAACCAGGAGTGTACTAGCCGCCACCTTTTCTTTTTGACACCGTCATACCTGCCACTTGATGAATATATTTGATTAATTATTTTCACATTATCCACTTCGTGCGGCGGGGCCGGGCTACCACTTGTACTCTTCCGGCCGGCGATGAACTTGCGGCGATGTACACATGCCGACCAGCACTCTTTGGAAAGATCCAGCCACCCAAACCGGCAGACACTCATGGCCAGCTGCCACTGTTGACCTGTTTATCCTAACAGTGTATCGACGAACAACCTGTCTGTCCTACAAATATCCTACTCGATCCTACCTAAGGTTGAGATCGAATTGACCCTCTCCTCCCAGACATTTCATCGATCTATATTATCTGTGACACGAGTCAGTGTTGTAGATGTTGAAAAGTAATCAAGATTTGCTAAATTATTGACTTGCTGTTCCACCTTCGATGCACGCATACTGCCATGTCCAGCTGCCACTGTAACCTGTTTATCCTAACAGTGTATCGACAAGCCACCTGTCTCTACATATATCCGACTCGATCCTACCTAAGGTTGACCGATCGAATTGACCCGCTCCTACCAGACATTTCATCGATCTATATTATCTGAGACACAGTCAACGTTGCAAATAACGGTCATGCTGCGTTATAACGTCAAAATTAGACTCGACGCTAAAATTTCATGCAGATATCGTAACTGGTAATTTTTTAGATTTATCATGTTTGTCAATGATATATCATGTAGTGCTATACATGAATACATGATATGTCGTCAATGTTCATCACTACTCTTCTTCAGCTTTGTAGGACGAGTTTTGACCTGCCTGCTTAGCCCACTAAGGCCCAGTAGAACAAATTTATAAGGTTCACTTCCCCCATTGTAATCCTAACCACTTCACTTTACCTTGCTCCAACAGTCCTGCTGGCTGCTGCCTGCTGCTTCATCTTCTTCTACATGCCTGCTGCATCTTCCCACTAGCGGAAATTATAGTCTTATATATTGATAAAAACTATATCTTACTCTCTTACTATTGATATAAAAATTATAGTCTTATATATTGTAGATGTATCCTCTTATATTGTGGGTTGCCTCCTAGTTGCACACTGAATTGCTGGAAAAGAAGCAACTAAAGCGAAATCGATGCA
This sequence comes from Otatea glauca, assembly GCA_036346275.1. Classification (NCBI taxonomy): domain Eukaryota; kingdom Viridiplantae; phylum Streptophyta; class Magnoliopsida; order Poales; family Poaceae; genus Otatea; species Otatea glauca. The sequence continues at coordinate 4,137,563 of CM070733.1, read as the reverse complement.
GCTAAGATCACAGTACTGATCACCACCTGGCTTAATCAGATAATAGAGTGGACACTGTTGGCCACTCTGCATAAACCAGAACACATCAAGAAAAGAAGAGAAAGAACCTAGTAGTGGGCACTACTTCTGAATCTGTTCATCACTCAGTAGTCAGTACTCAGTACTCAGCATGCGCATGCAGCAATGCAAGTGGACTGATGCCTAGAAATCGATCAGATGATCAGACAGTAGCTGCCTTTGCTCGAGTAGCTAGCTAGGCTTGGCAACGATGGTGTTGGTATTGGTGCTCAAGAAATCAAGATTTTAAAACGATTTTTTATTTTCGATTATCGGAAAAAAATCGTAGAAACGGAAGAGATAAGAAATCAATTTTTTTTGGAAAAAGATAAAAAAGATCGAAAAGGTAAAAACCGACCAATTGAATATTTCTTAGAGCTGATTTTTTGAGCGATTTTCGCTTGATTTTCACCGATTTATAGATCGGTTTATGTCGCATAAATTTTTCTGAATTTTTTTAATTTTTTGAAAAAAAATTAATTAAATCAATTTACCGACCGATTTCTACTACCGAACCGACTCGATACGGTTCGATTATCGCGATATTCGAACGATAATCGTCGATATTGTTTACCCTGTTGGTGCTCCCATGTTTCATTTCATCACTTCGACTACTCATGTCTCGAGGACTTTCGCTGCTACCACAGCAGCACCTTAGCGGAAAAAGCCTAATTATCTTTGCAAATGGAGAATACTGTGTGAATCATTGCCATCGCATGTGGGGAGCATCTTTGCATATCTCCCTTTTCCTGATCAGCTCTGATTTATCAAAGGCACTGCAGCTGCACGGTGTTGACTTTTTCGATCTCTCGCCCCTCATGGAATCTTAGAGAACAGATACGATCGATGCAACCAGCCCATAATTCAACACTGTAGCCAGATCGATCGCAGTGGTTGTTTTCTTGGACTAAGAGAGAAATTGGCTGTTCTCTTCGAGAAAGTAGATAAGGGGACAAGCAGAGGTAAGGGAGAAATGTTTATAAGCAACGAAGTCAGGATTCAGACGTCAGAGTTTTTCAGATAGGGGTCACAGGCAGTGAGGCAGACAGACATGCACAGGTAAACAAATGCAAGTGCGTGTGCATACTAGCACTCTTTAATACAAGGAAAAGTACGGATTTTAATATACCCTTGTCCGTTCACAACTTGACATCATGCCAAACCAGACAACTAATCCTAACTTAGTCAGAAAAGCACACTTGCATTGCATGCTAGTACATATGAACATAGCTAGAGAGAAATCCTCGTCACCTTCAGCGTCTTATACTTCGCACTCCACTGTGAACAGTAGCAAAGCAAACACTTGAAGAGAACGATACCGTGTGGTATATTAGCCTATATTAGAGATGTACAGACAGATGTGACGCGCATATGTATATTCCTAGATGGATCACGGATATGGCAAAAACAGCAGGTAGATTAAGCATATTACGATTACTATTATTATTAGATGATTCCTTGTGCCAACTTAATCTCCAGCATGTACTTGTGCGGCCAACCAGCTAGTCGATCTATCTCTTCCTCATGGTTTGCCTTTGTGCTGCGTGTAGATGTAGTCGAGGTGCGCGTCGCGGAGCAGCCTCCTCTGCATGCAGTCGTCGTTCTCCTCCTCACGCCGCCTCCTCTGCTGCTCCCATCATCTGCTGTACGTATTGCACAAGAAAGGTTGGCTACCTCTAAGCCTCTGACTTCCGAATGGATTTCTCAAAATGAAAGCAGTATCAGACTTTGTTAGCCGGCTTCTCTTCTCACCTCGGAGACCTCATCGCCATTGCCGTCCTGAAGCACCAGGCCATCCGCAGCTGCCTTGACTCCATGTGCAGTGGGCGGGAGGCGAGCAGCTGCTGCGTAGTGGAAGAAGCCGATGAGGAGAAGCAGGGCAATGGCAGCAAACGGCGAAGAGATGATATTGTAGCGCCTCATCCCTATCGATCGATCTTAAACTGTCCTGACTCCTGCCGTGTTTGAGTTGTAAGCAACTGGTAGGTTAGTAGTAGCTTTGGGAGAGAATGAGTACGAGAGGTAGTGGCAGTGGCTAGTGCTATTTATAGAGAAATTTTAAGGTAAATTATATTGAAGGTATACAGTAGATAGTAGAAATTAGATTTAGTCATTAATTTCTTAAAAATATTGTTACTTCTCTACGAACAGAGAAAGTATAAATAAATAGTAGCTAATCTTATTCCGTGGATCGAAAAAATAAACTATCTTTATTAAATTTTCTGTGCCTTGTAAAAGAGTTCTATTTATAATACGCCACGTGGGTTGCTGATCGAGTAGTCGCGACTTGCAGGCTTGCAGCACACACGGTGAAGACAGAACATGCACAGTACACAGGAATTGATAATATTTTAGGGATCTAAATGAAATGCACGCGCACGCGCACTGGATTCGGCCACATGTATAACACGAGCAGATTATGGTGGTTCCAGCTTTCGATTGACGCCGAACACTAAACCTAGTTCTAGCTTAGCTAGGGTAACTGCCAATATCAACTTCGTTGTTTAAGTAACGCAGTACTAATACAAGTTACACAAATCTTGAAGCAAGCGAGAGGTAAGTAATCATTATCTACCTTTCACTAATGCTTTAATATTTATACAACTATCAAAAAGAAAAATATGAAAACACCTCTTAAAGTAAATCACTGTAACAAGAATGGAATGGTTGTTTACTGGTTATCAGCATTTCCAATCCTCACGAAATTGTTTGTGTGTGAATATGGTTGTGGATCATCTGAACTAGTAGTATATTGTAGGAGTATGTGCTCACACTTTCCAATGCACCCAGAAAACAATGGAACGTTAGAACAAGGAGAGAAAAGGATTTGTATTTTTGAGGGGTATAAAGCTTTGTATAAAGTTATGCTTGATTTTTTTTATGGTACACTCTGTTATGCTTTGATTCCTTTTTTCAGTGGAAACCCCGCTTTCGTGCAGAAGCAAACATTTCCCTTACTCTGTTAGAGATAAGCCCTGCTTATAGCAAACAAAATTTCATGCTTAATTAGTGCATCTTAGATTCTTCGCTTCACACTTTAGTACGGTAAATCAGAAGCTTGTAGAGCTCGAAAGTAGCAGAAATAGAAATGGAGTTGCATATTTTGCTTTGGTTCGCTTGTTGTCCAGAAACTGTTGTTGTTTACTGTGTTCGATCATTTCCAACCCCGACAGTTCGTCAACTCAAAGCCAAGGCCAGAGCTGGGAAGCAGCAAAGCTTGAGCTGTTTGGAGAGGCTTGCTAACTTTTTAAAAATTAAAGTTGGCTTTAAACCTCTCAAACAAGCACTCAATCAGAGCTGCTGAAATAGGAAGTAATCACTTTTCTAGTCCACTTATCTTTTTTTTAAAAATCTAGCCTTTCTCCCGATCAGAATTAAAAATCTAGCCCTCTCCTCCACCACAGAAGCGTGACAGATGACACCTATCATCTACCGCAGCTGGGGAGCCTAGGAGTCAGAGCTGCCATGTCTAGAGAGCGCGGCAGCAGCCAGCAGGTGAGGAGCGCGGCAGCAGCCAGCAGGTGAGGAGCGCGAGAGCAGTGCTACATCAACGCGAGAGCGGCAATCTTCCGTGATTAGAGAGCGCGGGAGATACATTCCATAGCATGGAGACACTGATTTATAATTTCACGGTTAGATTTAAAAAAAATAGATACGAGGACTAAAAAATGATCACACGCTGCGATTGCGGACATCCTAGCCTAGCTACAGCTAGTGCATGCATGGGGCCCATGCACCACCATGGATGGCTGGCTGACCCAGTGGGCTCCACCCCCACATGCACAGCACAGCCACATAGTAGCCGCAGCACGCAGTCCATAACGGAAGCTGCCAAGTCTTTGGCTTGGCCTCTCCACTACGCACTAGCCATCCCATTTTCCGTGCTCTGTTCCTGCTTCCCCTGCGCTCTGCCTCCACCATTTGATCCCTGGATCGTTGGCGCCACTTCCTGGTAGCATCCGCCTAGGGGTGAAAATTTTCTTTTTGAAACTCTAATTAGCTAACACACGGCCTCCTCTCAATTCACGCAAACGCACGGCACAGGAACGACGCCGCCGCCACAGTTGGAGCCGCGACTCGCGAGCGGCGACACCGCCGCCTCCTCTGCTTTAGCCCTCAACTCCACGCTCGGCCTCAGTCTAACGCGGTGAGCCGGCGATGCCTCCGCCCACCCCATTCGCTTCCGAGCCCCATGCACCTCGGCATCACATCGTAGGACGATGGAGCGGCAGCAGATCTCGGAGTCCAAGAACATTAGAGGGAGGAGCCGGTTCGCTTCGGGCTCCACCTTTGCCTCCACAAACCACTGCGCAGGTGTTTAACGAGATTAACGAGCCAACTTAAGTCTTTATATTGAGCCGAGGCAGTACCAATTTTTGCTCGTTTGCTCAATAAGCCAAGCCGGCTTGCTTAACGAGTTTGACCGAGCCGAGTTTATTCACCCACGTTGTGATGTGACGAGAGGGAAGAGAGTTCAGAGCATCTTTGTAAAGTGATCACTTTTGTAGTTACCATAACCTTACTTTATTTGCAAAACTACGGTCGTTTGCCTCATCCAAAGAGCGCGGTAGTCAGCGAGCACGGCTGACAGGGAGGAGCGTGGGAGCAGGCTTGCCTGCCGTGGACGACGGGCATGAGAGCAGCGACGATGGGCACGGGAGCAGCGACGTGCCGTGGCCGGTCTCCCGTGGTAGAGGGCGGATGGGCCTACCGTGGCCAGCGAGTGTGGAAGGCACCTTCCGCGGTGAGGATGAGGGGCTAGATTTGCGATTTTGTTTAGAAAAAATTAGATTTACAGGAAAAAAGCGGAGGATCACAAAAACGATCACTTCCATTTTTGCATCTCAGCGTCTGCATCCGTTTGCCATGGTGTCATGATCGTGGTTGTCGCCGCGTTGGGGATCACTCCAGTGGGCTGGGTGCGTGATCGATCGGTCTATGGACTAATGCAGTAATGCTCCTGCTAGCTTTTGGCCTTTCGCATGGAGGGTTCGCTTCATACGAGGCAACCGCTCCCTGTAGCTTTCAGGCAGCTGAGCCTGAGCATGCAGACGGTGCCACTGGCTGGCCTACAGCACAGGGAGACGAGTCAGAAATTGGGGGCACAGCACAGCGACAGCGAGCGCTACATGCGACGCGAAACGGGAAATCATCTCTTATCTGACTTTATATATGTTTCTCTAATCTAGTCATCTCAAACGTGTATTTATAAATTTAGTTTCTTCTCATACCACATTTAGAGGGTGCATTATACCGGAAATTCTATTAGAAGCAAATACTCCTCTGGGAGGTCGATTAGAGGTGGGCATAAAGACCTTTACGACACAATCCATAATTCGATTCATTTTTCAACGTTTGGGTAGCATGATAGGAGCCTGGCCACTCCCGGTTAACGCGGAAGGTACCTCAATACGGTGGGTCATACCATGCTCGTGTTCGTCCGCTTCAACGCTCTCCGAACTAAAGCAGAGTAGGTATCATGGGAGGAGGGAACCAAATTTTACGTAAACAATGGCAGATAAGCCCATGGTTTCCGCGAAACGGCGCCCCATCCACGCAGACGCGTGATATCTTCTCGAATCCTCCCTCACCCCACTCGGTCACATCACACGTGATGTATTCTGGACTCTGGAAGAGGAAAGAATTTGGAAAGAGAAATCCGATTGCTCCAGCTAGCCAGGCTATCTGAATCTAGAGATTACGTACGTACCTGCTGGTGGAAGTCACTAGATCCTTCCAGGAATTTTAGCACGTACATACGTAGGCTGCGACTGCGATTGATCAATCAAGCTTACCGGCTACCGGCGTGCAAGGGTACGTACGCCGTTTTCCTTATCACGAGGGCGCGCATGCAAGTTAGTATTACCTTCGATCTTATCAACACGATCTCTAATATAGATTCTTCTTCATTAGCTTTTCTAGTTATATATTATTAAAAATTATTAAAATTATAATTATATGAAAGTATTTTTCATGATAAACCTAATGATCTCATTTTCACTCTAAAAATTTAAATAGAAAGAACCATGTAGATATAAGATACAACCTTGAAGAGCTTTGAAGATTATCCAAATAACCATATGAACAAAGTATGACGTCAAGCTAATCAAAGTCATATCCAATTGCATATTTCATATTCATGCTAGCAAGCAAAAATAAAATTATACTGTTTTTGCATGATTTCAACCAGAGCAACATTTAGCATAACCTCTAAACTAGAAGCGAAACATGCTATGGATCAAATAGATAACCTAAAGTTCAACCTAGTCAACACTTTGGGGAGCTACAGCTGCATAAGAGATCATTCATGCTCAATCATCTTTTGTGAATGCAAATTTTAAATTTTAACACACACAAAGAGGTTTTAAGGGTTTATCCTAGCAAAGTACATCATCGACTAGGAGCCATCGACAAAGGCCTCCTAGGCTTCACCCTCTCCTTTATTTTTTTTATTTGTATTTTTTAATCTTTAATTGACTTATACCATAGCCGACCATCTCAAGCAGAACACTTAAAAGAATGGTCTTGGTCATACACAATACATTTCAAGTTTATCCCAAGTGTAATGGAAAGCAGTCTCTTGAATATAAAGTGTTGAGATTAATCTTAGCACACATAAGTAAATATTTGATCATTTTTTGGCACTTAGATTTATAAGCAAGTGAAGGATTCTATTATGAAACAAACTAGCTTTGCTCAAGTTACTCTAGGGACTCTAGTAGAAATCCAAGATTTCACAAAATATGGCATATGCACCTAGTGAGCAAATATAGCAAGTAAAAGCTACAAGTTTTCATTTAAAACTCAAATTTTAATTTTCAGCAAGCTTAGCATGATGAAGTAATATGAAATTAGATATGACTAAGCTAGCAATGATCCTCGGAAAAGTAGCAAGGTGCATGTAACATCCCGAAAAATTCAATGAAATAAAAATGAATATTTTGAATTTGAAAATAATTATTTTTGAGTTTTCTTGGCATTATTGGATCTTATTTGAATTTCTTTGGATTTAGGCTTTGAATGAAAAATCCAACAAATAGAATTAAAGAATGGAGAATGGTAAAAGGATAAAAAGGTAAAAGTAAAAGGTTAGAAAAATTTGCCATGAGACCTTAGCTATGCTGGTAACTAAGTGTAGACAACAAGTAAATATTTCATGCACGGGAACAAGAGTAAACAAATCATATAGCAGCTCTTTTTACTAGAAACAGTAAGGCCAGAATTACTAGAAAATCTTAGAAATTTATTTGGACCCATAAAAATTACCATAACACCCTTAGAGCATAATTTACCTTTGGTAAAAATATCCAAAACTAATAATTCCATTTAAGTCCTTTTAAAATTCAAAAACAGAGACCTTAAAAATCTGCAAAATAGAATGTCAGAATTATTATAAAATAAATACATAATATTTTAACTTGAAATTTTATGGGAGAATCCTTGACCTAAATATAACTCTTAAAAATTCTAAAAAATAAATAATACAATTTGAACCCTTAAATAAATCAAAACCCGAAATGACAATTCTGGGCAGTGCACGGTGTCAGAATTTTTATAAATTAAATATAAGATATTTTGGTTCCAAAATTTTACTGGAAGGTAAAAATTACCATTAGGCCTCAATAAAAAAGTTTCACAATTTTTCAACTTGATTTGATAGCCAAGTTAATGAGAGTCCTAGCCTAGCCGAACCAACCTTATCTCTTCATCCCGTTCTCCGTCGCTGCCATGTGGGCCCATCTTCTGCTGTTTGCTGTAGAATCGGTGAAACCCCTCTCTGGCTGATTGGTGGTCCCCGGCCCCACTCGCCATCCTATCTTCTTCCACTCCTTTCTTCTTTTCCCTCAGTCGCTGAGTTTCTCCCGGTCGACTCTCCCTGTCGAATCAGCGCAACCACTCCACCTCCCGAGCAAGCGATTATAGCCACGTTCGTCCTTGCCTCTCCCACGCCCTGCCTTGTAGTCACCGCTCCCTACCTTGGTCGGTTTGCGTCGCTCTGTGCCGACTAATCCTTCACGCCACCCCACCGCGTATGCGCAGAACCAAGCCGCACTCTCAGCTCGTGTACTCAAACGTTGGAGAGACCGACTCCTCTCGGCTACAAAGAGTTGGCCTTGCATCGCAATAAACCTCCTCTTCTCTTCTCTGCTTATCTCCCGAGCTGAGTGCCTCCAGCCGAAGCTCTTCTCTCTCGGTTGCCGCAAGAACCCAAAGAGGGGAGATCTGTGATTTGAGCAAAACCATTAATAATCGTTGGAATTGGTTCCATCTATAGCTTCATTATGCATCCTAGTTTACTGATCACACCCTAATTTCATCCTTCCTTGCCTACAGTGCATTCTCACCACCGCACTTCTTCCTCAGCTCCGGCGCCTATGGGCAGCCATCTCTGGTTCTTCTCCGACCACGTTTTCAGGTAAAATGGGATAAGAACTACTCACTTATGCTCATAAACTTTTCGCCTAGTGAGAATGAGATGAATTCTTGAGCTCTTTTCGGCCCAGTCATGGCGCCACCGCACCCATACGGTGGCGACCTACTTTTCGGTCATCCCCGACCAAATGAATGCTACCACTAGATGCGCATTGTCGTGATGAAGCTGTAGGTGCCACCCTTTCCGTCGTCTCGGAGTTAGTTCGCCGGCGGCGAGCTTGATTCCCTGAGCCCCTGTTCTGTGCCTGAAGGATCGATATGGCCTAGAGGGGGGGTGAATAGGCAATTTTACTTCCTCCAAGCTGTCTAGGATCACCAATCTTCAAGAGTAATAAACCTTGCACAAGTTCTGACTCTTGGTTCACTATGCAAATCACAAAACTCGACACTGACTTGGAGCTTACACACTTAGGGATGTATGAAGATTTTTGTGTAGAAATGAAGCACAGACTCCTTTTTGAGAATGAGAGCTATATGTCAATGCCAAAATGTAAGGAGTTCAGGTATATGTCAGGTAGATGGCTTAGGAAATGCTTATATAGCCATTTTGAGTGAATATAGCCGTTACACACGCTATAAAGAGCCGTTGGACGTGTCGGATGTCGAAACAACGAAAAACACACGCATACAACGGACTATGTATCGCTGCTTAGCGATCTTGGGTATGTGTATGCCGGACCAAATTCCCGAGTTCACGACGGACCAAATATTTTGGTCCGCAGTACATGGGTTGATCAAGAAGATGGTCTGGCATACAACTAAGAGATATATATGAGTATCTGACTAAGAGGTTTGGTCCGTTACACATGACTTTCAAAAGATTTTGCTTAGACATAGAGACTTATGTACGCCGGACCAAAATTTTGGTCCGTCATACATGGACGAAGCCACAGATTTGCCAGGCAAATAGACACATGTACTTCGGACCAAATTTTTGGTCCGTAATGCATGGACTTAAGAGAAGATAGGTTCTGGCGAGAAGACATATGTATTTCGGACCAAATTTTTGGTCCGTAATGCATGGTCTTCACTCAAGATTTGTTCTGGTGAGAAGACACATGTACATTGGACCAAAATTTTTTTTTTGGTCCGAAATGAATGGACTTTAGAGAAGATTTGAGCCAAGAACCTTTTTCAATTATAGATAAATAAAAAAAATACTGGCTTTTCAATCTAGCAACGGACTTAAAAGAAATTAAGCACAAAAGTTTTATCATTTCCGAGTAAAAACTTATTTTAGGTTTCGATCGAAAAGGAACATCAAAGATTTAGTCCGGCCAAAACTTATATACCGAAAGGGATACCGGACCAAATTTTTGGTCTGCTGAGGATAGGAAACCTAAGACATCTTTGGTCCGATACTGAGAAGCGAGAATTGCATGTATGCCGGACCAAAAAATTTGGTCCGTCATGCATAGGCAGGTTTCTGACTAAGATATTTTTCTGGGAAAGTTTGTTCAAGAATATGTGGATATCAAAGCGAGTAAATTCTAATCTGAAGAGCAAATGTACAAAGGAAGTTTTGACAAAGAATAGATTCAAGGTTTGCAACGAACTGAAGAATATAGATAGGTAAAGATATGGTCCGTTTGAACTGGAAGATATAGTTAGAAAAAGATATAGATTGAGTGTCTTTTGCTCCAAGTGATCTGGTTTTGCTTTAGCCTATCAAACTATTTCCTTGTGCTAAGTCCTCTTTTGAACAACTATACAAAGACAAAACACCTTGGTCATAAACTATAAACTAAAGGCCTTAATCTTGTTGTCCCGACTTATTTCATCATACGTTCCAAACTCACTTTCTTGAGCTTTGAATATTACTAACTTAGTCATCAATACCAAAATCATAATAATATAAAAATAAATTTGAGGGGTGCCTAGATGCTATCAATCTCCCCCTTTTTGGTAATTGATGACAACATACCTTTTAGTTAGTAATATCTTATTTATTCTGCAAAACAGAAATAGATAGTGAATTTGCTCCCCCTTAATGAAACATTCATATTAAGATAGAGAATCTGAGCATATTATCTAAACAGTTGAGAAAAATAACACCATTCACCATACACATAGCATAGAACAATTAATCCTTAGAACAAATATCCAAAATAGAAATATAAAAGCCAGGCTAGCTTCTAGATAAAAATGAGGGTTTTTAGCTAAGGTTTTTTTTCTCCCCCTTTGGCATCAATAGCCAAAAAGGGTCCCTACTTTCGCCTTGAAAAGAGTCGTTTGAGCTGGTCCTGAGCTTTGCTTTGCTTTGGTGAAGAGGCAGATTGTTCATCAGTATCTTCTTGTCTTGGATTTTCTGGCCCTTGAGACATAGCTCGATCATGCCAACTTGGATAGTCTGGGTCTCCTGGCTGGATAACCAACAGTTGAAGATCTGACTGAATCTGGTCCAAAGAATCACTCATATTGCGAGTCTCAGCAAGGACGTCGCCCACATCATATGTGACATCATGTGCTAGGCGAGCATAGTCTAGCAGGGCATCTTCAGTAAACTCAGTTAGATGATCTAATTGGTGTCCCATCCATAACTGATTGCTTGTGTGAGATGTTCTTGCACCTTCCACTTGATTTCTCAGTTTCTTGTAGTGGTCATCCATCTTCTGGTTCATATCATACAATCATCCTTGATCGATTTTGAGTAGTATCAATCATTGGACATCTTGTCTAAGATCTTCTTGATTTTTGCTTAGGTGGTCAAATCTTGACATGGCTTCATTAAAGAATTTCATTTCTTCCTCATGCCTGTGAGCTTTGTATTCGATCTTCCATGTATCTAGCTTGAAATCCCCTTTGATCGGCATAGTATTGGTGCTCAAAGTTTGAAAACCAGGAAGGCTGAGTTTCAAAGATGTTTTCTTGAGCTTGAAAAGTGTTGTCTTGTCCTTGCTCATCATACTTGGGAGAGGATGATTTGGGGTACTGATAGTCAAACAAGCTTTCCCAACCAAGAAATGTATCCCTTTGATCATGCTTAGGATGAGCTGAAGTTGAAGGATAGACAGATTCATATGGTTGGGGTACTTCAGATGGAATACTAGACCCTCCAGCTTCATTTTCATTTGCTCCTGGTCTGAAATTCTGCGCTTCCATGAACCTTCTTCTGCTGCAATGCTTCTTGAAGTTGATGAATTTGATGTTCTTCATCCAAGGCTCTATCAACTGAGCTTGAAAGCTTTTGAGTAGCAGCATCATCTGTTTTCCATGATTCACTTCCATAAATGACTTCAGTTGCTTCTTGAGAGGGCTGGCTCAGAGTCTTCCCTTTTTCCTTTTGAACACTAGGTTCTCTGTCATTTCTGCTCTGATCAGATATATGATGACTTTCATACTCTTGATGATAGCTTTCATAGGGGTGATGCAAAAATCACTTTGTTGTGCTTGGGAAAGACTTCTAGCACAATTTCTGTCAAACTCATTCTCGCCTTAACCCTTTCTTCACTTTCTTCTTGGGCTCAAATGGTTGATTTTACGCCACTCTTTGAAGAAACCGTAAATCCTTAGATTATGACCAGAGCTCGATGCATACTTGTATTTCTTGAGAAGCATTTGAACTCTTTATTTAGATCATCTTGAGAAATAATGCCTTGAGCCAATAAGACTCCAGTGATTAACTGGGCAAAAGGCAAAGAGCTGCTGAATTTTTTATAGATGGCTTCTTCCATCTGTCCAAAGAAATAATCAGCTAGATCTATAGGCTGTCTTGACAGAATCAGGTGTAGCAACCATGCTAAAACTGAGGTGATTCCTTCTTTATATCCAGACTTAGGATATATAGAGTGTCTTAAGATTAAGAGTAGAACCTTGGCTTCTTCTGACAGACAGGACACCCTATTTGGATTAAAATTCTTACTTGAGGTATCTTGGTATATATGCCCTGATACTTGTAAATCTGGCATGTCCCCACTTTGTCTCCACCTTTGATGTGGATACATCTTTTCAAAGATCCTTGTCCTAATTGCCTGAGGACTAGAAGCTCCTATTGCTGATTCAAACTGGGATGATCTGATTTTCCTTATTTTTCCATTCATAGTGAACATGATATATTTCCTTTGTTTGTTCACTAGTAGAGAAGCATAAAACTCTAGAGTCCTGAAAACACTCCATGAAATTGTTTTATTTGACATGATTCCTACTAGTCCAGGAGTGGAGTTTATGCAATCATATAACCCAGATGATCCAATAATATTGTTCACTTGATCCCAATCTATATATTGGTGATTTCACAGAGCAGAAATCAGCTTTCATTTTCCATCTCTTCTGTTCAGATAGGCATTGTAAATATTTTTGTGTAAAAGGGACACAAAATTTTCACCTCGGACTGGCCTTGACTCAGGGAACCAGACCTTTTCACTGACCAAATGAACGGCTCTTAACTTCTTAGAACTAAGTTTTCCCAATTCTTCACTACTAAGAATATCAATCTCAGAGATCAGTTCCGTGCTTTCTGAGGATGATTCACTGTCGGGTTCATAGGGATTATCCTCAGAGGATGACTCAGAGTCAACTATCTGCTTTCCTTTTCTTGGATGAGAGGTCACTATTTTTTGGTTTGGTCTAGCAGCTTTATGAACATCAGGGATGAGAACCGGTCCTTGAGGTTGTTCAGGCATATTTGTTTCAGAAGATGAACTAGATCTTCTTTGCTTTTTACTCTTAACTTTATCAATAATCTTTCCAATCGACCCTTTTATCTGGATTCTTAGACCTCATTCATCTCAAGCACAAACTCGGGACGGACTCTCTTCACGAAGAACAGACCTAAAAGAAAGAACTAAGTCTAAACACTAGGTCTAGGGTTTGAGATATGAAGAGACAAAGAGAAGTTCTAAGGAACTTACTGAACTTGGTGGAGAATCTTGCGCACAATGTCGAACGATCACCGTCGCCAAGATCCGGTCAGGATTTGCTTCGGTGAAGAGAGGAAAGAAACTTCCGGTTCAGAGAAGATTTTGCGCAAGTAAGACAATAATAAGGAGGTTTTTGATGGAAGAAGTTACTGCATTGAATGCATTGGCAGAAGTAAATAGACCTTAGAAACTGACACCTTTTAACTAGGGTGGTTAAATAGGGGCAGAAGATTTGTAAGGACAGTGGGACCCCTTCCTTTTAAAGTCTGTTTAAGCAGACACAGAGAGTCCCAAAGAAATAAGGATAGGATAGCAAAAAGGTAAGACCTAGAGCAATAGGTAATATTTTGAACAAATTGTTTGAATTTAGATAAGAGTTAAGACTTAGAGATATTTAAATATAAGGCAGACTTGTCTTAAACGGATTTGGACAGATTACTTATTTTGGGCCGGACCAAAAGCCTTTTGCTTAGCCTAGACTAGATTTAGTCCGCTTGGTATTAAGACCAAAGCTCTTATTATCGACGGACCGAAAAATTTAGTCCGGAGAGCATTGTTAGTTTATTTGAGATTGGTCCGATCCAAGAAGGAACTCAGAATTTGAGTTGTTCTCGGTCGCATCATGTCTATATTTAAAAAAATTTTAAAGATACGATATATATCTAAGATCAACAACCAAAAACAACAGACAAAGAGCTTCAGTGAATGTTTGAGTTTGATAATCAAGCAAGCTTAGGTATTTCTTTAAACTAAGCTTATCTGAAGAACTCAAGTACTTTAATATGGACACATTGTTGAAAAAGGCAGATGAAATCTTTGGGATTCCTTTAAATCTTTTGATTAGATAAGGAAGATCAGAGTGAGTTCTTGTAGCAGCAGTTTATTGTAGTTCAATACGAACTTTATTTTAAGAGTTATTTTATCTTGATGATTTTTACATTATCCATCTTGTGTAGTCGAAACAGTGATCTGTCGAACTAGAGCTGCGAAAGATACCAACAGAATGTTTTGAGCGACTAGTCGAAGTTATGTTTAGCGACGTACACGTATGAATAGCCATTCAATTTAGAAAACATACAAGATCCAGAGAGAATTTTCAGAACACTGATTTTTTTTTATTTATAAACACTGTCCCGGCTTACATAGACGAGATGGGACAAGACAGGAACAGGGACTAGATTCCTCCCCTACGCGCGCGCCCTAAAGCATCTATGAGCGCGGCTCTGGCCCTGGACAGAGTGGGGAAGGATTCGAGAAAGGCATCGACACCTCACTATCCTTGGCAATGACCTTCTCTTTCGCTAGCTCGCAGAGCACGTTCAAACTCCTTCGAGCTCTGCGTACTGGGTTGTCTCGATCATCTCCATAGGGTCTCTTGGCATGATGAAGAGCTTAGGTAGGAGCGAGAAGAAGAAGGAAGAGTTGAGAACTGCTTTTGGGGTTTCTGGGCGCCTTTTATTAGCCAATTAGATAAGAGAGAAGTAAATGCATCAAAATTTGAAGCGACTTTGAAGTTTGAGAAGATACGAAAAAGCGGGAGTTACTGAAACCAAACGATTTTTGATAGGAAAACATGCAAGGCTTGGGTAAGAAAACAAGGAAGAGAGCATTAAGATATACATGGTAAACAAAATGCTCCCCTTAGACCGACATTATCGAGCAATATTTGAAAAAGCAATGATATTTAGTTCATTTCTTAATTTTGAGAATTTTGCCTCATCAGTGGCTTAGTGAAAATATCACCAATTGGTCCTCGGTTCTTACATGACTAAGCATAATATTTCCTTTAGCAACATGATCACGGATAAAGTGATGTCTAATTTCTATATGCTTAGTTCGGAATGTTGAACCGGATTGTTTGCTATTTTCTTTGCACTTTCATTATCACATAACAGAGGTACATTATCAAATTTTATACCAAAATCTAGAAATGTTTGTTTGATGAATAAGATTTGAGCACAAAGAACTTCCGGCAGCCACATATTCGGCTTCTGAGTGGATAGTGCTCTGAATTTTGCTTTTAGAAAACCAAGAAACTAAAGACCTTCCAAGCAAATGACGGCTCACGAGGTGCTCTTACGATCAATCTTGCATCCGCATAATCGAGTCCGAGTAGCCTAGAAGCTCAAAGGAGCACCTTTGGGGTACCACAAACCAATGTTAGAAGTAAACTTAAGATATCTAAATATTCTTTTACAAAGACTCAAGTGAATTTCTTTAGGAGCGACTTGAAATCTAGCACACATACACACTGAACATGATATCGGGCCTAGATCTTTGTCAAGTATAGTAAAGAGCCTATCATGGATCTAAAGAGCTTCGATCTACAGACTTACCTCCCACATCTTGATCAAGATGTGTATTAGTAACCATGGGGTCTTTATGATCTTGCATTCTTCCATTTTAAAGCGTTTGAGAAGATTCTTAGTATATTTTTCTTGCGAAATAAAGGTTCCTTCCTTTAGTTGCTTGATTTGAAATCCCGTAAAGAATGATAGTTCCCCAATCATAGACATCTCGAACTCTTTGGCCATCATATCACCAAATTCTTTACAAAGAGAAGTATTAGTACAGACCAAAAATAATATCATCAACATATATTTGACAAATCATTAATGTTCCATTGATGTCTTTTAAAAACAATGTTGGATCAACCTTTCCAGTTTTGAAGTCTTTATTGAGTAGAAAATCTCTAAGGCGTTCATACCAAGCTCTAGGAGCTTGTTTTAGACCATAGAGTGCCTTAGATAATTTATACACGTGGTTTGGCAAATTTGGGTCTTCAAAACCGGTGGTTGTTCAACATAGACAGTTTCATCAATGAATCCATTTAGAAATGCACTTTTACATCCATTTGAAAAGAGTGATATCAAAATGAGTAGCAAAGGCAAGAAGGAACCGAATTGCTTCAAGGCGAGCCATCGGGGCATAGGTCTCTCCATAGTCCAGTCCTTCTATTTGAGTAAATCCTTGAGCTACAAGTCTGGCTTTATTCCTTATCACCACTCCATTTTCATCTTGCTTATATCTGAACACCCATTTTGTACCAATAACATTGTGATTCTTTGGGCGATTGGTTAAACTCCAGACTTTGTTTCTTTCAAAGTTGTTAAGTTCTTCTTCCATAGCAATAATCCAATCAGCATCTTCTAGTGCTTCTTCCAATGTTTTAGGTTCAATACACGAGACAAAAGAGTAGTGTTCACAAAAAGAAGCTTGTCTAGAACGAGTTTGAACACCCTTACTGAATTCACCAATGATTTGATCTGAGGGATGATCTTTAGCAATGGTATGATGGCTTTTGATGAGAACAGGATGATCTTGCTCTTTTTCATCTTCTTCTTCCTCTTGTGTTCCATCATGAGGCACTATTGATTGAGTGGGGAGTTCATCCTTGTCTTCTTTTGGTTGAATATCTCCCATTTCCATCTTCTTCATGGCTTGTGCCAAGCCATCATCTCCTACATCATCTAAATTCTCATGCTCACCTTGTGAGCCATTAGATTCATCAAACTTTACATCATAAGTTTCTTCTACCAGTCTTGTGGTATTATTAAAGACTCTATATGCTTTGGATTTAGAGGAATAGCCTAGCATTAAGCCAGAGTCACATCTAGTTTGAAATTTTCCCAGATGAGTTCTCTTTTTATAGATATAAACTTTACAACCAAACACATGAAAATATGATACATTTGGTCTTCTACCTACCAAGAGTTCATAAGGAGTTTTCTTAAGCAATCTATGAAGATATAGTCTATTTACTGACATGACAAGCGGTATTAATTGCTTCACCCAAAAAGCATCAGAGGTTTCATATTCATCTAGCATAGATCTAGCCATTTCAATCAAAGTTCGATTTTTCCTTTCAACTACACCATTTTTTTGGGAGTATAAGTTCTTTGAGAGTTCATGCTTAATTCCTAATTCATCACAATATTCAATAATATTTGTGTTAACGAACTCGATCCGTTGTCACTTCTTATTTTCTTGATGGGACAATCAAATTCATTTTGAGCCCTTTTTGCGAAAGTTTTGAAGATTTTTCCAACTTCACTTTTGTTTGGTAAAAAGAATACCCAAGTAAATCTTGAAAAGTCATCAACAATTACTAAGCAATAAGAGTTACTACCAATGCTGGCATATGAGGTGGGACCAAACACATCCATATACAGAAGCTCAAGTGGTCTAGTGTAACATCCCAAAAATTCAGCTTAATTAAGTTTTATTGCTTAAAAGTGCATTTGTGATTTTCTGGAATTTATTTGGATTTTTCTGGATTTATTTGAATTGAATTCAAAATCAAGTTTATTGCTTTTTATTCAAAAGTATTTAAATCTGTGCAAAGTCAAAATAAAGTTTTGCCAAAAATATTTTATTTGGGTCCAGAATGTCTCAAAGTATTTTTGAAATTTTTCTTGGATTTTTCCTGATTTATTTATTGCCTAAAACCAATTAAATGGATTTCAATAATTATTTTAATTGGAAAATCCTTTCAAAATGGGCTTCAACAGTAGTGGGCTTGGCCCATTTACTGTGCGGGAGTGGCCCGAAGTGGCGCGGCCCGTTCAGTCTGTTTTCTAGAGGTTTAATCCCTACCGTCGGATCCGGATCGGATGAGTGAGGACGAAGCGTACCGGTTCGGGACTTTGATTCTATTGACGCCGTCGGATCTGCCGCGTGTCATCGATCTGTTCATCTTCCCCGCGTGTCCGTGCCGGACTTCTCTCCGTGCTCGCCATGGACTCCGCAGGCAATCGGGTGAAGCGGCCGCCTGGCGCTATAAAAGAAGAGCACGGCCGCGCAATACCTCAGCGGCGATCAAGCCCTAAGTTAGCCGTGAGAGCGCCGCCGATTCGCCGTGAATTCGCAAAGTTTGGTCGGCGCCGCCACGAGGGAATCGTCGTTCGCCGCCGTTGAGCCGCCGCAAGGTCCGAGACCAACCGCATCGCCGCCTTCAACCGAGAACCTCGTGCGCGGTTGTTTATGAGCGTCACCGACAAGGAGGTCGCCGAAGAGCCATCGCCGCCGAGGAAGAAGTCGTCGCCGTCGTCGCCCGAGTGCTCAAATTCCAGATCCGATCGCGTTAGAAGGTAGGCGAAGTCGCGAGCGTGCCGTAGATAGCCGGGACGATCGCCGTCGACGACCCTAGGACCATGCGCGCCGCCGCTTGACGTGGCAAGATGCGTCCTCGACGCGTGGCTGTCTCGTCACGCTTTTGTCCGAGGCGGCAGCCGCGTCGCGCCTGCGTGGCGGGTTACGTAAGCATCGCGGTGGCGTTGAGTCAGCTCGGCGCGGGACCCGCGTGTCAGTGGGCCAGGGTTCGTGTGGACCGGGTGCACCGTGAACCCGAGGAAATTCGTGGACGCGGTCCATGGACCGAGGACACGTGTCACCACCGGGTGCTTCGGTCGGGCTGATGTCGGCGTGACGTCATCTTGACGCAATAATTTATTTTCAGAATAAAAATAAATCTATTAATTTCGAATTTCTGATTTTCTGATTTCAGTATTTATTTCAAACTTCAAAAGGCTATATCTTTTGCAATTTAACTCGGATTTGAGTGATTCAAATTTCTAAAATTTTTTAAAATTGAGATGTATTTAATGGTGAATTTTATTTGATTTTTGGAGTTCAATTGATCTCTGTTTTGGTATTTATTTGCTTTTCTCCTTGATGCAGCGTGAGGCGTTGAATTGTGTGACGCTTCGGAGGAAGATCAAGCAACCCAAGAGCAAGCTTCAGATCAAGATCAGGACCTATTCCAAGGCAAGTTGTGCTTTGATCATGTTGAACCCATGTTTATAAAATTGCTATATTTGTTTTACCCTATTGCATATTATTTCAAGTGTACAATTGTTTCAAATTAAATTGGGACTTAGCTATTATACCAATTTGATCTACACCCTACCTTGTCATTGTATGCCATGATCCATTGTCACCCTAGATTGGTTTAATATAGTTGGTTAATAATTATAATCAACATTGGAGGTTTAGACCGTATTAGTTGCTTAGCCGTGCCACGTCATCACATGTGTCAGAATCATTGATAATTAATCTTGATTAATGGAATATGGAACAATGTTATGAACTTGTGTGTCATGTGGGATCACACGATGAGATTGAGTTGTTGTGGCGAGTCATGTCACGCATAGCGATGTTGAATTGTTGATGGCACGTGGTGCTTGGTAATCAAGCGGGTGATGATAATTTGGATTGGGGCAAGTGGCAAGGGCGAGGAGGCCAAGGTGGGCCCGATGGGCGAGGGTATGTGGATGTCTTGCCTTGATCACACTAAGGACTTAACCTTGCAAGCCTTTGACTGAGTCAATCATGCAATCACATGTGCCGTATGGGCCACCCTAGTGAGTAATTTGCAATGTCTTAATTTTGGTACTATTGTGGTCGGTGTGAGTTCCCGAGTTATGGTGTAATTCACATGGCGCAAGAGGGGGCCCTGGATGTGGTAACCAGTCCACGATGTTGAATCCTTAGCGGGTAGTATCGGGTTAATCCCAGTATTGTAAAGGCTTTGTTATAATCACTCGCCTTGGTGGTGTTTGGTTGTATCACGTGGGTAAGTGCATAACCTCTGCAGAGTGTGAAACTATTCGGATAGCCGTGCTCATGGTATTGAGCAATGCTCGGAATTCTGATTAAGGGTTAGCTTAATTAATTGGACAACATGGTTGGGATGGCGGAATACCATATGGAAGGTGGAATTTGACTTAGGATTGGAAACTTGGTTTACTTGAGAAATCTGAATTTATTTACTATTGTTATTTGTTTTACATTCTTTACAATCTATTTCTTGTATTTGTTCATAAAATGCGCTTATTGCAAAATAGCCATGATAGCCTATCCATTGGAATAAGCCTTACATATAGATACATAGAATTGCATTACATGCACAACTTGTTGAGTGCTTTAAGTACTCACCCTTGCCAAACAACAATAATCAACAGTTGAGGAATCTACACTGTGTTGGAAGATGAAGTCCGGGAAGACACGAGTCATTAGGGTCCGAGCCTTGTCGGTTGCTGTGGTGAACTGATGAGCTATCTCGTTTTCTATTTTTATTTGCTTAATCATTAGTTATATTTTGGTCTTGCCTGCGTGGCTTAATAATGTAAGTTGGTCATAAGATCATACCTTTAGTTATATCAATGAATGAACTATTATTCTATTATCGTTGAGTATGATGTGATATGTACCAATGTTGAGCTGTGTGCACTAGCGTTGATCCTGGGAATAGTGCGGTAAACACAGTGGGTTCGAATCAGTGGATTCGGGTCCTTACATCTAGAGGTGGACATGATACTTTTAATTGGATGAGAATTAGCTACTTGTTTGCCTGCTTGACAAGCACTACATAGCTTATTCTTTTCAAATTTGACATCTTTCAAACCCACCACAAGCTCATTTTTGAAAAGCTTCTTTAGGTTAGACATACCTACATGCCCCAAACGCCTGTGCCAAAGCCATCCGAGGGAAACTTTAGCTAACAGGCAGGTTGAGATACATGAGGAGTTAGATTTAAAATCTACTAGATAGTGATTTTGAAATCTGAATCCTTTGAATATAGGTTTTTCATTTTTATCAAATACAGTTACCCCATCAGAAGTGAAGCTACAATGAAATCCAAGATCACACAATTGAGCAACTGACAATAAATTGAAGTTTAAGGAATCAACAAGAAGAACATTGTTAATAGAGTGATCATTTGATATGGCAATCTTACCAAGACCGTTTACCTTTCTTTTGCTGTTATCTCCAAAGGTGATTTTGTGACTTGGATCACTTTCTCCTTCAATTGAAGTGAACATTCTTGAGGTACCGGTCATATGTTGAGTGCAGCCACTGTCTATGACCCAATGTCTGCCTCCACTCTTATAATTTACCTACAAGTTCATTTCTTCATTTTAGGTACCCAAATACTTTTGGGTCTTTTGATGTTAGTTCTGACCATCTTAGGTTTAAAGGGATTTATTAGCATGGCCTTAGGTACCCAGACAGCTTTAAGTTTCTTATTTAGATTTGAGGGACCCACAAATTTTACATTAGCTTTGCCCCTGAAATCTTTAAATAACATGTAATGGGCATCAACCATGCAATCCCTTTTGGTATGAGACATATTTGCAAGATAACAGTTTTTAGATGCATGATTTGATTCATGACAATAATAACATTGAGTGCTTTTCTTGACAAAAATTTGTATAGCATGACTGATGCATTTTATTAAACAAACTGTTGGGTTTATATCCCAAGCCCTTTTGCCCAAGTTTGGTCTCTGTTCAACAAGAATTTTGTCAAGGGTAGCACTTCCCGAAAACATCTTTCTAAACCTTTGTCAAATGTGGCTATTTTAGCTTTTAGTTCTTTATTTTGGTTTCAAGCTTCTTGATATTGGAAGCATATTTGCATTTTTCATTGCGGACATCGGAGAACCACATGTTGAGATCTCTTACATTGAAGAGTCACTCGAGATAGATGTATTATTTAAAGAGGCATGGTGATTTTGTTCGACATCATCTCATTTTCAATTTCTAGTTCACATGAGTTAATTTGCAAGTCTTCATAATTTTTGGTAAGCAAAGCATTACTTACAACTAAATTATCATGAATTTGTACAGACTTTTCATGTTCATGCATAAGTTTTTCATACTTGTCTGTTAGCATCATTTGATCATTGAGCAGGCTAGAGATAGTCTTCTTAAGAGTTTCAGTTGAATTTGTCTTATCATGCAAGGCATTATTTAGTTCCTTAACTAGTTCTACTAACTCATCATAAGTAGGAGAATCACTCACCTTTTCCTCATCCGATGCCCGAATAATGGTGGCGAGGAGTTGACTCATCCCGCAAGTCCACTAGCCCTTTGACTTTGGACTTTCTTCTTCCGAGGATGAGTCTTCACTTTCACTTTCATCGTCGGTGACCCATTCTCCTATGTGAGCCTCTCCTTTCCTTTCTCTATAAATCTCTTAGAGTAGCTCTTCTTGAAAAACTTCTTCTTTGATTTTTCATGAGTCTTTTCTTCATCCTCTTTGAGTAGGAGTTTGACCTTTCTCTGTCTTTAAAATTGACCCTTCTCATGAGTTTGTTTGCTCTTCTCATGAGTAGAGCTAATTTCTTCACGTCTTCATCTTCATCTTCACTTGACTCATCATCATCTTCTTGAGATGAATCTTGAACAACTTCTTTGGTCTTTAATGCGATGGATTTCTTTCTTGGTGCATCTTCATCACCAAAGTGAGCTCATGAGCGATATTTTGCCTAGTAGTTCGGTTGGAGTAAGCCTTTTGAGATCGCCACGTTGGACAAATGAATGCTACCACTAGCATGAGGAAGCGCATTGTCGTACCTTCATAAATTTCTTGTAATGTTGTCCATATATCATAGTAAGTGCTCATCCCTTTAAGACAAGAAAATATGACATTTCTAGCTTGGGCATCATATTGCATATTTTGAATTTCACGAGTGGGTTCTCCATATGCAGATTGCCCTTGGTATGACACGAGGAGGCATAGGTTTCTCTCAGACCCTCCACATCATCATACCCGACTTCTAAATAGCATCTCATTCGATCTTCCAATAAGCATAGTTTGTGCCATCAAAAGCAGTACTCTACCAATACTAACGATGCAGAACCATTTCCCTCACCATTTACCAAAGCTACTTAAGCTAAATAAGGTAAACCTATGCTCGATACCACTTGAAGGATCGATATGGCCAAAGGGGGTGAATAGGCAATTTTACAAATTTTGGCCTATAGCAAGAGGGTGAATAAAGGCAATTTACTTCCTCCGTGGTTGAGACGCACTCTAATCCACGTTGAAGCACTTCTTCCAAGTTGACTTCTCCAAAGCTAGGATCACCAACTCTTTCACTTCAGTGAGGTGAGTAATAAACCTTGCACAAAAGTTGGACAGTCACACTCTTGGTTCACTAGGATCAAATCTTCAAGAGTAAACCTTGCACAAGTTCGACTTTTGGATACAAATTACACACTTAGGGATGTATGAAGATTTTGTGTAGAAATGAAGCACTGAACTCTTTTTGAGAATGAGAGCTATATGTCAATGCCAAAATGTAAGGAGTTCATGTATATGTCGTAGATGGCTTAGGAAATGCTTATATAGCCATTTTGAGTGAATATAGCCGTTACACCTCCTACAGTAGCCGTTGGACGTGTCAGATGTCAGAAACAACAGAAAAACACACGTACAACGGACTATGTATCAGTGCTTAGCGATACTGGGTATGTGTATGCGGACCAAATTCGAGTTCACGACGGACCAAATATTTTGTCCATGATACATGGGTTGATCAAGAAGATGGTCTGGCATACAACTAAGAGATATATATGAGTATCTGACTAAGAGGTTTGGTCCGTTACACATGACTTTCAAAAGATTTTGCTTAGACATAGAGACTTATGTACGCCGGACCAAAATTTTGGTCCGTCATACATGGACGAAGCCACAGATTTGCCAGGCAAATAGACACATGTACTTCGGACCAAATTTTTGGTCCGTAATGCATGGACTTAAGAGAAGATAGGTTCTGGCGAGAAGACATATGTATTTCGGACCAAATTTTTGGTCCGTAATGCATGGTCTTCACTCAAGATTTGTTCTGGTGAGAAGACACATGTACATTGGACCAAAAAAAATTTTTTGGTCCGTAATGAATGGACTTTAGAGAAGATTTGAGCCAAGAACCTTTTTCAATTATAGATAAATAAAAAAAATACTGGCTTTTCAATCTAGCAACGGACTTAAAAGAAATTAAGCACAAAAGTTTTGTCTGTTTCCTGAGTAAAAACTTATTTTAGGTTTCGATCGAAAGGAACATCAAAGATTTAGTCCGGCCAAAACTTATATACCGAAGGGATCTGGACCAAATTTTGGTCTGCGAGGATAGGAAACCTAAGACATCTTTGGTCCGATACTGAGAAGCGAGAATTGCATGTATGCCGGACCAAAAAATTTGGTCCATCATACATAGGCAGGTTTCTGACTAAGATATTTTTCTGGGAAAGTTTGTTCAAGAATATGTGGATATCAAAGCGAGTAAATTCTAATCTGAAGAGCAGATGTACAAAGGAAGTTTTGACAAAGAATAGATTCAAGGTTTGCAACGAACTTAAGAATATAGATAGGTAAAGATATGGTCCGTTTGAACTGGAAGATATAGTTTGAAAAAGATATAGATTGAGTGTCTTTTGCTCCAAGTGATCTGGTTTTGCTTTTGCCTATCAAACTATTTCCTTGTGCTAAGTCCCTCTTTTGAACAGCTATACAAAGACAAAACACCTTGGTCATAAACTATAAACTAAAGGCCTTAATCTTGTTGTCGACTTATTTCATCATACGTTCCAGCTCACTTTCTTCAGGCTTTGAATATTACTAACTTAGTCATCAATACCAAAATCATAATAATATAAAAATAAATTTGAGGGGTGCCTAGATGCTATCAGTGCCACTGACCGATGGGCCCGGACTGTCAGTGTTCGTGGGCCAATTCTGTTGAGCCAGCCCGTACAGTAGCTAAATCCGTTTTCCATTATGTGAAAACGTATTTTCCCTGATTTAGTTTATTTTCATACCCGAGGCAATTCAATTAGCTATATCTTTTGCATTATAACTCCAAATGGAATGAAACAAATTTCTAAAATCATATAAAATCCAGTATATTTAGAATATACAATAATATTATGGAAATGATCTCTGGGTGAATTTAAAATTCAAACTTGAATAAAAGGTCTAAAGATATGCTACATATAAAAATGTTGCAAACAAAATTAGAATTGAATGAAACTAATTTTATTAGAATCCTTATGCTACCAGAAACTCAAATATATAAAAATATTTAGATTTCAAATTTGTTTGAATCATTTTCCATTAGAGGTTGTTCTCAACACTATAAATATTCAAAAATATAGAATTTGTATAAAAGAAGATCCAAAATGAGTAAGAATGATTTATGTATACTAGCATGTCAGTAGGCTACCTTAAATAAGCTGAATTGATTTATGAATGAATTTGATTTTAACTTGCTTTATGAATAGTAAATAATCCAAATGAATTACATGTGTGCATATATTAGCTAGCAGTAGTATATACATACATATATAAATTTCAGAATGAGTTATGAAACTAAATTATTATTGCTGAAATATCTTTGAATAAGCAATAAAGTATTATATAGGCACAAATTTAATCTGAATAAAGATCATAAGGTTTCTCCATGTAAAAGAATATATAAATATATATGTATAGGAAATGAAGAGTAAAGTCATGGTTCATGAGAAACTGGGTTCTAAATATCTTGTATAATAAAACTGTTTGCTCTAGCAGGAATCATGATAGTAAGGTTATAATTAATATTTAACCAAATAGTTGAAATTCCAATATTTGTATAATCCAAATAGTCATAACTTTCACAAACTAACTTCAAATTTAACAAAACCAGATCCTAGTGACCTGAAAAATAATACCCTTGCTATTTATGTAAAAATATCTTATGTTTGTGGAAATTTGAAATAAGATCATGTTAGGCCCTAATGATTACTTATATGGAAAACATCTCGGATAACAGTCGAATATCGCGGAACCAATTTTAAAACACTTCTACAGTCATCCCCTATTAATGCCCAAAAAATGGATAAATAATCTTATAAGGTGCAGTCGCAAACTTAAAATGAAAACCGAGTTGTTACGATGTTACCTTTGTGGTCGTTTATACCTTTTCAGCAACAAATAAAATAACTTGTCCAAATGCAAAGATTTATGAAAACAGCATAGAAATACTCTATAAAGTGCATACTACAATATCCTAAAGAAAGTAATTCGTTTTACTATGGTTTGAATATAAAATGGACTAGCAACATAGCCCTAAATGTTATGTTTTCTTAACAGTAGGAACACTTAAGCTTTTTCGACAGCCTGTAGAATAACTCGTCTAAATGAAAATTTTAGGAGAGTTAGCGTAGAAATGATATTTAGGATATGTACTATCATAATCCTGAAAAATATTCTTGTTTCAACGTGCTTTTCAACTAAATCCTGCTAGTTGAATACCCTTAAGTATTATGGTCATCGTAACCCTTAATACCATATAAGCTTTTTCAACAATGAATATAATGTCTCGTCTAAACACTAAAATGTATGAAATCAGCTTAAGTCCATTCTCCAAAGTATAGACTACGCTATTCTGAAGAAAAAAATCTTGTTTCATCATGTTTAGCATATAAATCATATTAGCCAAATAACCCTAAGTATTATGATTTATGATCTTCATAATATGAATAAGCGAACTTTGTAATAATGAAGAAATATGTAGCTAATATATTTGTGTCACCAGAACCTTCTTAAAAACCATAAATAAATCCAGTAACCTAGCTTAAAAGATCTAATTTATTCAAAATCGCTTCTTATGCAAAATCACTTAAGGCTAAGTGCTATTTGCATAACCCTTTAACTAATGTCTTAATTCTATTAATCCAAATAATTTTAGCCTCTTGAATTCGTAAGTCAAGAATAGATAATCTATAAAAGAAACAATGCTTTGTTCATCATAAAAGCCTTTATCAATGTGAATGCTTAATTATCTCAAACTCAAGCGTGGAATCATACAACTTAAACCCTAAAATATTCTTGTTTTTTGCAGTGAATCTTTATTTGGTTTTCTGTCTGTTTTCTTTTTCCCCTTATTGAAGTTGGATATTTGCTATATTCCCGATTGATCGACATATAGAATCCAACGTCTCTACCTCCGTCGTCGACTCCGTCAGCCGTGACTTCAACTTCGTCGTAAGAAATAAATAAGCAAGGCAAGCACCCCCTATGATCATCTTGATCCCAGTATTTGATTTGCATTGTGTTTATTAAAATGTTTCATGCATGCGTTTACTTTCTGTAAATTCGCTATTTCGTGGTACTGGTAGATATACCTGTTGTCTCATGAAACTCCTTGATAATTATGCACATGTGAACCTTGATAACCATAGAATAAGGCTTGACAATATTTAATGTCATCTTGGGTATATGCGATTTCATATTTAACCATGCTTAGCCATGCTTACTTAGCATCGATGTAGATGATCATGATTAAAATTGTTTCCTGAAATGTTTTACATGACACTGTTGGTTGCTGGTATTTTGCTTAAAAACCCAAAATAAAACTATGGTTTTGATGCGGACGATTATTGGCAATAGCCGGATGTGCAGAGGGATTTGCACGTAGTGTAGGGTGGAGTATCGCCCGTGTCGGATTAAAGACCAAGCAATAGGACGGTAGATCTAAGATTCCGTACAACCACGAGGGCTGGTATGGGACAGTCTTAGCCTATTAAGTTATTTGGATGTGGCTTTGCATCTAAGGAAGGCGGGAGATAGTGGGAGCTTTTTGGTCAGGTCTACTTGTGAGGGGCTTCCACACCGAACTCCCAACCCTCGGTGTGGGTAAATGCATACCCGCGCAACGGTGTACGCCTTGCCATAAACAGAAACAATTGTTGGGTATCACGTGAAATGAACCACATCTTAGGTGTGTGTTTCTGTTTCTATGGCAAGGGTTAACATCCCGGGCTGGTTCAAAGCCATGTCTAAGTAATGTAACGGCTCTGTATGATCTCCTTGCCGACACACCAAAGGAAGTGTGTTAATTGATCTGGCGAAAAGGTTGATCATTCCTTGTGGGTAAAGTTGTACACCTCTGCAGAGTGTAAGATCTAATCAATTAGCCGTCCCCGCGGTCATGGGCACTTGGTGAAGTCATTCCAATGTTAGAGTCTTTGGTATTTTTTCTAAAATGGCTTTGGTTTGAAGTTATTTTAGGAACTGTTGCTTTATGTCAAAGGGCCGACATTGATAGACTTCATGATTTGGTTTATTCGAAACTCACGTCATGGAGGACTGTGAGTATTACTTATGCTTATGCTTATTTCTTATCAGTCAAACTTGCTCTTATAAATTCCGTTTGCAAATGACAACTTGATTTACAAATTAAATTTTGCTTAATGCAAATTAACCGTAGAAGACTTTCCTTTGAAATGGCCTGCATATATTATAGGTTTTGCTAGTGTCTTGCGGAGTACGTAAGTACTCACCCTTCCTTATATGTTGTTTTTAGGTCGATAGTTAGCGAAGCTTCGAAGATTTTTTTTCGTCGTAGGTAGCGGGAGCTTCTTTGACGTGATCTTTCTAGGGATTATGCCTTGTCAGTTGCCTGCAGGTTGGATCTGCACACTACAAGACTTTGCTTCTTTTGCTGCTATATGCTCTGAGTTATAAGGTTTTCTTTGTATATTAGTTTTCGCTTAATAATTTGTTGTATGGTTGTGATTCCAATTGTTGTGTATGTGCGTACTAGCTACTAATCATGGGACTAGTACAAAAAACACATTAGATTTCCATTTTTGCATTTATGTGAAAATGGGGGTCGTCGCAGTGCGTAACATGAATGAGAATTCATTTGCATAATAGATAAAGCTCATTTGAGAAAAGCTTCTCAAAACTCCCCCTTAACGGGTGAATTATTTTTAAGCACAAATTTGGTTCAAGTTAAGTTATTTTCAAATTAAGTACAGAAAAACCTCCAAATGAACTCCACTAAAACTAAAATCATAGAATACGAAGAGAAAGCCGAGAATCTGAAAATGTGTGGCTATAGAGTACAGAAAAGATGATAGAGAACACTATAGCTTAAACTCGCTCTCATCTTCCCTATATGACTAACATAGAAAAACTGACTCTACAAGCCTAAATTAGGGAGTACACACAGACCCTATCTACCCAGGGGGCCCAACACCTGCTAGACCTACAATACTGTGAGGGAACTCAGCCTAGATAGAAGAAAGAACAGCTAATTATGCATGATTGCAACATATAGCATAAGATGAGATGTCCATGTAAAAGCATACCAGAAGTCTAATTGAAGTGAACTCAGAATTCTAAAAGTAAAACCCAAAGACACCCAAAACATGCAAAGAGAAGGAAATGCTGGAAGAAAATATATACTACATAATATATAAAACTAGCTCCGTCTCGAGATATGGCGTAAGGACAAATAACTCCAAGCTCTCCCCTCAAGGCCACAAACCTAGAGCTATTGAAAGGCTTGGTGAAGATATCGGTAATCTGGTGGTCACTCTCCATAAACTGAAGTACTATATCACTCTTCTCCAC
This sequence comes from Otatea glauca, assembly GCA_036346275.1. Taxonomy (NCBI): domain Eukaryota; kingdom Viridiplantae; phylum Streptophyta; class Magnoliopsida; order Poales; family Poaceae; genus Otatea; species Otatea glauca. The sequence goes on along the minus strand of CM070733.1, from coordinate 4,108,026 downwards.
ATGGTCTCTAAGAAAGTGGTATCGGTATCTATGTGCTTGTTCCTGGAATGTTGCATTGGATTCTTGGCAATGTGAATGGCAGAAGTGTTATCACAGAAAAGTGAAACACTATCTATGACTAACCCAAAGTCCCACAAAATCGATCTCATCTAAAGTACCTGACTATAGCAACTAGCTGCTGCCACGTACTCAACCTCAGCAGTGGACTGTGCAACTCTGGACTGCTTCCTAGATGATTAAGAAACAAGAGAAGTGCCGATGAATTGGCAGGTGACAGAAGTGTTCTTCCTATCTATCCTATAGCTAGCAAAGTCTGCATCCGAAAAGACTCTAAGGGACATATAGGAAGAGGAAGATTACCATATATCATAGTCAATGGTAGCTCTAATGTACTTAAAGATGCACTTCACCGCCTGACGTTAAGAAGCACAAAGAGAAACTTGAAATCGAGCGCACAAGCATACAGCAAAGTGTAAATCTGGTCTTGAGACAGTGAGATAAAGAGGGAGCCGATCATGCTCCAAAATTCCTTCTAATCAACTGGCTCACCATCCTCATCAGGCTCAATAATGATCGTGGTGTCTATAGAAGTCATCACCGGCATCCCTTCAGACATGTCAAAGCGTCTCAGGAGGTCTCGAGTGTACTTACCTTGATACAAGAAAACACCATTTCGAGTCTGCTTGATCTAAAAGCCGAGGAAGTAGCTCAACTCGCTCATCATGCTTATCTCAAACTCTATGCTCGTCACATCTAAAAAATGAGAGACAAGAGCATGCGAACAGCCACTAAAGATAATATCATCCACATAGATCTGGACAAGGAGAAAGTCCAAGTCTACGTGTTTGACGAACAAGGTCTTGTCTACCTTACCCATCTCAAAATTATGACTAAATAGGTAGGATTTAAGCCTCTCATACCAAGCTCTCGGAGCGTGCTTAAGTCCCTACAAAACCTTGAAAAGCTTATAGACATGGTTTAGGTACTTAGGGTTCTTGAATCTTAGAGACTGCCTCATATAAACCTCTTCCTCAATATCCTATTGAGGAATGCATTCTTGACATCCATCTGATATAGTTTGAAGCCTTTGGATGCCGAAAATGCAAGCAGGATTTTAATAGCCTCTAGTCTAGCTACAGGGGCAAAGATCTCCTCAAAGTCAAGACTCTCAACCTGAGTGAAGCGTTGAGCAACTACCCTAGCCTTGTTCCTAATGACAACCCCATCCTCACTTTGCTTGTTCTTGAACACCCACTTAGTCCCAATGATATTATGACTAGATGGGGGCTCAATAAGCTACCAGACCTTATTTCTCTTAAAGTTTTCCAGTTCCTCATGCATGGCATTGATCCATGACTCATCAGACAATACATGAGAAACATCGTTTGGCTCAAAAGAAGCAACGAATGCATAATATAGAAAGAAAGAAGAAAGACCTGACTTTGAGCGCGTGACACGCTCAAACATATCACATATCATCTGATCAGGTGGATGACGTCGCTGAATGTGACGGAGAGGTCTAAAAGTAGAAGTGGCCTCTACCTCATGAACAGAAGAGGCAAGAGCAGAGCCACTAGCTGTAGCAGAGTCTGAAGGTAAGGGCTAATCTTCTTGATGCAGAGCCACTAGCTGTAGCAGAGTCTGAAGGTAAGGGCTAATCTTCTTGAGGTGAAGCGATATAAACAGAAGGCACCTCAGGTATAGAGGGGACTGGATCAGTTAGAACGCCATTATCTTCATCATCCTCATCATCTACAAAGATAGTCTTAGAGAGGGAACAAGAACCTGATATATCTAGTCTATCTCCTGGACTAGCCTCATCAAAGACCACCTCACAGGTCTCTATAATCTTACTCCTCTCACTACTCCAGACCCTGTAGCTACGAGAAGAAGTCAAGTGACCTAGAAAGATACCGTCAGAATAACGTAACTCAAACTTATCTAGGTTCTCAGACTTCAGAATGAAACACTTGCATCCAAAGACACAGAAATGAGCAACACTTGGCGTTCGCTCATACCTCAACTCATATGAAGTACGGTGCAAGTGTGCTCTCAAAAAAACTCGCTTGAACATACGATAAGCAGTAGCTATAGCCTCAACCCAAAACTTCCTAGGAGTACTATACTCATCTAGCATCGTCCTATCCATCTCAACCAAGGTCTTGTTCTTCCTTTTCACTGCGCTATTCTACTGAGGGACGTATGAAGAGGATAACTGATGCTCAATACCTGACTCCTCATAGAAGCTCTCAAAATAGTTCTTGAACTCCATGCCATTGTCATTGCGTATAGCTCGTAAGGCACCTGAGAGCTCAATAGACAACCTACGGACCAAACCCCTGAAGTGGGTAAAAGACATATACTTCGAGGCCATGAAGAACACTCAAGAATACCTTAAAAATCATCAACAATGATAAGAACATATCACTTCCCACTCATTGACTATACTCTAGCTGGACCAACAGTGTCCAAATGTAAAAAATTTCCTGGTGCATCATTCATCACAACAGTAATTAGGAGATAAGAAGCAGCAACCATCTTGCCATATCGGCAAAGAGAACAAATCAAGTCTTTGATCATCTTGAGTTTAGGCAAACCACAAATGATATCATGGTTGCTAACTCGGGTTAAATGATCAAAACCAATATGACCAAGTCTCCTATGACAGAAGGAGAGGTCACGGGACTCAGAGGCAACTAGGTAATGAAGAGAATCACTAGAAGAATCAGCAAATTCGGCATAAAAGACTCTCCCAAACCTAGAAATCTCGCAAACCAATCCTCTAGATGAATCGAGAATTCTACAGGCATTACGGTTGAAGCTCATCTCAACATCATCATCGGTAAGCTGAAAGACTGAAAGCAAATTGTATCGCAGCCTACATACTAAGGCAACATCCTTAAGAAAGAAATTATCATTAATACGAATGGTACTAGTAGCGATGATTGTACCTGACGAAGCATTCCCAAATGTGATTAGCTCATCACCGGGAGTACGGACTAGGGAACAGAACCAACGAGAATCTTCGGTCATGTGGCGAGAACAGCCGAAGTCTACAATCCAAACCTCTCTCTTCCCAGCCCTACAAGCCTGAATCAGTGAAAGTGAGAGGTCGATGACTCATTACTAGGGTAAATAAGTGCAAATCTAGGAACCCATTATTGAGCCACACTACGAGCAGAAGTAACAATCAAGGAAGTAAAAGATTGAACTTTAACATCTCTCCAACGCTCAGCGCCTGTAGAAGGTCTAGGAGCTGGAGCTTGGTTGGTCTGCCAATGTGCAAAAGCCAGACCATCCCAGTAACGCTACCTAAACCTCCTACTGGTGGAAACAAACTCACATCGCTAATATCCACCTCTATGGGAAAAATGAGGAATATCAAGAGGATGGGAAAACTCTGACCACGAACAGCTCTAGGACTAAAACCAGAATAAACAGCCTGAAAACCAAGTCCTATACACTGTCTAAAAGCAAGAAACTTTCTAACCTATCTAGAAACCGTGGGTGCCTTAGGAGCATTCCGAGTCTGAGGATGACCCTGAATACTCCTAAGAACATAAACACGCTCATGCCATGCTATCTTGGCACGTGTGAAGTAAAATCAGCTAAATGTCTATCCTTCCAACAAAAGGGGCAAGAGTACTTTGCCTTACGAGAGGCAGAAGCTGCCGGAGGAGCAACATTCTCATCAGAGATCCCATGGATAATACCAGCTGACCAAAACACTGTGTTGCTAGACCTAGGAGCAACCACAATCTCACCACTCTTGGAGATATGAACAATAGTAGGAGGATGTGCCCAAACGTGCTTCAAGTAATCAAATCCTATACCCTGATTGAATCTACTGATTTTGGACTAGTCTAAGATGAGATTGAGTTTCTTTATGCCTCCAACAAACTTCTCAAGAGTGCTTAAGAGGTACTCATACTCCTGGAAGAGAGAGGAACATGAAGAACAGGGGGAAGAAGATGATGAAGAGCCAAAAGAGGAAGAACGAACAACACGTGTATTTCTCTCCGTATGCACGTTAGCCTCAATCGTGAGGGCCTCACAAGAAACGCACTCAGCATTCTTAATCCTGGCAATCTTGGTCTCTAACTTCTTCCAAAGCTCCTCATGGATCCTGTCCATGTCTCCCTAAATCTCAGCACATTTGTCGAAGGTTAGAAATCGACAATAAACTTATACTTTTGGGTACCTTCGGGTTATTAGAGTCAAGCACAAAATCGGAGGCACACGACATAGACAGGTTTGTACCCCTCGGTGGAGTAATACCCTACTTCTTGTATGGATGATATATGTATGTGGTGGATGGAATACAGAGTAATGTGTCTAGCCCTAGTTACAAGGAAGATTGAACTTAGGCTAAGACTAAGCTAAAGTTGGAGGTTGACGAAGCGCGGGTCGTCGACTCCTGGTTGCTCTGTGTAAAAGCTCTCAAAGTCTTCTCTTCGTCTGGCTTGAAAATCTTCTATTTTTTCTCATCTCCCCTTGAGGACCCCTACCCCTAGCCTTATATAATCGGGTAGCCCGGCCTCAAGTCGAGTTATAGTCGGTTTAAAGTACCATATCGTAGCCGATGAGGAGTCCATCGTCGCGTGATCTTCGCAGCATATCCAAACTTCCCTGAATATCATGCGTACTCGAGTTGGTTTCCTCGTAACGGGAATATGATTGAGTCCTTCCTAATATGGAATTATCCTTTCTGCGAATATCTTATCCCATAGAACTGGGCCCGTGATATCTGGAGTCTATGTACATCGTTAGAAAATATCCTTCGTGTATCCTGCACGTGCTCATACCCTATATTTAGATATTTGACAACATCTAGCACAAGCATCTTGTGACTTAGCTAGTAGGTCCTTAACAAGTGCAGCACACTTGACATTCAAAGCATCATTATCAAGTTTTAGTTGCTTACAGCCCTTACATGAGCTGACTGGGTTCTTAGAAGCAAATTGTTCAAGTTCATCATTTCTAGCAGAAAACTTTCTAAGGTGAACAGTCATGGTATCAATCTCAGCTAGCAATTTAGGGTAATTGTCACAAGAAGCATATGTAGGAGCATTAAGAAGACTAGCATCAATGAAAATAGCATCAGTAGTACTCAAGCTAGCAATCTTCACTCTAAGAACCTCAACCTCAGAAAGCATACTATCATGCAAGGTTTTTTTGTTCTCAAACTCCACAAGCAAGGCATCGCACAAAGAACAGTCATCGGCGTCATGGAAGAGTCAAGATCTAAGTGAAGCAAACTCCGTGACAAACTACCTATTTCCTTCTCAACCTTTGAACATCTAGTCCAAGCATAGAATTTTCCTAGCTTGCCGAAAGCATCATTAAGCTCATCATAGGTAGTTACCTCATCAGACTCGCCATAGAGTTCTTCATCACTGGCGCCGTTCTCGTCGGCCATGAAGCACATGCTGGCGAAGTCATCACTGCCTTGGTCTTCTCTTGCGGATCATCCTCTCCATCATCGTTGCTCCATGTCTCAGAATCGGAGAGGGAGATATTATCGAATGTGACGAGGACATGGTGGAAGAGCTTCTTGTTCTTCACGAACTTGCGGTACTTCTTCTCACGCACAGGATCACGAGCTGAAGACTTCTTATTGTGGTAATTATTGGTGTGGTCGTTCTTATTCGCACCACCGTAGTCGTTCTTGCCATTCTCCAGCTTGAGGCAGTTTGTCCGAATGTGATTGGGGCCACCACAATCGAAACAGGTGATGAAATCACCTGTCTTCCTATCTCTCTCACCCTCTTGCATGCATGGGATAATTCTCTGGTTAAGAGAGCAAGCTCATTTTCTGTATAAATCTCTAGATACACATCACTCATCTCATATAGAGTCGAGAGGGAAACACCAAAGGAAATCTCAGAAGTAGTGGGATCGGTGACCAAAGCCATCGACTGTGACTTCGTCTTGCGTGAAATGATGTCAACCTCATGAGTTTTGAATCGGGAATAAAGCCCGTCAAGAGTCAGAGTTGACAAGTTAGTGGTGTCCTTGATTGAGATCACCTTCATCTCTTAAACACGAAGGTTGAGTGCCGTAAGAAAATGCCGAGCATTCTTCGAGTCATAGTATGTGGTACTAACAACTCGGAAATCACTCAGGATCTTGGTGAAATGCCCAAAATACTCATCCAAGGACTCTAAAGCATACTGCTCAAACTTGTTCTAGTTACGCTTGTACTGGTCTTGCCTCACCGTCTTGATTTGGGTGGTTCCCTCATGGTAGGTATCGAGGGTCATCCGAATCTAGGGAGCAAATCGCAGATGAGAGATCTTGTCATACTCACTGCGGCTAAGGCCCTATATAAGGATGTTTCTTGCCTTAGCATTTGCCTCAACGTCAGCCATATTCATGGCATTGACGTTCTCATCGGCAGGAACCTCATACGGGAGCTTCACTTTCTGCCAGATCGAGAAGCTCTAAGTAGTGGTGTATGATTTCATCCTGAATTTCCAAAAAGGATAATCCACCCTAGAAAACATTGGAGGCCCAGAATAGTTAAGGGACGCCGAAAGATGACTGAGGCCAGGAAATGGTTGTGAGCCGGGAAGACAAAGAGCCAGAGTGCGAAGCACTAGTGATGGATATAGCAGGCAACGATATAGACTGAGACTAGGCTCAGGGGGAAGTTGAGATCCAGAATGGTCAAGGAAGCCAACGCCGTCATGGTGAAGTGGTCAAGGACATATGGCACTCCATGTGACTTGGCCCTGTTTACAAGCGAGGACGGTTCGAGGAAGTCCGCACATGTGAAAGGCTTGGCGGGAAGTCATTGGGGCCACATGGTGGATCACAAAGCATGGGCAATGCTTCGAGTGGAAGGAAAAGATCAATCGTGGGTCAAATTGGTAGTTTGTCCATTACCAAGGAATGAGGCGGTTTGAAAAACTGTGGCGTTGGCCTAAGTGATTTAGGTCAAGCCAAGGTGGTAATCGATACAAATTCAGGCTCGTAGAGCAAATTGGGCGTCATGGTGAAAGCCGCTTTAAGAAGCGTGCTTGTGTGAGTGTAAAACCTGTTATGTGTATTGGGTTATCGGGTTAGCCCATGTAAATGTGGATGGTATCTACTTGGGTGTCCAAATTTTAAGGTTAGGTTTGTCTCCTCTATATAAGTAGATGTAGAGGGAGGTGAAGGACTAAGCCCTTGGAAGACCTAGGAGAAGGATTAGGGTTTTCACAAGATTTTGGTTTTCTGTGTGTGTGTGAGTGCTCCTTTGTAGATTTGCTCTTAGGTGAGAGGTTTTGTAATTATCCATCTTACTCTGAAATGAAATAAAAATTCGTGCTCAAGCTTTGCCTGTTGTTTTAATCCTCCCTCTCCTTGAGTTTTTTTATCTTTCTTGTTTGGTTTCTTCTTCTGTTGATCTTGTGTTGCCAAGGATAAGTGATTGATGGATGTATCCTATAGAGATCAAATCCCAATCGTCTAGGCAAGCTCTCACTTGTTCATCAAAAGATTCTCAAGAAACCTGTTTTTGACTTGAGAGACAAGGATTTCCAGTAGATTGTGTTCTTGAGCTTTTGGGGGCAATTTATTTGGAGTTCTTATTGATCATCAAATCCCCACTACCAAGCATAGAGTGAAGATGTGGGTTTTGACCCGGTTTTGGTACAACCTTTGGTAAATTTAAAAAAGGTTAGAATTTTGACATCAATCCTTGCGATTGAAGGTTGGAAAAGATTCCTGACATCCATAGGAAGGTGCATATAAAGTTTCATGGGGTTTGAATCAACCGATCAAGAGATACACCGGTTTTGGTTTTGAAATCATGTTGATTTTACTGTTTGTCCCCTATTTTTGTTGTTCATCCGGTAGTACCAGGATTTACACGATCGTAGTACCAGATTTATTGTTCATTCTGGTACTACCAGCCATTTAACTGCGGTTTTCCCGCCCCAGAGGTGAAATTCTCTGAAAAAATGCTTTTCCGCACTTCTTTGGTATAGAGAGGTTTTGGTTGGTTCTTTTAGAGGGGAAAATTAATTTGTGATCATTCATCCCCCTCTAATCGCTATTTTCGGTCCTTCACAAGTACTTTGTACTTATTGACAATCAAAGTTTAAAAAAGTTGACTATATATATATTTAAAACTGACAATAAAAAACGAGAGAGATGTACATGCATGCACTAACGAGAGCTCGAACAGTAATTAATTGATCATTTCATACCCTACGCTTATACATTCATGCAAGATCCATTCCATTGGGAGTCAATATGCGTAAGACCCTGTTTGTTTAGGATTATGTTTTTTAGTTTATAGCTTAAAGTCAGCTTTTAGGTTTAAACAATTTAAAAGTAATTGGATTTTATACCTAGTAGAGATGGATAATTTTACCCTAACTTCAGTGTCATTAGTCTAAGACCAACCTTCAATAAGCAAAAAAAAGCACCTTCAATGAGACCAAACTTAAAAATTTTGTAATTTTTGAAGCTGGTTTGCCAATTTTAATAATTAAAATTTTATTTGTAGATTATTTAAATTAGAAAACGATTTTGAAATTCAGAAACCTTTTTGGGCCATTTTATTATACCAATTCTAGACACTACAATTCAATATTATACCTATTAAGGATAGCTGTGTTTAAATTTTTTGAGAAAATTTAAAAGTAGAAAAATCATGAAAATATTTTTTTAAATGATAGATCATGTCAAGAACTTTCTTTAAAAATTATGTCATTGTTGGAGCTGGTTTGCCAATTTTAATAATTGAAAATTTATTTGTAGATAAATTAAATTAGAAAACAATTTTGAAATTCAGAAACCTTTTTGGGCCAAAAGAGTATATTTGGCTCAGCTTACGTGCATATCTGGATAATACAGCCTATAAATATCCAGATTATCCGGATCCGTATCCGACAGATAATGAGCCGACAAAAAAATTCGTATTTATTTTCGATCCAATACTATCCGACAAATATCCAATCTGATAGAATCCATATCCGAAAATTGTCTGAATTAGTCAAAAACTATCCGATCCGTTTTCATCCTACAACGTTCCTCTCCATATATCTACGTAGTATTCCCTTCATCTAAGTTTATATGGCATATTTTCTCTTGTCAAGGAGATATTGATAATGACTAGACTACCCTAATTATTATCTCTAAAAATTGTATTCAATGCATGTATGTAGATAATATAAAGTAAAGTTGAATATTTAATAGGGGTATAGAGGGAATATCACACTAGTTTTGCATTGTAATATAAAATACACTCTATATTTATGTATAATGGTATGTACAATGGTTTAATGTCAGCTATCTATATACTTTGCCACATAAGATTTTTGTTGATATAGAATAGAGAGGAGGAGAGAGAGTATAGCCGTCTCTTCATGATCAAAGAGACAACCATATAGATAGCATAAAACACTATTACACGAGTTATTGTCTATAATAAAAACTTTTTTATACCATAATTAAAAGATCATAGAATATCATAGAGACAACCTTAAAATGACATCTATTGTAGAAATTGTCTTTAGTTTTGTCTTTAAATGATATGGAGAAGTATATAGACAGCAGTCATCTCTAATATTGTATATGCTCTAAGACCATTCAAAATATTTGGTTTATAAAGTTGGACAGAAGAATATCTTTCTAGCTAGCTAGTTATTTAATGCAAACAAATCAAATCATAACCTATCTTGTTGCACTCGGTTGGTGACATTAGATCATGCATGCATGCGTATCTACATTAATTAAGATAACTAGATATACACCGGACCCGCGCTTGGCTGCGGGTGGAAGGAATCGTTGAAACATACAAAGATTCTAATAGAAAGTGGGTTTTTTTGTAATACCTCCCAAAGGGGAAGTACCAACAACGTTGTCAGATTTTTTTAAAATCGCAAAAGTTAGATCACGCTCCGTTTTTATGGTAGCTTAGGCACGCTCTCAGGACTTTTCTCACAAATTTTGGAAAATTCACAAATTTAGTAGTTCAATTAAATCAATGAAGTTGCTTTAAATGCATTAGCAGCACTGTCGAAATTTTTAAAAATCAGGAAAATCTGATCATGGTCCAAAATTTTTACAACAGGGCAAGCATGCTCTCAGGACCCTCCAAAAATTCAAGAATCTACAAAGTTATTAGCTCAATCAAATCACGAAAAAAAAATTTAATGTATTACAACCATTGTCAAAATTTTAGAAAATCCCATGAGTTTGATCATGATCGGAATTTTTTAAGGTAGGTTCGGCATGCTCTAAGGTCCCCTTTAAAAAGATCCAAAAATCAACAAATTGATTTAATAGCTCAATTAAATAAGTGAAGTTGATGAAAAAAACGGAAACATTTACTTTAATGGGATTTGAACCCGAGACCTGCCGCAAGAACTGCAAGCTCTCGACAAAATTGCCTAAAAAACTGAGAAAGTAAAAAAAATACTTTTAGTTTAAAAAAAATTGGGAATTTTTTAAATTTTTTCTAGGAAATATTTTTTGGAAAAAATTACTGTAGAAATTTCATTTAATAGATATAGATACCGCTCATTGTCAAGGGCGATTCTTGAATTTTAACAGAGAGAAAAGTTGCCTAAAAAATGAGAAATCAAAAAATATAAACACTATCAGTTTTAATAATTTTTTAAAAAATTGGGAAATATTTTTGGAAATAATTTACTGTAGGAATTTCATGTAAAAAGTCTTAAGAAAACAAGAAATATCTAAAAAAAATCTTTTATTTTTTCCCTAAAGTGAAAATACTGTATAATGTAGCTTCAACAGTGCTCCGCGAAGCTACAGTCTTGCGGCATCCGGATTCGAAGCCAAGACCGCCCTCTAGCAAGCGAACTCTCTAACCAGCTTAGCAACGGAGGCTCTCGTGAAATGTGAGGAACAACAAATATATGAGGCTATATAGAAGTCACTGTAGAAATTACAGGGAAAATAGGAGTCACTCTAGAAACTACAAGAAAAATCGCCTCGTGTCGGAGAGAACAGGAGGGCACTGTACTTCCTCACGATTAGTAGTATATATAGATCCAGCATGCCGCTTTAACTGAATTACAACTGCTAGTACTCATCAATTGTTAAGTTGCAGCGTCTAGATTCTTTCTTCAATTAGAAGGCCCACAGGTAGCAAAGCATATACATATACTGTGACATATCCCCAGTGGTCACAAATAGTCATCATTTTAGACATATGTATAGTCAAACTTTTGAAACTTTAACTGTCAGTATCTTTTTAAATATTTAAATTAGATACATAAAAATCATATGTGTGAATTTATCTCGAAAAGTACCGTTATAATATTATAATTTTATTGGGTTTATAAATATATTAAATAGAAATTAGTGATAAAAACTATATTTTGAAGACCGTGTCGATGTCCAAAACAACAACTATCTATGACCATACCACTTATATGATTTGGATTGATCTACTCAATTACAAAAGGGAATAATATGACAAGCTAGCGGCAATCACGGCGTGTGTGATGTGTAAGCAACTAAAAGAGGATCGGAGCGCATGCATTGGGACCAACCCTTGACCTTTTTTCGTATAACATTGGCGATATCAACATGGAGATTGTGAGTTAGTGACAATGAAGCTGCGCAACACGCATGCACGATGGAATAGGCAAAGTGCTTAATTTAGCATGCTGAGAGGGACGCAATTAAACGTTCATTTATCCTTATGGCGTAATGGAGTTGGGTCTAATGAATTAAGAGAAATTTTACATTGTATTATACTAGTAGTATATAGTGGTAGTAATATTAAATCTAGCTATTAATTTGTTAAAAGTATTTTTGCTACTCTATTAATGACGAAACATAAATAAATACTAGCTAATATATTCTATTGGATCGTAGCGAATGAATAGAGCTTTGAATTAAAGCTTTTCCTGTTGGAATTAATCTTGGGCTAACCACCCAGCTAACGGATTCCGATTTTTAGGGGATGAGATCCCGTCCCTTGCGCCCTGATCGGAGACAACAAACAGACCTTTTAGTTGTGGTCCTGAGTCGCTAGCGCGCACATTAAAAGGGGAAGGGCCTGCGTCTAATGGTGAACAAGTTTGATCATTAGAAAAGGTCAGTCCCGATATCTCCCGATCCTAAGGTGTGTTAAGCGATCCGAAGATCATCTACCTTCTACTGCTGTTTTCATCGCCGGTGGCTACTGGGACGACGGCTACTTCATTCTTTGTCACCGTCGACGACCACTGCTTCCAACTCATCATCACCACCGATCTGCAATCGATGGCTTCGCCTAACGGTATATATGCTACCATTTTTCGCATTAAGTGTTCATGTGAATGACTAGTTAATGTCTTAAGAACCCTAATTTTTCTATCAGTTGGTATCAGAGCAGCTAGTTTCTTTTACATGAACCTTTAATTTTATTCGGTGATGTTTTGAGTAGTAGATGAGAGTAAGAAAAATAGTTCAATTTGAACCGAACCAAATGTTTTGAGGATTCATGTTGATTCGGGTTAATGTCAATCAGTTCGGCATGATGTCTCTGATGGTTTCGGATTAAGAATTCAGAAGGAGATGAGTTTCGGAAAACCCTAAAAGCAAAATTCCCAAATCGGAATCATGAAATCCGAACCCTAACCCCCAAATCAAGCAAACATAAAGATCTAAAAGGGGGTTTTCTGGGGCTTACCTCATCGGGTCGTCGTCGTTCCCGGTACCGATGCCATTTGTCGCCGTCACGGGCCTTTGCTCGCCGCGCTGCGCATACGGGCTTGCGACTCTTCTCGCGCGCCTTGCGCCGCATCGGATCGATCGCCAGCGTGCGTGTCGCGTCGCGCCGCTGCAAGGCGGACGGACTTCGCTCGCTCGCCGCCGCCTCGCCGCTCGGCCTTTGCTCGCTGCGTGCATCGCCATGAGTTTTAGGGGGAAGCGAATGGCTAGGGTTAGGGTTTTTTGTCGCCCGTGCGCATTTTATGTGATGGCTCGGGCTCATCTGAGCCGTCCGTCCGCTCGGATCAGCAATCGAGGCTTCGCTTCGTTTCTGGCGCAGGCTGTCGCCTCGCATCGCGCGCTCGCCGCCGCTTCGCTCACACGGGCCGCCGCTTCGCTTCTCGCGTGCGGGCCGCCGCCTCGTTTCCTCTCGCGTGGGCCACCGTTTCCTCCGTCAGGCGCTTTCAAAGCCGACGGTTCGCGCTCTGCGTCGGGCCGCTCGTGCATCGCTGGGCAGCGATTCTTCTGGTCGCGTGGTGTGTCGTTCTGGCCGCCATCATTTGGTAGGCGAAAGGATGAGGGCCGGTTTTGTGCTTTGGGCCGAAATTGTTTAAGTTTTGGGCTTTTTTATTTTACAGCATTTCTTATGTATTTAAATACTGATTTCTTTTATGAATTGATGTTTGGGGTATTTTGCCCGAAAATTAGACTTTTGTGGGGTTAATTTAATTTACAGCATTTTCTCAGAATTTAAATGCTGATTATTCTTTTAATATGATGATTGGACTGTTTGAGGAGTGTTAATTGTTGGATAAAATATTAAGTTGTCTCTAATTAAGATGGAACCGACGAGAAATCTTGATTAGAGATTTAATAATGTTTTGGGATTAATTTTATGATCATGATTATATTCTGACCAAAGTTGATTATATTCATGAGTCACACCCATTGAAGTTAAAAGTTAAGTTCTTTTTCATATTCTGCCCAACGGTGATTATGAATTAGAACTGCCATTAGCATATTATTAACCATACCAACGTAGGGTTAATTTTGTGCCAGACATTAAATTGCTTACTAATATTTGTGTGTATTTTATTCAGCTATGACCACTACAAACATTGCTAGTACTCTAAATAGCATGGAACAGTTTTCTGGTAATAACTTCCCCTCCTGGAAGGAAAAACTGCTCATAACTCTTGGAATAATGGATTTGGACCTTGCACTTCGTGAGGCTGCTCCCGCTCCTCCTACTGTTGATGATGAGAACTTCTCTGAGTTAAAGAAGTCCTATGAAATTGCAGTAGAGAAATGGGAGCGGTCTAACCGCATGTCCTTGATGATAATGAAGAGCACAATATCAGTAGGAATTAGGGGAGCAATCCCCGACTCCGAATATGCTAAGGTGTATCGGCCGGTGGAGGAGCAATTCAAAGGCTCCTCAAAAGTCTATGCCAAGATACATTAATCATGAAAATGCTCACATCCAAGTATGAGGGCGAGGCGGTGTCGGGAACATATCATGATGATAACAGATATGGCTTCCAAGCTTAAAGGAATGGACATGGCTATTTCAGAAGGCTTTTTGGTTCATTTCATAATGACTTCTTTACCTTATGAGTTTGGTCCTTTTAAGATCAATTACAACACTCAAAAGGAGAAGTGGACCATGAGCGAGTTAATTGCCATGTGCGTTCAGGAGGAGAAAAGACTAAAGGCCGATAAGAAGGACGTTGTCCACCTTGTTGGAAATAAGAAGAGAAAATTCCAGGAAGACCATAAGTCCAAGAAGAAACTCAATTTCTCTCCCAAAACTGAGTCAAATAAGGTGGAGCATAAAGGAAAAGCTCCTGCAACACCCTCTTCATCCAACAGCGTCATATGTCGCTTCTGCAAGAAAGATGGGCATATTCAAAAAAATTGCCCAGGATTTCTGAAGTGGCTCGCGAAGAAGGGTAATGATGAAATCACCTTTATTGAGGAATCTCTTTATGCTGATTTTTCTCCTAATTCTTGGTGGATTGACTCAGGTGCCTCTATACATGTTTCAAATTCTTTCTGAGGATTCCTTTAGTGAAGATGCTAAGAAAGGGGGAGCGAAGCCTTAGAGTCGCTAATGGGAAGGAGGCTGAAGTTGAAGCCATTAGGACCTTACCATTAGTATTAGAAAAAGGCTTTGTACTTCATCTAAATAATGTACTTTATGTTCCTAGTTTGAGAAGGAACCTTATTTCAGTTTCTTTATTAGATGATGAAGGTTTTTATTGCAAGTTTGGGAACGGCCAATACATAATAAAGTTTAATTCTAATGATGTTGGTCTTGCTCTCAAACGAGACAAGCTTTATGTTTTTTCCCTTAAAGAATCACCTGTGTTAATGAATGTATGTGATGGCACAAATAAACGAAAAAGAATTGATGATGACACTTCATCGAAATTGTGGCACTGTCGCTTAGGCCACATTTCGAAGGGGAGAATGGAACGTCTCATTAAGGAAGAGATACTCCACCCGCTTGATTTCTCAGACTCAGACCCCTGCATTGATTGCATTAAAGGTAAATACGTAAAACAAATTAAGAAAGGGGCTACTCGAAGCACAGGAATATTAGAATTAATCCACACTGACATTTGTGGACCTTTTCCTGTGACATCAGTGGATGGTTTTGATTCTTTCATTACATTCACTGACGATTATTCCCGTTATGGTTATATTTTCCCCATTCGTGATCGGTCTGAATCGCTCAATAAATTTAAAATATTTAAGGCTGAAATAGAAAATCAGCACAATCTAAAGATTAAAGTGGTGCGATCAGATCGAGGAGGAGAATATTATGTTAGACATGCTCCTTATGGGCAAATTCCTGGTCCTTTTGCTAGATATCTTCAAGAAAATGGCATAATAGCTCAATACTCAACTCCGGGTGAACCTCAGCAAAATGGTGTAGCTGAAAGAAGAAATCGCACACTTATGGATATGGTGCGAAGTATGCTCAGCTATTCCAGTTTACCAGTAACCTTATGGATGGAAGCATTAAAATAGCTGCCCACATACTTAATCGGGTTCCTAGCAAATCAGTCCCTAAGACACCTTATGAAATCTGGACTGGCAGAAAACCGAGCTTAAAGTACTTACGAGTGTGGGGTTGTCCTGCTGAAGCTAAAGTCTTTAACCCACATATTGGGAAATTAGACTCTAAAACAGTGAGCTGCCATTTTATCGGATACCCTGATAGATCTAAGGGATACTGATTTTACTACCCAAATCGTCATACTAAATTTGTAGAAACTAGACATGCTGTGTTTATGGAGAATGATCGAATCGGTGGGAGCACAAAGGCCAGAAATATAGATCTCGAGGAAATTCGGGCTTATGTTCCATCACCGATAATCCAAGAGACTCTTATTAATGTGCCACAAATCATGACACCTCTAAGTGATAACCCTGGTGTTGTAACCCCAGTTAATGATTCTGGGATTAGTAATATTGCTCCTGATGATGAACCTACATCAGCAATTAATGAAGAACTTCAACAGCCATCTGTGATACCTGATGAAACCTTAAGAAGATCACAGCGGGTTAAAATATCAGCCATTCCAAGTGACTATATCGTGTACATGAATGAAGATGTTAACGATATAGGGAAGGTGGATGATCCCATCTCATTTAAAGAAGCCATAAGTAATAAGGATTCAGACAAATGGCTCGAGGCCATGGAGGATGAATTGAAATCTATGAGCATTAATGATGTCTGGGATTTAGTAGACATACCTGATGGAGTTAAAGTAATAGGCTGTAAGTGGGTCTATAAAACTAAGCATAACTCCAAGGGAAACGTTGAAAGATTCAAAGCTAGGCTTGTAGCTAAAAGTTTTACACAGAGAGAGGGGATTGACTATGTTGATACCTTCTCTCTTGTGTCTAAGAAAGACTCATTAAGAATTTTCATGGCACTTGTCGCTCATTATGATTTGGAGCTACATCAGATGGATGTAAAAACTGCATTCCTTAACGGTGACTTGCATGAAAATGTATACATGGCTCAACCGGAAGGTTTTGTCATGGAAGGCAAGGAACAAATGGGATGTTACCTTAAGAAATCCATCTATGGACTAAAACAAGCGTCCAGACAGTGGTACTTTAAGTTTGATGAAGTAATAAGGAAATTTAGCTTTAAAAAAAATGAGGTGGATAATTGTATCTACATTAAGACTAAAGAGAGCAAATTTATTATTTTAGTGCTCTATGTGGATGATATCTTATTGGCTAGCAGTGATAAGAATATGTTGTATGAAACCAAGAGATTTCTATCCTCTAATTTTGACATGAAGGATCTTGGTGATGCTTCTTATGTTCTGGGCATAGAAATTCACCGAAATAGGACCAAAGATGTATTAGACTTATCACAAAGGTCATACATTGACAAAGTGCTTAAGAGATATAATATGCATAACTGTTCTGCTACGCCTGCCCCTATTGTTAAGGGTGATAAGTTTGGTTTATTCCAAAGTCCAAGGAATTAATTAGAAATTGATTAAATGAAGTCGATTCCTTACGCTTCAGTTGTCGGAAGTATTATGTATGCTCAAGTATGTACTCGCCCTGACTTAGCTTTTGTAACCGGGATGCTTGGCAGATATCAATCTAACCCAGGTTTGGACCACTGGAGAGCCGTTAAGAATGCTCACGTATAAGAAGTCTGATGACCTTGAGGTTATGGGTTATTCAGACGCTGACTTCGTAGGATGTGTTGACTCTAAGAAATCTACGTCAGGTTATATCTTCACACTTGCGGGGGAGCCATTTCGTGGAAAAGCTCCAAACAGACCCTTACGGCATCTTCAACGATGCAAGCTGAGTTTGTGGCATGTTATGAGGCTACCGGACAGGCTGTATGGCTTAAGAATTTTATTCCGGACTAATGGTGGTTGTGACATATCAAAACCACTTACGATATTCTGCGATAATTTAGCGCGATTTTCTATTCGAGTAACAACAAGTCAAGTGGTCTTTGCCAAGCATATTGACATTAAGTATCATGTTGTGAAAGATAGAATCCAGGATCAAACTATTAATGTTAAGCATATAAGCACTAAGTCTATGCTTGCGGATCCGCTCACTAAAGGCTTACCACCCAGTATCTTTCAAGAACATGTTGCTAGCATGGGTTTATTGGAAAGCCTATAATTCTGAATTAATTATGATAAGAATTCAGAATCTGATCCTGAAAAATTAAGGACCATAAGAAAACAAACCAACTCCCGTTAAACTTAAGTGGCTATCCTATCGAGATGGAATAGTATACTATAGATGATGGGGTTTCAGTAGCATTAATTGACTGCTGTAAACGTATTATCTTGGTGTACTGTTTTGTTAAGTGTGGACTTATGTTAGCCTTACGATTAAGTGGGAGAATGTTAGAATTAATCTTGGGCTAACCACCCAGCTAACGGATTCCGATTTTTAGGGGATGAGATCCCGTCTCTTGCGCCCTGATCGGAGGCAACAAATAGACCTTTTGGTTGTGGTCCCGAGTCGCTAGCGCACATTAAAAGGGGAAGGGCCTGCGTCTAATGGTGAACAAGTTTGATCATTAGAAAAGGTCAGTCCCGATATCTCCCGATCCTAAGGTGTGTTAAGCGATCCGAAGATCATCTACCTTCTACTGCCGTTTTCATCGCCGGTGGCTACTGGGACGATGGCTTCTTCATTCTTTGTCACCGTCGACAACCACTGCTTCCAACTCATCATCACCACCGATTTGCAATCGATAGCTTCGCCTAACGGTATATATGCTATCGTTTTCCGCATTGAGTGTTCATGTAAATGACTAGTTAATGTCTTAAGAACCCTAATTTTTCTATCATTTCCTTTTCTTCCATCGAGCATATCAAAGCTTCTCCCGGGATATTTGGGGTACGTGTTGAAACCATAGGACAGTAGCTAGCCAGAATGAGTAACACAAAATTACTGTACAGAAAAACACGCTAGACATGCATGTACTTGAGCAATGTTGTATGATCCGAGCATCAAATTTTGTCCTTCCATGCTGTATTATACTGCAGCAACGTACATTCTCCACGCCTCACAACCAAAAGGTGTAGCTGGCGATCTCCAACTTGCAGGAAAAAGGTGTGGGCGCAAGTTTTTCAATGAAAAACTAAGATACCCGTACATCAATATATCAATCAAAACAATACAAAGCAGTCGTATTATCTATTAATATAAATTACATAAATCTTGAAATAAGTGAAGAGTAAGTAATCATCATCTACTCTTTATTAATGTTTTAATATTTATACAACTCTCGTCTCTTACTTGGCACTCTTAAGGAATAGTAATGAGCTTGGATGGCTATGGCAGGCTTGTAATAGGAGATGTAAAGAATCGGTGCTCCCGGCCTCCGTTTACGTCGCAACTTTTCGGCTTAAACCACCATATATTTCATGCATGAAGAAAGATGAGCTCGATCATGCTAGCTGCTGAGAGGATGCTTGACTAGCTATTAGACATGGATGTTTTATCGGCGTCGAAATAAGATCTGTGTTCTGCAGAGCGCGAGACGATGCTCGATCGTGATCTGGAAAGAAGGGCTAGACGGCTAGTGTGTTGGTGAAACTGAAGCTCCTCGAGCGCAGCTCCGTCAGAAATGTTTCGCCGCGACATGGCGACAGGCTTCAGCTTCAAGCGTGCATGTTTCATGTTTGTTCGTCGCTCAAGAACCAGATATCAAGGAATTAACATTTCGCTCCACAAATAATTAATATTGGATCACGGAAATTCGATGAAACCTAATTGCTATATATCATTTCGGAGGAATCAAGAAAAGGAATCACAGGTTACCATCAAACTAGATTAGTTTTATATATATATATATATATATATATATAGTATAATTACCTAGGGCACCATAATGCCTGGGCACCATGATCTAAAAAGAATATTTTCTCTATGTGTTTTCATGCGATTTTCTTTGAAATTTTTAGGACACCAAGTTTAACCAGTTTACTAACTAGTTCAAACAAGTTTGAACTGAAATTCAAACTAGAGTTTCCCTTTTTTTTATGATAGTTTGGTTGTAGGTATGTGCTGATTTTATATATAAATCAACAAAGCATGTGATCCAAACTCGTTCAAAATCTTTGAATTCGAGTATATTTTTTCAAAGGTATGTGTTTCATTTGGATTGTTATTGATGAGTATATACCTTAAAACTGAATTTTTTGAAAAATAATATATATATATATACACACGCGCATGTCGAGCTTTGCTGCCTTGCTGTACCGACTACCGACATGCCGTTTGCTGCCTCTGGTCCCAACTCCCAAGCCAGCAAGATCTCCCACAAGATTGATCAGCATCTAGCCATCTAGCTCCGGTCCAAAAGGTTTCCTAGTGTGAGTACTAGGACCAACCATGCATGACAAAAGGCAGTCCAGCCTTTACTCAACAAACTCAGCAGCAGAAGAATCTACTTGAGCTGAACAGCAGAGAAAAGAGTGAAGTGGGCAAGATGGGAACTGAGAAGATGTGAAGGGCAGTGCATTAAAGAAGCTGCGTCTTTGACATTTTGATGCACTTTAAAGGCCCAGAGATCTCATCAGTTCTATGCCTTTTTTTCTTCTTTTTTTTATTCCCTTGGAAAAGAGAAGGGACCATAGAGGAATCTTTCAAAATAATGCATTTTTAAATAATTTTACAAAAAATGTTTTGTCGATGGTTGAATTGGCCGACAGATTATTTTACCGCGAATTTATTTTATCGATAGACCCTATCGCCAATTTATTTGGTGATGGAAGTATATTTTTGTAAATTTTTTTGAGCTATTTTTTTGTAAAAGTATTTAAAAAACAACAAAGGGCGGTCCTGATAGCTGACTCACTTCCTTGACAACAGTAAATATGTGCATAGCATAAGCTTCCTACTGTTTGACAAGATAATCCAGATTTTGCATGCTCAATTTTTTTATGGTTTCATATGTCCATAAATTTCTGTCTGTTACTCATAAAGCAATCCAATATATGTTGAGGGTGTTTCCATACTTTTTTTTAATAGTTGCAAAAATATTAAAACATGAATTAATGGTAGATGGTGATTACTTACTCCTTCGGTTGCTTCAAAATTTATGCTACTTGTATTGCAAGGGAAAGTATTGAAGCACTGCTCATATATGTTTTATCAAAGACCAGAGTAAGTCTTCTTACACAAGGGATCAAATCAAAGCTTAATTATTAGTTGTTAAATTATTCATGTTTTTTTTGTATTTGCGACCTCTTTTGTCTTTATTCGATTTGAACGAGCCCATTTTACTCTATTATACCAATTTTAGAAACTACAATTCAATAAAGTGTTTGCTTCCCTTAAATGCTTTTCTTTTGCATTTCGAAATTAAAGATTGGGTAAAATGCCAGTTCTTGCTCGTGCTCTATTTTTGTTTTGATGTTCAGGTCTAATCTCACCAAAATTGTGCTCCATTTACTATGTGGGTAAATCATCAGTTGCTTAATTTCTCTTCCTAAAATAAGTGTAGCACATGTTCCTTTTATTTTCGAAAAGCCAGAGCATATTGTTTGTAAATATTTGTGGGTTAGAACTTTTGAGGTTACAAGACTATTGAGAAGAATAGGGAGATGTCCTAATTGGTTTACCCTTTCATGAAAGGTAAAAAGGCTCCATCATGTCATCTAATCTCACCTCACAGTTCTCTGGTCGCAAAGGACAGTTTAATTCCATGATGGAAATAATTTTTACTGTTTTATTATGGGATGGTAAAGCACCACTTAAATCCTCTTATGCTTGAATTAAGAAATTGAATGAATTAAGCAGGCAACACGACGTACACCATTCTAAGTTATTTCATTCTTTATTCCAAAAACCAAACTAGAATATCTACAATTTTTGTACGAGAGAGAGAACTGGCTAAGGTGCGTTAGTTTAAAGCACGGGCCATCGGCTGGTAGTTTAAGTAGTCATCTAGCAGGGTGAAGGGTCCAAATGCCGATTCAGCTCATTACTGTGCGAGTACATCTATGGTTTGACAACCTAACAGCACGATCTTTAGTAAAGGAACTTGCTTGCTTCATGCGCTGCCACTTCAGTGAAAATGAGCGCAATGCCTAAAGGCATGCAACGAAAAAAGAGAGATGGCAGTAAGAAATAAATGGGACATCTCTGCACCATGCAGCAGAGCAAAAAAAAAAATTGGAAACCAGGACAAAACCTAACATCGGCTCTCAACAAGAGCTTGTCCGAAAAAAAAAAGAGACTAGGAAAACCTAACATCGGCTCTCAACAAGAGCTTGTCCGAAAAAAAAAAGAGACTAGGACTGACGGCTTATATGGTGCTGGTGACAGGCGAAGTGCTTATTGTAGGTCGTTGGTGAGTTAGGCAGACATCTACCCTGCCCGGGAAGCTGCCTTCGCATCTGTCTGCACACCCCAAGTACCTTTGATGTATTCTCTTCCAACGGGCGTAAGCGTACATATTATGCTACAAAAGCACTTGGAGAAGTAACAGAATCATTATCAGTGAGCTTTGTAATTCTTCCACGGAGTAGATATCTTGCCACCGTAACGGCGCTTTGGTCAAATAGATCGCTGAAGATATTTATCTGAGGATCGCTCAATATGGCATCTCTAATAAATAGAACAAAGTTTGTCGCTGATATGAAGGTCCACGAAAGTCGGAGCTAACCGAAACTATATAATTAAGGCAAACACTAGGAGATCGGACGTCCGCTGAATGTTTCGTTAGATGCTCGGTGCAACATTTTTTCCCATCGTTTGCAACATTTTTTCAACGTTTGCAATATTTTTTTTCAACGTCTGCACCATTTTTTTCACGAACACATTTCTATTGTTATCGAAGAAAAATATTTCATGCGTAGTGAAAAAATATTTCACGCGTAGGAAAAAAATATTGCAGCGATCCGGATCGACATGTCTACTGTTATCAAAGAAAAATGTTTCACATGTACGAAAAAAATATTTCACGTGTAGAAAAAAATTATTGCAGCGTCCGAAAAAATTAGATGTTCGGTTCTTAGCAATTCCGTATAATTAATCATGATTGGTCATCTCTTTGGATATAATCGGTCTTCATTGGCTTCCGACCAACTTATTACTGAAGGGATAAGGTTTTCTTTGACCGTAGACATAAGCCTTATGCTAAATGGACGCTTACAGCATAGGAAAATATTGTGGTCATGAGCTGTATTTAGTTTGTGGCCCAATACTAATCAGTAATCAGTTTACTTTAAGGTGTGGTCATAGGCCCATTGAACTAGTTGTATGGCCCAGTAAGATATGGTCATGGAGAGAATTTTTTTTCTTTAATATTTATTTTTATTTTTTTTTCAAAACTATACGTCCGAATCAAATTTTTGCAAAACTATACGTCCGTCGCCCGTGTATAGGGCGATCGCCCCATACACGGGCGATACGTGCCTGCGCCGTTTGCTTCCGTCGCCAGGCGATACGTGCCTGCGCCGTTTGCTTCCGTCGCCAACCATTGTGTGGCCCCCATGCTTGAGACAGAGGCGATGTGAGGTTGCAGGTTTTTAGTATTTTTTGTAATTACTATATGCCTTTTTATTATGAACTCCATAACTTTTGCTAGAAGTGTCCAAATGAAATGAAACTTATTTCTAAATTTAAATTTTGGAATGAGAAATTAGATTGTAAAATAAAAATCTATGTGTTGTTTGCAGAAAAATAATTTTATTTGAGTTCGAATGCTAGGCTCTAACAATGGATTGTGAAGGAATTACAATGTGTATTGATCCATAAATCATGAAATAAATAGAATAAGTTACTACAACCTTATGCACTTCATTTCTGCAAAAATATCTAAATATGATTGCATTTTGAATCAAAGATGGCTAGTTTAAACCCTTTATAATATTCATTGTTCAAGCAGTTAGAATAATGTCTAAAGGACCTCAAAACTTGACAGAACCAGTTTTGTTGCATTCTTGGGCTTGCATAGGTTACAAATATGTAAAAATATTTAGATGTCACTTTAGGCTGCACTATTTTATTGTTGTCCGAACATGCAATCGGTAAAACATCAAAATGGCCGTATCTTTCGCAAACGATGGTCAAACTCGATGAAATCAAATCTGATGAACTTAAAATACTATAACCTATCTTGATGGACAAAAATAACATCATTTGGGACAATCAAGCGATAGGACATATCTGAGCCCTTGGACGGTGAGCATACACTTGAAGGTTAGGCGCGCTCTTTATTACGACTTAAAGCGAAAGGAGTACCACGAACAAAGAAAACCAAAGTTAACACGGACGCGTCTCGAGTGCTTGAGGCCACTTCCCATTCGCCCATGCCTCGTGAGCTTCTGCAACGCCGCGCCTCTCTCGTTTCCTCTCTCTCGGCTTCCTTCTCCTCCGCTTCCTTCCTACATGCCTCTTCGCGTGCGGTATCGCATTGTTCTTGAAGCCGCGCGTGAACTCGTCCTGCCGGTTGGCTTGGTCAAGAAGCCGTTGGTCCTCGGGGTTGATCTCGTATCAAACCACTGCTCAAATTCACACGATGGCGGAGGTGAGCGCATGAAAGCGTAAATTAGCAAAGTTTCATTCACAAATATTATGTAACCGAGACGATTGTTACCATACGGCGATCCTTGAGCTCTTCTCCGTGGATCGAAGGCGTAGTTGCGGCACTTCAATGCCTCCTCTTCCAAGTTGAAATTTCCCAAGAGCGGACAAGCTGCAAAGATCTCGCACATACACATGGGTGCTCTGACTCCACGAGGTAGGAAGAGATCTTGGTACGCTAAATTGCGCGGGCATGCACTTGCTTCTTCCTTTGCCTTCCCCTTTCCCTTTGCACTTGCACGCCTCAGCATTTTCGATTGATCCTGAATTTTTTTCCTCACCCCTCTATTCTTTGCGAGACCGCCTGTGAGAACGAATGTTATAAAGGGCAGATATCGCCCGGGTAAGGAGCGATCGCCTCATATTAGGGCGATCGCCCCTACTACAGGCGATAGGTGCACCGAGACGTTGGTGTGTTGTCACGTCGTGTGGCATAGGCAAGCAATGCATACATGAATTTGAACAATTTGAAGTGATAAGGCTGTCATGTTACAAACTCAGAGAGTTATACAATATGCTGCTGTACGTAAAGCCATTACAAAAATATATCCGTACAACAAGTCAATCACGGCCACGCTTCCTGATCTGGCCCGTGGGGTAGGTGAGTGGCGACGGCGGACGGACGTCCCTCCTAGGCCGGCCCTGCGGCGCAGGCGTAGAGTAGTGTGGCGGCGACGAGGGCATGTCCTGTGGCGGCGCTCCCGAGAGCTGAGAGGGGTCGAGGTAGTCGATCGAAAGGTACTCCTCCAGGTCGAACTCGTCGTCCACAGGGTCGTCGAAACCACCACAGGGTCTCTGGGCGCGAGACGACGAGGAGCCTCCGCAGCCCACTGTCCCCACTCTGCTGCGTGGGAGCGAGCGAGGAACCGCGGGGTAGGGCGAGGCGTGGAAGGAGCCTCCTCAGCCCACTGTCCCCACTGCGGTGCGTGGGAGCGTGACGAGGCACCGCGGGATAGGGCGAGTCTTTGGGCGCGAGGATGTGGTGTCTTTGCATCCGCCGACGTCTCGCGCCCGGCGGTGGCTGCGAGCCAACCGCCTCATCCTATCAAGGACCCGAGCCCAAGTGTCTCGGACTCGGCGGTGGTCACTGTATGCCCCGTAGGCGCGTCAACATGGACACGACCTCCACCTCAATCTACCCCATGAGCTGAGTGCGCATGTAACGTCGATTGTTATTACGTAATTTACATGAAAAGGCGTGCCCATGTAGCCGGTTGCGACACTTACGAGGCGTTGTCCCTCCGGGACATCTGTGAAGAATGCGTGTCCGCTCACGAGGGCTGCCGTCGACGACGTCACGGTCTTGGTGTGTACCCACCACGAGGCGAGTCGTGGGCGAACCACTCCATGTCTTGATCGCACATGTCATGGTCGAAATGCG
Source organism: Otatea glauca (assembly GCA_036346275.1). Classification (NCBI taxonomy): domain Eukaryota; kingdom Viridiplantae; phylum Streptophyta; class Magnoliopsida; order Poales; family Poaceae; genus Otatea; species Otatea glauca. The sequence goes on along the minus strand of CM070733.1, from coordinate 4,082,375 downwards.
GTCGGGTCTCGGTGACCCCTCGTCGAGTCTGGCGTCCCACTGCACGACCCATGGTCGCATACGGTCGTGAGCCGAGTGCCCGCTGCAGCACCCATCCGGTCATCTGCAATGCAAAAGCAAGTAAGTACACACCACATTAATTTCGCAAAGATGCGGAGTAGTAGGATCGGGGCAAGTATCTGTGGCGCCACGTGCGACAACGTGACGAGGCGGCAAGGAAAGGATGAAACAGCCGAATCGCGCGCACTCGGTGCGGGAGTACTCCTCGACATCTGAGTCAAAGGCGAGAACCTTACGGGTGAGCGAAGGCCTCATCTCGCGTGCAAAGCACGGAGACCCGTCAGTGCTCGGGCGTGGACGTCGTCGACGCGTGTATGGCGTCCACCGCGCGTCCTCGTCGTGGAGGCGGTCGAACTCCGAGCGAACTCCGGTAGGACCTCCTCACTGTCGGTCTGCGTACCTCGCATGCGAGAAAATAAGAAATGGCCAAGGTTATTCAATTGCGTTAGTGGGGAAAAAGATACGAGGAGCATACGCCGCCGGACCCGATGAGTGGCCCATGGTGGGCGATCCCGGTCATCTCCGTAAAGGCCCTCGAGTGCGGTGTCGTGTCAACAACGAGCTGCCGATGGAGAAGCGCCCGGGACCACAAGCGGAGGAGTAGGGCGCAACCCGACATCGTCGCGTCGTGCTCGCCGAGAGACGGCGTCGCGCGGACCTCGATGCGTCGCCGCTAGCACGGTGAGGCCCACGACCATTGCATCATCATTTACAACGGTGGAGTTAGGCGTGCTCACCGAGGCGAGATTTGAACCGAGTGTGTTACCTCATCCAGCGGGTGTCGGCGATGTCTTCGGGCGTACTCGATCGGATGACGGTCCACCGTGTTCCGTGGGGGCGGAACATCACCCAACCGAACAACGACAAGAGGTATGCCTCCAAGAGGCGGGCCACGCCCGCCTCCTCGCGTCTTGGTGGAGAAGCCGAGCTGCGAGTTCACAACAAACATTATCAGCAACTTAGCGCTTCTCTTTTAATTCTCAAAGAAAGAGGTACTCACCGTGAACTGAAGCAGCCACGCCTTCGTCGGTCCGTGGTGCTCACCCTCCCTGAGGGGCCGGTAGGGGGCTGCCGGGTGTGCCGCACCTGGCGGCAGCGGACAACTCGGCGTGCCACGTGGCGGGCGGCGTCGCGGCGGCACGACCGGCGGACCCGCATGGGAGGCCTAAGAGGTACGACACGTCTGCGGCGTCGGAGCCATCTCTCCGCGCGGAAGGTGGGCGTGTGCGTCTCCGGTCTCCACCGGTCCACGAGTGCGGCGGCGAGGGACGGTCGTACCGAACCGCGGGACCTCCTTGCCCGCTAATGGGCGATCACCTCCTCCACCATCCTACAAAGAGGAAGTAAGCCGGCCGCCGCAACCCGCATGTAGTGCATTGCATCGTTAAATTGCATTCACGGTAAGTACATGTACATAAAAGAGTGCAAGCGTTGGCGACTACCGTGGAACCAGCGTGGGTCGATCGCGGCGGCTCGTTGGGCACCCGAGGTCGGAGTGTCCCTAGCTCTCGGTTCTCCTCTGCGGAGTACCTAGACCGGTGGGTCGCATCGACGGTCACGTCCAGCAGCTCAGGGCAAGGTCGCGCCATCGTGGCCTGTTACAAAGCAAATACAACAAATTTGTCAGTAATTACATGTGCACACAAAATAAAATGCGAAATAACGAATTGTACCATACTCAACAAACAATACAACCGAAGTGCAGAGAGCCAAAAAAAATCTCATATTACAAACATACGAAAGACAAAGACATGTTCGACGAGGCACACAACGTCGAGAATTACATTATCCTCGTAACTATTAACTGGTACATCGGAGAATTACATGATGCGAAAAACAACCTACTAGTACATTGAACATTACAACTTACATTACAACTTACCGGTCCATTGAAAAATACAAGTTGGGAACAACATGGAAAATTACATTATCCGCGGTTGCGACGCGCCTTAGACTCGTCCATATCGTTGCGAATGCGCCTTGTCCTTCGACGCCCGACCTTCAGCTTCAACATTCGGATGTCCGGTACCCATCGATGGTCGGAGGGGGGCTGTTGTGAGCGATCCATCCACTCGGTACCGTACACCTCGTGATGCCACGTGTTGAGAACGCTCGCTTGTAGTAATGCGGGAGATGAGCGGACGGCAGGATTGATGCGTCTCGGCGGCTGCGGCAATGATGTCGCGAGCACGGCAAGTGCAACAGCGTGGTTTCGGCAGAGCACTCGCACTCACCGCTCGGAGTATGCACGGATGGAAGTCCTCTCGGTGGGCACCCTGCGACCTCGGTCACCGCGATGCACGTGGTATCTCCGTTCCACGCCACTCTCGGTGTAACCCGATGTGTCTGCGCCTTTCTTGTTTTCTTGGACATGTAAGTAGACACAACAGATTGAGTCTGACGATCGATTGTCCGACATACATCTTGTGGAGGTCTTGTATCGCTCAATGAAATATCTCTGTGTCCCTAATAAGACACCTTCAACTATACCCACCAGTGGAAGGCATCTGGTGCCTTTCATTACCCAGTTGTAAATCTCCGCCAGGTTCGTTGCCATGATCCCATAACGCGAGCCGCCCTCGTCATGCAGAAGGGACCATTTCTCCAAAGGCTCATGTCGTATCCAATCGGTGAAACTCTTTATGCTGGTACCCAGCCTATGCCGGAGGTTTGAGGGGTCTATCGGCAGCGCACACAAGGCTGTGGGGTCCTCTCCTTGCTCATGGTACACCATCGGGTTCCTTGATGAACTAGCGGTACCTCTGGGATCCATTGATTGCTTCTTCGTTAGTTCGTCCAACGTCTTCCAAAGCGCGTCGAACTTCCTCTGTTGGTTCTGTTTGCACAGGCGCTTGAACATGTTCATAAGCTCCTTGTTCCTGAACTGACGGAAAAAATTGGCACCCATGTGCCTCATGCACCACCTGCTCCTCAGGTCTGGCCACTTTGCTGCTCCCACGACGGCGGACCCTTGTTGCATATCCACGATCGCCCTTAACATCCCTGCATGTCGGTCATGGATGACACAAACATCAGGCCTGTCGAGAACAAATGCCAGCTTCACTCTTTCAAGGAACCGGTACCAACTCTCCGTGTTTTCCCCCTCCATGAATGCCAACGCAACCGGTAGAACCTGGTTGTTGGCATCCACCATGATCGCAGTTAGAATCTGGCCCTTGTACTTCCCCGTGAGGAATGTGCCGTCCATGCAAAGGACCAGACGACAGTGCCGGAACGCATTTATGCATGCGCCCAGGGCGAAGAATGCACGCTGCAATACCCACCTACCGGTGCACACACCACCCGCAGGAAACTCCGCAAGGTCGATGGATGTATCGGGGTTCCTATGTGCGATTGCCACGAGCAAGTGGGAATATTCTCGTCTGAAGCCTCGTGCGCCCCGAACCGTATTTCCAGAGCTGTCCTTTTGCTCTCCATGCCTTTGCGTAGCTAATCTTGTCTTGAAACCTCCTACACGCCGTGATAATAGATCGAGGTGCGGATGGGGATTGTCCACGATCGACCATAAAACACATTTACCACCCAAGTGGACGACATATTGCGGTGTCCCTGCTCCGCTTCTTCCAGCTCGCAGTTATGCTCAATCACTATGGAGCATTTCCAGTAGTCCTTCCACTTTCCCTGATATGCATGCACCCGCCATGGGCACGAATCAACTACGCACTTCACGTCGTAGTCCTTCTTCTTGGACTTCACAACCTCGAATTGCATTGGAGAGACATTGCCCAGTACTTCACCGCATCCATCACAGCCTCCTTGTCTTTATATATGGCCCCCTCCGTCACCTCGTTCTCACGATACTCCCATGCATCAATGTTCCCTTCATTCATTGTTAGGTCTTCGAAATTGTAATTTGTCCACGCATCAGGGATAGGCACCTCAGGAGCGTTGTCCTCCTCGTCGGAGTGCTCACCATTAGGGACTTCCTCATCCGCACGGTCCTCCTCTTCCATCAGGTCAACAATGTCCTCCACCTCCTCCCCCTCGTCGGCCACCCCTCGCGCCTCCACCGCTGTCTCCTCTGCCCCCCCGGTCCCTTCGCCACCGCCAGTCTCGTGCTCCTCGTCTCCGGGCTCCTCGCCGCCTTCCTCTTCGCATCCTTCTACATTTGACGTCCCCTCCCCCGTAATGTCCACCCCGACATCACGAACTTGCGACACCGATGGAGCTACCGGGTAGCACTGTACCAACAACATGAGCGGCCAACCCCGCTCTACGGCAAAACCAACATAACTCCTCCATGTTGACGTCGAGTTAATAGGAATCAACTCTCCGTAAAAACAGTCTTGCGCTCGGCTCACTACTGCTCTGACCCGCAACCGAACACTCTGGGCATCCAAACTGAACATCCGAGACATCCACTCCAACAAACCCTTGTATGTCCTATCGCTCGGTCTACATATGCCCCGTACGACTCTTGAAAATGATGATAGATCCACCCATCCGCCCCCTGTGCTATCTCCCCATCTCCATAAAATATTTGGAAATACAATTTCTCCGACATGCTGCAACGTCCGACGGAAAAATATTACTCTAAAATACAATACAGTCCTGAAATTTCTAAAAACTAAATACTACATTAAAGTTCTAAATACATTAAATTTCTAAACAACACTATCCGAGAAATTGTAAACGCTACACAATCCTAAATTTTCTAAACACTACAATAAATTTCTAACACTACAATAAATTTGTAACGTACTTAATACTATACAGTCCTGAAATTTCTAAAAACTAAATACTACATTAAAATTCTAAATATGAACTGTGACATTAAATTTCTAAACAACACTATCCGAGAAATTGTAAACGCTACACAATCCTAAATTTTCTAAACACTACAATAAAATTCTAACACTACAATAAATTTGTAACGTACTTAATACTATACAATTCAAATTTCTAAAACTAAATACTACATTAAAGTTCTAAATATGAACTACGACAGTAAATTTCTAAACAACACTATCCGAGAAATTGTAAACGCTACACAATCCTAAATTTTCTAAACACTACAATAAATTTCTAACACTACAATAAATTTGTAACGCACTTAATACTATCTGATCCTAAAATTTCTAAAAACTAAATAGTACATTAAAGTTCTAAATATGAACTCATGACGAAGAAATTTCTAAACAACACTATCCGAGAAAATATAAACGCTACACAATCCTAAATTTTCTAAACACTACAATAAATTTCTAATACTACACTAATTTTGTAACGTACTTAATACTATACAGTCCTCAAATTTTTAAAAACTAAATACTACATTAAAGTTTTAAACGCTACACAATCCTAAGTTCGACTAAATATTACATGCTACATTAGAATTCTAATAACAAACAGTCCTACAGAATTTTCTAAACACTACAAAATCGTAAAATTTCTAAATAATAGATTTATAAAATTTGTAAAAATACCTTCAGTAAACGCATTTAATCGACTTTTTCCCCTTTTCTTCTTCTTTCTCTTCTTTTTCTTCTTCTTTTCTTCTTCTTTTCTTCTTCTTTCTCTTCTTCTTCCTCTTTCTCTTTTCTCTTTTCTCTTCGTTTGCTTCGCCTCATTGGCTGCTGCTTGAGCGAGGAAGCGACTTTAAAGCCGCTGTCACCCCTCGCTCGGCGATCGCTGTCTCTCGGCGACAGGGGCCCAGTGTAACGGCTCACTTTTACCGCTTGCTCACGACGGCGAGAGATATATCGCGTGTATGGGCGATCACCCCATACACGGGCGACGGGCGTATAGTTTTGCAAAAATTTGATTCGGATGCATAGTTTTGAAAAAAAGAATAAAAATAAATATTAAAGAAAAAAAATTCGTCATGGAGACCCATTGAGCTAGTTGGTTGGCCCAATATGTGGTCATGAACCTGACGCGTGGTCCATTCCATTGCTCGGCCGACAGCCTGGGGGCCCATAATGAGAGAATATCCGTGGTCCATGCCTTGCTGGGCCTGCAGCCTGGAGGGGGGACCATATTAGCAGAAGGGATGGTCCGGGGAGGCCGCGGAGCTCCGGCGGCGCCGTCACCGGTGGCGGTTGGGGGAGAAGCTCTTCTCTGCCGGAAGAGCACGTCGAACTTACTTCGTCTTTTCTCGTAAACTTAATTTTCTCGTAAACTTAAACTTGTATCAGAACCAAAAGTTCTCAAGTTAAGATCTGATTAGCGCAATTAAAAAATAATTGTAACTCACTTCTATTCCATGTTCTAAGCTTGAGAGTCGTAGCCCACTTCTATTCTACGTTCTAAGACTGAGAATCTATAATATTAAAATATAAATGAATTGACCATTTTTCCTCATCGTTAAGCTTTTAATCAATTCACTTGTATTTCAGAACCAAAAGTTCTCAAATTCAAAATGCAATTGACGTAATTAAAAAAATAATTATAACTCACTTCTATTCCACCTTCTAGTTTTAAGCTTAAAATAATTGTAACTCACTTGAGAGTTGTATCCCACTTCATTTCTACGTTGAGTTATATCCCACTTCTATTCTACGTTCTAAGCTTAAAAGAGTCTATAGTATTATAATATAAGCCTAAAAGAGTCTATAGTATTAAAATATAAATGAATTGACCAATTTTCCTCATCATTTAAGCTTTTGATCAGTTCACTTGTATTTCAACGGGACTAATTGTCTAATAGGTGTGCCTACATTATGTAATAGCAGTATGCCAGGATAACATTTCCAACTGATTATGATGTAGTAAATCACAACAACGGCTAAGTTCATTAGAGTTTACTTCACTGTGCCTTGCCTCTATTATTGATCAGCAACACCAACATACACAGTTACATCATGACAATCACGGAGCAAACCCAAACACACGAACCACACCGATCAGCTAGCTCCCAGAGGCGACTAGTGCTGGTCCTGGAGGAGCGGCGGCGCGACGTCGACCCTGGCGACGCCGTCCCTGGCCTCGGCCACCTTGGCCACCTCCACCTCACCAACCACCACCTCATCGTCCACCTCATCGTGCTCACCGACATCGCCCTCCTCCTCGTAGTTGGGGTCGTTGCGGTCGATGGCGGGCGGAACGGGCTCGAGCTCGCTCTCGACGAGGCCGTCGGGGCCCTCCCAGGTGTACTTGCCGCCGCGGCCGGACTTGGGCGGGGGTGCGCCGATGCCGCGTGGCCCTTTAGCGGGGTGGCGCTCGAGGCGGTGCAGGCCCTGCTCCTCCAGCTTGCGCTCGAAGTGCTTGGCCGTGTCCGGGCGCCGCGTCTCCGGGATGGGCATCTTCTCCACCACCTTCTTGCCCTCCTCGTCGCGGTGCGTCACGCGCATGTACGCCATCTTGTTCTTGTTCTTGCTTGCTGATGGGGGGTTGGTTAATTTCTTGGGCTAATTGATCAATCTGCTCCGATGGCTACTGAGATCTTGCTGTCGATCGATGTGACGAGATGGCGAGACGCGGCGGGGACGTTTATAAAGGAAGCGGGTGGATTGTCCGGTGGAGGAGCGAAGAGGAGCCTAGAAAGTGAAGGAAGGTGGCAGAAGCTGAAGGCGACCTCTAGAGGACGGCTAGATACATGCGGCCACGTCATGTGCTCCTGGGACGACACGTTTTGACTGGCCATTTGGCGTGATCTGTCGAAGCGTACGTACGCGCGACTCGATCGAAAGCGTCCTGGTTTAATCCGCCAACGCAATCTGCAGAGCTTGTTTTTGGAGTAGTTCGGTAAAATGAATTGCGAATCTCGCGACGCTTTGGCCCTCTTTCAAACATTTTTTGTTTCACTTTTAGTTTTCTCCTAACAAAATTATAAATCTAATTCTCTTTTCATCACTACCACCTGCTGCATTCTCATTCCATATGATGTCATCAGCACCATAACTTCCCTTTCTAATGAGATCGGATACCGCGACAGGTACATGCTAAGCTCGGATACAAGGTTTCAAATTTCGGTTTCGGAATAAATTTCGCCCCGGGCCGGATAACGAAATTTCGCCGAAATTTAGGAATTATTTCGGACAAAATTTGAATTTGAAAATTCAAACCCGGTCCAATCCGAGAAAAAAAAACCGAAATTCGGCGAAAAAATCCAAAATTTCGGGTTTTTTGAACTGGCTGAAAAGTGGTCTAAAATTTATCGAAAAATTTTGATATTTTTTTTGGAGGTTCCTGACAAAATGCTGATGTTCTCACAAAAATTTCAGCTGATGATCACATCTGAGGAATTTTTAAAAATTCAGAGAGTGGTACTATCCTGATAAAACACTGATCGACAAGTTTGATTGGAATGGAAAATGGTACAAATCAAGTTATAAACAGTTGAAATTTTTTTGCATGGTTATGATCCATAACTAATATTCTCATAAAAATTTCAGCTGATTTTCACATGTGAGGAATTTTTAAAAATTCGTAGAGTGGTGCTGTCCTCATAGAACACTGACCGACAAGTTTGATCCGAATGGAAAATGATACAAATGAAGTTAGAAACTGTTGAAATTTTTTTTCATGGTTATGATGTATCTATAATGCTCTCATAAAATTTTCAGATGATGATCAAACTGTATGAATTTTTAAAAATTCGAACAGTGCTACTGCTATGTTAAAAGGCTTACCGGCAAATTTGAACAAAATGAAAAATTATGTAAACCATAAAATTTTTTGAAAATTTTAAATAATGGTGATAAGGAAGTTCTTAATATCTCATAAAAATTGTGATTCATGATCACACTCCAGTGAATTTATAAAATTCTTACAAGGATCAGTGCCATTTATGTTTTTTTCTTTTTGATTTTTGAAATATAATATAACAAACGAAGTTCAATGCTTACATAGATTTGATTGACCAAACAAAAAAAGTTTAAATTTTTTGAAAAAATTATATAATGTTACTGAGTCAATTATTAATCTCTCAAAAACAAATTAGATCATAATCACACTCAACAAAATTTATAAAATTCTGACAATATAACTGTCCCAATTATGTTCATTCTGTTTTTGATTTTTTAAAGATAACAAATGAAGTTAAATTATTTTTTAAATTTTTTATGTATGATCCTAATCTACTAAGTATAGTACCATAAAATTTTAAGATTATTATCATGCTTGTAAAATGTTATAAAAATCGATGAGTGTTTACGCTAAAATTTTAAAATATTTAAAAATTAGGTTTTTCAACAAATTTTCATAGGAGATGACTTTCCTAAGGGTTATTGGACCAAATCCGGTCAAATCCGGCCCTAAAACTTTCAAAACCGGCCAAAAAACACGAAATTTACTGTAGCAATTTCAAAAAAAAAATTCGGCCGGTACTTGAGATTTCGGGGTGGTCCGAAATCCGAAATTTCGCCGAAATTTTGAACCTTGCTCGGGTACCATAGTACCTGTCCTGCCGAGCTCGGATAACACAGTACCTCATCCTGCTCTAGCTCGGCACCAAGCTCCTACCACGATCACCCCCGGCCACATGCCGCAAAAGTGTTTTAAATAACGACTGTTAAAGCCTTGTAATTGGTCATTAAAATGGTAAAAGTTCAATGTCCGTCATGTTTATGGATGTTTCAAGGTTTATCCGTTTTATCAGGCTGTTTGTTCGATTTAACTGCCGTTAACATTTGATAGGTCCATTTTATCGGACCGTTTATTTTGGTTAAGTTGCAAGATTGCCATACGACATAAAATATCATGACATATATGGGATGAATGCTAGTTTTGCTTTTCTTTGCCACTTGAACAGTTCATTCGTTCAATTATGATTTCTTTAATTATATTTAGGTCGTGTCATATTTTTCTTTATGTCATCATTATAGACAATTGTTGATAGCATGTTAGTTTCATTTTGTATACATGAAAGAAGATGAATTAGATGCTAATTTATTTAAATTTTGTACTATACTAACCATATAAATTTGTTTTTTCCTTGTGAAAATGACCTCCGTTCGACGTAATTTACATAACCTTACAAGCGCCATACGAGTGCAAAATAGCACGGACATGATATGTATCACCATAGCGGAGTGAGTACCGTGACCCCACATATTTCATCGGTACAGAACGGCTGGAATCTCTGTCCCGCGCGTCCGGTCGCTGTATTTCACCGGGCGCGCCGATAGCCCTGGAATTGGCCCAATGCTGCGCCCTCCTAGCGCTGAAATTGCTGGTCCGAACGTGACGCGACAATGCGCAGGCGGGCTTTCCGCGCGTCCCTGGCCCGGGCTTGCAAAGAAGTTCTTATGTTTTGTAGAAGTGCTTCTATACTTTTCATTTTAACAGTTGTACAAATATTAAAGCATATATGAATAGTAGATAGTGATTATTTACCCTTTCGTTTGCTTCAAAATTTATACAACTTGTATTAGGAAGATAAACATTGAAGCCCTGCTTATTTTTAAAAAAAATACGCGAGAAGTAGTGGTACGTACTAGCTAGCTCCATATGCATCACCATTGAAGACATGACGCTGCATGCTGAGTCGATGACCATTTTTGGAACCCGCACGCATGCCGTGCGTCACAACGCGTCACGCGGGGCCCATTTCCAGCGCTAGGAGGGATCGGTATTTGGCCGATCCCAGCGGACCGGTCAGGCGGAGACAGTTTCGTACCGCTAAAACGTACCGGGTCTGCTGATAGTAACACATGTCATGTCTGTGTTATTCCACGCTCCTGTGATGCTCGTCGGAAGGTTATTTCTGTAAATTATGTTGAAGAGAGGTTATTTTTGAAAAAAAAATAAATTTATACGGCTAGTACAGTTAAAAATTCAATTTATTTACTGCAGTATATATTTTTCAGAATTTTAAATAGTAAAATCGTTTACAAGGTTGTTTATAAGGCTATTTACCGTATATTTAAAAAATATAGGGTGACTGTTCATTAACTATTTACGTTATTTAGAATATTACCCGTCACTGCTTCTATTCTCGGAGGAAGAACTATTTTTATAAATTTATTTACACGAGACTGTATTGCTAAAAAATATCTGAGGACTAGAAAAGGCTAAGGATTCAAATCCTGCACGGTGACGTCGGTGAGCGCTTGCCAGGGTAGTGCTGTTTTTTCATTACGACGCACATTCCAGCCAACCATATCATACACTATTCCAAGCTCCATCAATTCAACCAGCTTGTACTACGATACAGGGCATGTAGTACAGAGTTACAGGCACATCGGACATCTATTATAATATTAAAAGAAAGTAAAAGAAGTCATCATGTTCGTTCTCAAAGCTAAAAATTCCTATATTAATCAGAAGAAAAAATAAAAGATCTACACCGTTAATCATAGTAGATTCAGATTATAATAGTCTAGATTAAAAAAAAGAGTTTGTGTCATGTATAATACAAAAAAGTTGAAATTCAAAATAAAATAAAATAAAATAAAATAAGAAATTTGATTTCCAATACGATTAAAAGAAAGAGTCCAAATACAATAAAAAATTTGGAATAGAAAATAAAAGATGATTAATAATCTAATTTCCATATGAACATCGAAATAAAATTGAAATTCAGAATAAAAATTTAAAAAATCTCATAATAAAAAATAAAAGATAATTAGTAATTTGATTTCCATAAGAACATCAAAATAAAACTAAAATTTAGAATAAAAATTAGTAGTTAGATTTGTATACGAATTCCAACATAAAAAACTAAAATTAGAAATATAAAATAAAAATAGGAATTTGATTTCCATACAATCATCAAAATAAAGAGTCCACGTCAAGTACAATCAAAAACCGAAATTCCCTATAAAAATAAAATTAAAGTAGAAATTTGATTTCCATACGAACATCAAAATAAAAATAAAATTCGAAGCAAAAATCAATTGAAAATTAGTAATTGTATTTGTATACGAATACCAACCTAAAACTAAATTTAGAATAAAAATAAAATAAAATTAGCGATTTAATTTTCATATGAACTCTAAAGTAAAATCCCTAAATAGCTTAAATTCAGAGTAAAAATGAAATAAAAAATACCAATTGGATTTGTAGACGATTCCAACCTAAAACTATATTAAAAAAATCTGTCATGTATGATCCAACAACACACAAATATAATTTGGAATATAAACAAACAAAAAAATGCTAATTTGTTTTGTACAAGAATTCTAGTTCAATTTCCATATGAATTTCTAAATAAAATCTCTAAATAAATATAATCTGGCATAAAAATTAAAGAAACATTATCTATTAGATTTCTGCATGAATTCAACAAAAAAATAACAGAAATTTGGAAAAAAAAATAAAATAAAAGAGAAGGCCAAAGCCGAAGGAGCCAAAAGCTGTGATAACGAGTGGTGAGCGTCTGTATTGTTGAAGAAGTTAGTAGCAAAAGAAGCTTGATGATGGATAGATCCTGGCAGAGAGGAGACGAAGTTTTGCATGGAAGACAAGTTGTAGAGGATATATATATCCATTAGGTAGCTAGAAATGTGCCATCGCTGCTGAGGGATATGACATTACACACAATAGTGGGAAATTTTTTCATATTGTTAGATAATGACTAAAGCAAACAAGCTAGCATCATAGAAGATGGGAGGTCGCCGCGTTAGTAAGGAAGTAACATTGTTGAGTTGGCAAACATCAAATAAGTGAAGCGACCAATATAGGATAAGAGTAAATCAAGCATGTATAATAACTTGCATGTGTATATGCATGCATGAATTCGTTTGAATCAAAACAAGTTGCAAAAAACTCAGAGTAGAGATGGCGCTACTCTATGGAATAGGCTTGAGTCCACTAATGAGAGCATGACGGGTGTCCCCGATAGAGATAAGCAATACTTTACATGTATGCATTACATGTTGATGTCGTAACGTTCAATATTAAGTAATAATTGAAGAGAAATAGAAGATAGTTATACGATAAAGTATTGCATTAAAAGGGTAGCAGTTGAGAGGGATCGATAAAAAATTAGCATTGCTATTGACGTTTGAAGCAGAAAAGTTGTAGGGCGATAAATAAAAGATATAAGACATATGGTTCTACAAGGCAGCCAGTGTGTGAGGAAGATACGTTCATAGTAAGTGCCCGTGATGTATCAGTATATATGTGAGCAATATACTCTAATACCATATAAAATAATCAGCGTATTACTTGAGATTAAATAGAGGTACATTTGTTGCATATATTTTGAAAAAAGAATTACTAATGAAGAAAGAACATGAGTATATAGCTATATGATCTATACAAGATGAAGAGTTACTACGTTTCTAAAAACACCCAAACTTAGTATTCTCAATGATTTCTTCCATCGAAGCTTTTACTTCAGTTACATCCCTTAAGTAGAATTTTTCTTTAAGCTTTTATTGTCATTTCTAATGTTTATGATGTCTTAAAAATCTAAATAGTCTATAAATTACGTTAATATATTCTTAAGCATATAAATTATATCATTTGATACAACAAACTGTTAAAAAATCTAACCGCGTAAATGCACGGGTCACCTGCTAGCTTATCAATAAATCAGATGCGAGACACCGGAATCCTTGATAAACACAGGGTCGGCAAAGATGAACAGGATAGGCTACACAGCACGACAAAACATGCATAGCAGCAAAAGTCGCAACGAATAGTTCAACAAATTGACACCTTCCAAAGATCATCAGATTACAGCATCTATCCCATTCTATCAGATTCAGATCCTGACTAAATTGTCCTTACTGTAGCTTAGTTTCTCCCACAATTAAGGTTACAGACCTAACTGATCGGCTAAACTATAGCATATGGCCAGTTGGACCCATACCACACAAAATGTGTCAGGGATGGGGCGACAAAAAATGACAACCAATCCTACTCTCTGGGAGTTAAGCAGACATTGATATCAGGTGAAGGCCTGTGCCCCATGGACTGCGATCTGACAGGCCAACCAACCATCGTGAAACCTGTGGAGTTGGAGTGAAGGTTCATGCCGCTACTTGCACTGTTCTCCACATCGGCATGGGCTTGCAGGGGTGGAGCGGGCAGCGACGGTGCATGGCAGCCGTTGCCAGGAGCTGCCTGAGAAATAGGCATTGCAGCTGTGAGCACAGTGGGAGGTGCAGCAGGCACTGGAAATGCCGGTGCAGTTGATTGCTGTTGCTGTAGGCCCATCCTCCTCTGATGCTGCTTCAGGCTGTTGGGCAGGAAGCTCCCCACAACCACCTGTCCACAAGGTTTGTGTTAGAGAAGAAAGAAAAGATGTCTCTACAGAGTTTGTTATCCGTACGCGATACATTACAGATTGCGATGAATCGGCAAGAGATTAGTATTTTCTGTTTTTAGTAAATTTCATAAAACTATAAAAAAAATTACAAACTATCAGAAAACCACAAATTTTTGCTTCTATTTCACAAAACTACAAATTTTAGGAAAACTTATATCACAAAACTATAGATTTTAGAATTGAATGTTTCTTGTAACATGTCTGACAGTGTGAGCCCACATGGCAGCCTCACGGGTGAGTGAAACAGGAAATGAGGGCGCGCGAGACTGCCATGTGGACCCATACTGTCAGACCTGTTACAAGAAACGATTAATTATAAAACCTGTAATTTTGTGACACAAGTTATCCTAAATCTATAGTTTTGTGAAATATAAGCTAAAACATGTAATTTTCTGATAGTTTGTATAAAAAACTTATAGTTTTGTGAAATTTACTCTTTTCTGTTTTGATGAATTAAGCAGTGTTACTTGGACACGGATACTGGAGTCGGAATCTAACTCGGATTCGAAATGTCTGATTCGGCAAAAAAAAATTGGACAAAGAAAATGTTACTCCGAATCGGACACTGGTGCTGGAATCCGACTCGAATTTGAGACGCCTGATTCGGCAATTTATTTTGGACACGTATGTCCAGAGTAACACTGGAATTAAGTATCGAGTGCATTGGTAATTTGGCACGGATTGTTCGGTCAATTTATACCTGAATAGGAAAGGCAGCACGCAGCATCCCAGCCACTACACCACCGACTACACAACCATCAGGGCCAGCAAGTGAGACGCTGAGCCCACCGGTCCTCCTTCGACCACCTTCCTCAGCAATTGTAAAGGAGCCGGTCAATTGAAGAATCTCATAACGACCCTGAAAACCAGATACACAGAATAATGCAATTTTAGGGGTAAAAAACAAGTAGCGTAGACACAAATATGTATGTGGGTTGAGAACTTGAGATATATGACTACTTAGTTATCCTATACTGATAAAAACAACTCCAAAGACTTATGTTGCCATCTCTCTCATGCAGATAGAAGACCTTAGAACAAATCCCATGATCATCTATCACTGACAGTTTTCTGGATGACGCTACTTAGCATCATTTACAATTCACAGACTTGTGCATATATGCTACCATAAACTGCGAAAATCAGATGCATACATGCTAACACAAACTGCCCAAACCAGTGTGATCTACAAAATAGAGAAATTTTACAGTGAGTAATATAGGCAGTAAGTAGTGGTAGTAGAAATCAAATCTAACAATCCATTCCTCAAGAGTATTTTAGACTTTTCCTATTCATTCATCATGGGTATTTTAGATTTTTCCTAATTCATTCACAGTTTTGGATTCATCGAATACTGGTGATCTTCAGAGGCTTGTTATCCATTCATCCGCCATTCATCAGGATCATAAGACGTGTTTTACCGTAAAAGACAAATAGTATGATAGAATTTTTTTATCCTTTTACCCCTCTGAATTTTAATACCAATACTACAGGTGGTAGTATAACTAGATCTAAATTGATTTCAACCATTAGATTCAAAGGAATGTACGGCTTATATTGATTTTAATCCACCGTAAAAGAGCTCACAAAATAATGGCGAAGGAAAGCCTTTTTCAACAGAGCAGGCCTACCATATGTGATATAGTGTTTGATGGCTTGTTGTAATGAAATCTCCAGAAGTGCCTTATTTCAAAATACCCATTCAATAAATAGGCAAGAAATTCATTTGTCCTACTGTAGATTTGCTGAGCTGTCCTGTACTAGACAACTCAGGATCGGATTAGCGAAATACAGATCAGAAATTCACATTAGCTAATAACCATAACACACAACATTACAGCGAGTGATAAGATACAAACAGTAACGTCCTAATGCGATCTCATACCTCGTAGGTGAAGGTCCTGCCAGATGAGCCAGGTTGGCTCAATGCTACATTGGAGATGGTCCCATTGGCAGAGAGGATGCACACCGAGCGTGGACCCTTCAGGGAAAAGGACATTATGCGCGCCGCCACATCCTACCAACAATTTTGGACAGGAACACAAAGTGTTTCTCAAAGTGCCACAGGCATTCATCACCGGATCACAATGCCAAACTAATGAGCTAGATGTGAAGGAAACTTAAGGTTGTGATGCCATAGATGGCTTACCTCCCCAGCAGCAACTATGATGACATGAGGTGTGAAGCTCCCTCCAGCTGACAGCGCATACCATTCCCCTTTATAAGTATGGGAGAATACCAATCAGGCAAACGATTGTACATTTCTGAATAACTAAACTACAAGATGGCAGGACACAGAAACCTTAATTACAGTTGATATATATGAAATTAACCAAATCATGCCAAAGGATTAGTAGGTCAATCAGTTAATCCAACTAGGAAAATCCCCAAGAAGGCATACACAAGTAAGGTTGGTAGGAATAAAGGGGAAAACATAATAATCACTTTAATAACATAGGGGATGAATGCGACAATATAAGAACAGCAGAACTGTGCTAACGGACATTGACTGGGTAGCCCTGACTGGACCCCATTCTAGCAATGACAGAAATCCACAAGGAGAGCAAACATAGCAAGGAATTAAACAGCAAAAATGGAAACTTTTCGCTCAAGGAGAGAAAAAAGAGAGGAAGCTTTGCATTTTAGAGGAGCATATTGACCAAGAGTGGCTAGGATCTGGCGTCTCCCGGAACCGCGAGGCCGGCCCCTACGCCGTCCGGAGCTCAAGTTGGCATGTTCACTGTGCCCCGCCATCTGCATGCCGTTGTCCCCAGCGGCCTCACTCGGCTTCTCAATGCCCAAACTCCACGTAGGTGGCGTTGCGGTGGCATCCCCTCCATGGCCAGCCGCAGCCGGTGGCGGGGACGGTGTGGGGGACGTCGACGGTGACGAGGGAGAGGACTGGCACTTCTTTGCTGCTTCTTGCGCTTCCATCATGGACACATCTGCTCTGAACAGACCAAGACCGGCTTCATGGCCACCTGCCACTGCAATGCCCTTCCTTCCTTCCATGTAGCATGTGAGAAGAGCTCTTCTTGCTTGGTTGGCCTTTGCTTGTGTTTCTTGGTTTTGCTTGGTTGGACTAGACGAAGACGAAGACAGACAAGAGTAGACACCTAGTCTAGTTTTGTTTACCCTTTGTGTCTGGTTACTACCACCAGTAGCTGCTTGTACCAGTATTATTTATACCGAAGTCATTGGGGGTGAGGGAGATTTTAGAGACGGGAAAATGACATAAATTAAAAAAAAAAAAGTTTGAGCCTTTGGGGGCAGAAGAAACTGCACAAGAATTGCGGGGTTCCTGTTCTCTGCAACTCTCTCTCTCTCCTTTGACCAACCAGCTGATTGGTTGGACTGTAAAAGTGTTCGGTTCATAGAATCGACCAAAATCGCTGGAATTATCCACCGTATCAAAGCTGCTCGACATCTAATACTAGCGGGTAAAGTGATTAAATTTAAAAAAAATCAAAAAATTTATGCAACGCAAATATCGTGATTATCGACCCGTATCGAGCGAAAATCGCTTAAAAAATCGACCAACTTCACTTAGTCGGTCGATTATCAAGGTAAATATCGCGATTATCGGCTGTTATCGGTCGATTTTTGCTCTCTTTTTTTAATTTTTTTCCAATTTCTTTTGATTTCGTAACCTTTGGCTTCGAGCGATTTTTTGCGATAATCAAAAATCACAAATCGTTCGAAAATCGCGATTTCGATTTTGTGAACCTAATTATGCAGTACTTTCATTTTTTTTCTTAAACACTAAGAATAGGGAGTAAGACAAATGATGTCTTCTGAAAAATGGATAAGATAAATGAAAACCAGGATGTGAAAGTGAAACAGCTCTAAATAGAAAACAGTTAGAATTGTAGTGACTTAATTGATTTAACTAATACTACTACTTCAAAAATATTAAAAAAATTACTCATGAAAATATACCATATATTTTCATAAGCATTATAACTCAGGTTTGGATCTGCTATGCTTGTCCTTTATGTCTTTTTCCCCTGTTTTTTCGTCTCTTTTTTTCATTTGTTATTTTAAAAAAATATCGAGTGAGATAGGAGTAAAAGCAATCACATTGGGGGATGTGCCCTACAGTTCATTACTTGGAGCAGTACTACTATTACTGCCACTAATACCCGGCAGTAACAATTACTATACTAAAGCATTTCATTCTCATCTACTCAAAGAGTGCAGCTTTCCCCATGTTCCTCTTTTGAATTTTCAGACTCGCATCGCATGAAAGGCATCAACATAGATTCTTGTTTGCTTCCTCTCACAGTTTCAGAAAGCTTAAGGCTCCGTTTAAAGCGCAAAAATTTTGAGCAATTACTCGCTATGGTCACAAATACATGGATATAATATAATATAATACAATTTTGATCACTAATTTTTATTATAATATAATTATAAAACCCAATAAAATTATATTATTACGAAAGTATTTTTTGAGACAAATCTATACATATAATTTTTAGTATCCAATTCAAATATTTAAGAAAACATTAATAGTTAAAGTTTCAAACGTTTGACTTCACCTGTGTCCGAAACAACATGCATTTGTGATAAAAGGGAGTAGCTAGTAAAGAATTCAATTCTTACAAATATCTTTAAAAAACTCCCTGCTCCAAATATTTAAGGAGATTGTAGGACTAATTAATACTACAGGGCAATCTCCAAAATACTCCGGTACATCAAGAATACATTTACAGGCGTAGAACCATGGTTCAAAATCTCGCCAAAATTTCGGATTTCGATCGGAGCCGAGATTCTAAATCTCGGCGAGATAAAAAAACTTGAAAATTTTCAAATTGCTAAAGTGATTTTGGCGAGATTTCGCATTTTGGACCGAGATGATCACAAATTCAACCGGATTTTGGATTTTGCGAACCTATGTTTTTTCCGTGATCAATAGTGTTTAACATTGCCATTTTATAAGTTCATTTATTGAATACATGTGAAAATTTTGTAAAAAAATACATATACAAAGTTAGATGTAGTTCCAGGCAACCGACAAGCTCGGACCCTAATGACTCGTGGCAGGTGTAGATTCTTCAGCTGTTGATTAGAATTGTACTTAAAGCACTCAACAAGTTGTGCCTGAATGCGATTCTAACTATATGTAAGGCTTATTCAATGGATAGGCTATCAGACAAGTTGAATCTGATATATAGATTGTAAAGATGTGATAATAAATAAATTCATCAAGTAAACCAAGTTTAATCCTAAGTTAAATTTCCATCTCCATGGCATGTCCCAACCAAGTTGATTTATAATAAGCATTGCTCAATCTGCGAAACACGGGACTCTGCGGAGGTTATGCACTTTACCCACGTTACAACCAAACACCACGAGTCTAAAAAGTTGCTTTTCTATCTAGAGCAAATCATGTGGAAATCAAAATTTTTCCAAGTGATGATCATAGAACAAATATAGTTGATAATGTATTTCTAAGTTATCAATTGAGATTTTATCGTTGCGTGACATGGCCACAACAACTTTTTGATCGAGATGATCATCAAATTCGACACATTTTGGCATGACTAAGCAATCTACAGCGGTCTAAACCTCCAATGTTGATCATAATTATTAATCAACTATATTAAACCAATCTAGGGTGACAATGGATCATGGCTTAGATCCTTAAGCCCAAGACTTGAAATATATGCAATAGTGTAAATCACGTAGCAATTTTATAAACATGGGTTCAACATGATCAAAGCACAACTTGCCTTGGAATAGGTCACGATCTTGATCGGAGCTTGCTCTTGAGTTGCTTGATCTTCCTCGAGCGTCGCACAATTCAACGTCTCACAGCGTCACAGAAAGAAAAGCAAATAAATAGCAAAACAGAGAACAATTGAACTCCAAAAATCAAATAAAATTCACCATTAAATAGATCTCAATTTTACAAATTTTTAGAAACTGGAATCACTCAAATCAGAGTTCGATGCAAAAGATATAGCCTTTTGAAGTTTGAAATAAATCGAAATCGGAAAATCGGAAAATACGAATTTAACAGATTTGTTTTATTACGAAAACAAATTATTGCGAGAGACTTACCAATGATCTCGCCGCGGCGGCGGCGCATCAACCAACCGATCTAGATATACTATGGATCGGTCGATAGCTTCCACGCGGCGATAGCGTCTGCGGCGAAGAAGACACCGGAGTTGGAGGCGGCGGCGGCGGCGGCAAGCGGCGATGATCACGGCGATGTTTCTTTGCGGTGCACTGCGTATCGGCGCGAGGATCTCGGCTCGGTCCTTGGTCGGCGAAGGCAGCGGTCGTCGGCGCTTTGCCAAAAACGCGGCGGCCGGATGAAATATGCAGGGCTTACCCCGCCTTAAATAGCCTCGGCGTCAAGGCCCTACGGCGAAGAAGTTCGGCGTCGTTCTGACGGCGAACTCGGTCGAACGGAAACGACGGCGTCTCGGCCGTCTGGCGTGTCGCGAATCCCGATCGCGACATCGATCGCCATTCGAAAACTACGAATCGAGTATGCAGACTTGGTGGCTCCCAATGCAACACTGCATCCACTTTCTTTGGGATCAAGCTGCGACTCCTTTAGTAGTCATTACATGACCCAAAATTCAACTTTCTCCTTCCGAATTCACACTTGCTAAACTTAGCATATAGTGATGCTCTCATGACTGTCTAAAACCATCCTTAGATGTTACGCATGTTCTTCTTACGTCTTGAGTAAACTAAAATATCGTCTATGAAGACCACAGCGAACTTATCCAAGTAATCCATGAAAACTTTATTCATCATGTTCATGAAATCTGTTGGGGCATTAGTCAATCAAATGACATGATGTGAACTCATAATGTCCATCTCGCGTAAAAAGCGGTCTTAGGTACATCCTCGCTCGGATCTTCAGCGATGGTATCACGAGCGAAGATCTATCTTGGAGAAAACTCAGCTCCTCTTAAGCGATCAAATAAGTCGTCGATCTGGGCAGCGGATACTTATTCTTGATCGTTACTTCATTAAGTGCCGTAGTCGATGCACATTCTAAGACTTCCATCCTTCTTGCGAACAAACAAAGCGGGGCTCCCGGCGATGAACTTAGTCTAATGAAACCTTTCTCTTGCGGTTCCTCAATGCGCTTCTTCATTTCCACTAACTCGTCGGTAGGCATCCGATATGGTCTTTTGATATCGGTCGCATGCACAGTGCTAACTCGATGACAAACTTCGATATCACGATCGGTGGCAATCTGGCAAATCTTACGGAAATACATCGGGTATTCTCGCTCTGGCACATCTTCCATCTTGATGGCTTTCACGCTGTTGACCATTAACGTCCATCTCGAGCTGCGGTGGCGAAACTCCACTTTCTTGCCACTAGGGCCTTCCAAAGTCACGATCCTTGGCCACAATCCAAAACGACCTTATGCTTTTGACGCCAATCCATTCCAAGGATGGCGTCTAGGGATTGCGCATCTATCAAGATAAGATTCGCTAGAAATTCTATCCCATCCATAAGCAACTTAGCTCCCAAACACCCAAGGCTAGATCTAGCTCGGATCACGGGGCTTGGACTAAAACACACACTTAAGATTCACCACTTTAAATCCATTCTTGGTTGCAAAACTTTGAGAAACAAGCGAATGCGAAGCTCGAGAATCAAACAAAGCGTAGCGGTCTTGAGTTGACCAGGAACTTACCCGTCGGCGTCGTAGCTTCACGAGCTCCATCGTGGTGATGTGGTTGATTCTTCCGCGCCTGTTGTCTGCGCGTCGCTCGGCAGCGGTGCACGATTTCCTCTTGATGTTGGTGCTTTAGCGGGTTGGTTGAAGCAGTGGCGTGATGCCTCCGACGCTTCGTGGACACCTATTAGAAGTGCTTTTCGGGCTTGACTAATGATTCACACTTAAGATTCACCACTAGCTAAATCCATTCTTGACTGCATATTGGTCACTTTGAGAAACATATGAATGCGACTGGACCTGGTTCATTGCATGTGTAGCATCTCTTCTTTGCTGATTCTTGATTTCCTCTGGTGCATTGTTGCCTTGCTTTGAAGTGCGAAATTCGATTGGCGGGCGAGTACGGGGTTGATGTGTTCACGGTGGCGGTTGGAATCTAGCAAATTCTTGTGGTGACATCCTCAAGCGTAGATGGTTTGGCGTCCACACGATTGTTCATCAAGCGCTTACGGTTTCACCTAGCTCTTTGCGCTTATCCTCTAGGATCAAAGCCTTATTTACCACTCACGAAAATCAGCGGGAAATTGTGGGTAATCGATCCCACTGTAGTCTGAGTTGATCCCTTCATGAAGCGAGGTATGCGGCTTTATCTGTCGCTCGTCTTGAGGGCATAGCGAGCTAATTGAGTGAATTTGTTCAAGTATTCGACCCTTTGGTTGGCCTCCTTGCTTCAAAGCTCGAACTCCTCCTTCTTAAGATCCATCATTCCCTGCGGGACATGATCTTGCGGAAAGCATTAGTAAACTCCTCCCAGTTATCTCTGTGGGGCTCCATGGCGGCACGATGGTTCTCCCACCACTGCGGCGGTCCCTTCCGGTTGATGAGAGGCGTAGAGCACCTTCTCATTGCCCTCACCTTGAGTGATGTCGACTTCTTCTCAATGGTCCTAAGCCAATCGCCGGCTTCCAAAGGATTCACATTTCCGAAAAAGTTGGTGGCCTAGTCCTCATAAAATCCGATAGCTTTGACATAGGTCGAGGTCCACCATGATTGTTCTGAGTTGCAGGATTGTTGTGGTTTACTGCTGCATTGGTCATCTCTTTGCATCTGCTTTGCATCATTATCTGCATCAGTTGAGTCTGTCTTTGCAAGGAATGCTCCAGATTCTGCATGTCCACCTGGCGGTGGTTGAGGCTGCCTCCATCATTGGGATTGTCATTGGACGTGATCCACTTCAAGCACCGTTGTTTCCTCAGTATTCACCATCGATGATTGCCTCTTAGGTTAGGAAAGGTAGATATAGCATAGATGAGAAGTAAGAATTTCTAAAGCGGGAGATATGTTATACCCAAACTGAACAATTCTTTATTTAACTTGGTATGGTGCTTATTTAAGCCTACAAGCTTTGCAACACATCTTGCACACTCGGCAATACAAAGCAAACTAAACACGAACCTTAACGTCAACTAGAAAGGTAAAGACTAACAAAGACGCGACTCACACTCGAGTCTCAACACGGCTCAAAGTCGACACTCACTCATCCGACCACCACAGGTGAGGCCGATCCGGCGCATACACCGGCGGGTGGGGCGGCATCGGAGCAAACCTATCCACGATGACCTATTCTGGGTCCTCTGCAACAACGGGTCTGCACTCCCCTCTGGTTCCCACTCTCGCTCCTCTGGATCCTCCTCGGACTCCTCGGTGGCTCTGAACTCCCACGAGTCACGCGCTCCGGCTCGTCCTCAAGCGCCTCCTCGGTAAAGTGGGCGATAAAACCTCAAGCGTCTGAAGTACTCTCCACGGCTCCATGGCGTAGCGCCGGTACATCTCCTCAAAGTCGAACGATCGGCATCCTTCACAAGAACTTGGAATAAGTTCTCCACAGAAACGGCAAGTAAAGCGGGTAAATTTAGCAAAGCGAGAAGTAGAGAATGAGATGAGTCGAGAGGGTTTTATTAGTCAAGCTTAGATTTTCTTTTAGAAAATAATTTTGGACACACTCAAGACACCTCCAAATTATCTAGGGCCAAGACCTACAGTCGGTATGCTCGATACCACCTCTGTAAGGACCGAATCCTTGATTCGAACCCACTTGTGTTCTTGCACTATTCCGGGATCAACGCTAGTGCACACGTTTAACATTGGTACATATCACATCATACACAGCGATAATAGAATAATAGTTCATTTATTGATCTAACCAAATGTATGATCTTATGACCAACTTACATTATTAAGCCACGCGAGGCAAGACTGAAAATATAAGCTAATAATTAAGCGTGAAAGTAGAAGCGTAGATAGCTCATCGATTCACCACAGGCAACCGACAAGGCTCGGACCCTAATGACTCGTGTCTTCTTGGACTTCATCTTCCAACAGGTGTAGATTCTTCAGCTGTTGATTATTGTTGTTTGGCAAGGGTGAGTACTTAAAGCACTCAACAAGTTGTGCCGAGAATGCGATTCTATTTATCTATATGTAAGGCTTATTCCAATGGATAGGCTATCATGGCTATTTTGCAATAAGCGACATTTATGAACGAATCTGATATATAGATTGTAAAGATGTAAAACAAATAACGATAATAAATAAATTGATATTTCTCAAGTAAACCAAGTTTCCAATCCTAAGTTAAATTTCCATCTTCCACATGGCATTCCGCCATCCCAACCAAGTTGTCCAATTTATTAAACTAACCCTTAGCTGTAATTCGAGCATTGCTCAATACCGCGAGCACGGCTATCCGAATAGTTTCACACTCTGCGAGAGGTTATGCACTTTACCCACGTGATACAACCAAACACCACAAAGGCGAGAGATCATAACAAAGCCTTTACAATGCTCTATCTTAATCGGTACTACCCGCTAAGGTTTCAACACTGGCGGTGCAGTAAACTCACATCCGGGGCCCCCTCTTGCGCCATGTGAATTACACACGACAGGGAACTCACACCGACCACGATAGTATCAAAATTAAGACTTTGCAAATTACTCAGCTAGGCTGGCCCATACCAGACATGTGGTTGCATGATTGACTCAGGTCAAAGGCTTGCAAGGTTAAGTCCTTAGTGTGATCAAGGCAAGACTTCCACATACCATCGCCCATCGGGCCCACCTTGGCCTCCTCGCCCTTGCCACTTGCCCCAATCTAAGTTATCATCACCCAGTTGATTACCAAGCACCACGTGCCATCAACAATTCAACATCGTTGCGTGACATGACTCGCCACAACAACTCAATCTCATCGTGTGATCCCACATGACACACAAGTTCATAATATTGTTCCATATTCCATTAATCAAGATTAATTATCAATGATTACGACACATGTGATGGCGTGGCATGACTAAGCAATCTACAACGGTCTAAACCTCCAATGTTGATCATAATTATTAATCAACTATATTAAACCAATCTAGGGTGACAATGGATCATGGCATACAATGACAAGGTAGGGTATAGATCAATCTGGTATTTTAGCTAAGCCCAATCTAATTTGAAACAGTTGTATACTTGAAATATATGCAATAGTGTAAATCAAACGTAGCAATTTTATAAACATGGGTTCAACATGATCAAAGCACAACTTGCCTTGGAATAGGTCCTGATCTTGATCTGGAGCTTGCTCTTGAGTTGCTTGATCTTCCTCCGAAGCGTCGCACAATTCAACGTCTCACAGCGTCAGAAAGAGAAAAGCAAATAAATAGCAAAACAGAGAGCAATTGAACTCCAAAAATCAAATAAAATTCACCATTAAATAGATCTCAATTTTACAAATTTTTAGAAACTGGAATCACTCAAATCCGAGTTACGATGCAAAAGATATAGCCTTTTGAAGTTTGAAATAAATCTTGAAATCGAAAATCGAAAATACGAATTTAACAGATTTGTTTTATTACGAAAACAAATTATTGCGTCGACATGACGTCACGCCGGCGTCAGTATTGGTGAGCCAATCGGCGGCGCGTGTCGGTCCATGGGTGAGTCCACAGTGTAGCTCGGACCACGATGAACCCGTGCCGCGGCGCTTGGCCTCTGCGCTTGACCGCGCGGCGCGATCGATTGGGCCGACGCATGGTTCGTCTGAACCGCGAAACATGATCGGATGGCTAGCGATCTCGCCGACGCGGCGGCGCATCAACCAACCGATCTAGATCGAAGGTCGCAACGCCCCACTCCGCGGCACACGCGCACGATCTCACCTCTCCGCTATGGATCGGACGGTCGATAAGCTTCCACGTGCGATGGCGTCTGGCGGCGAAGAAGACACCGGAGTTGGAGGCGGCGACGGCAGCGGCGGCAAGCAATGTCCCATGGCGATGTTTCTTTGCGGTGCCTGCGTATCTCGGCACGGGGATCTCGGCTCGGTCTTTGGTCGGCGAAGCGAACAGTCGGTGGCGCTTTTGCCAAAAACGCGGCGTGAAGGTGTACTCGGTGGAGGTCGGCGGCGCGCACGGAGCTCCTCGGCGTCAGCGCGGACGGATGAAATATGCGGAAGCTCACGAGGAACCTTGGCTTACTTACCCTCCTTAAATAGCCTCGGCGTCCGAGCCCTACGGCGAAGAAGTTCGGCGTCGTTCTGACGGCGAACTCGAGTCCGAACCGGAGACGACGACGTCTCGGCCGTCTGGCGTGTCGCGAATCCCGATCCACGATCAGAACTCCTACGCGGCGCAATCGAACCAGAAGAAATGCGATCGGACGGTGCGGAATTAGGGTTTGCTCTGGCGGGCCGGTGGGCGCTGCGGGCTTGCTGGCCATGACAGTTGTGGGGCCCGACACTATTCCGTTGGCTTTTAAAGTTTTACATTTAAAATAATTCTGAAATTCATTTAATTTGTTTTAGGCAATAAAGTAATCAGGAAAAATCCAAGAAAAATCTCAAAAATACTTTGAGACATTCTGGACTCAAATAAAATATTTTTGGCAAAACTTTATTTTAACTTGGCACCGATTTAAATACTTTTGATTAAAAAGCAATAAACTTGATTTGAATTTAATTCCAATAAATCCAGAAAAATCCAAATAAATTCCATAAAATCACAAATGCACTTTTAAGCAATAAAAACTTAATTAAGCTGAATTTTGGGATGTTATTGTGACGAATTGTATTGCCTTTTATAAGGAATACATGTGAAAATTTTGTAAAAAAAATACATATACAAATTATGTAACCCTAGAAAGCAGTGGCTTCCAAGAATTGCAGGCCTAACACGGCAAGACAAGTTGACTGGTGTGATCGTCAGCTAATTCAGTCTCCAATGTAAAAGATTTATAATAACAGGCTTGGATCAGTTCGGTCTAGAAAGTTGCTTTTCTATCTAGAGCAAATCATGTGGAAATATTTTCCCATGTGATGATCATAGAACAAATATAGTTGATAATGTATTTCAGCGAGATTTTAGGGTTTTTTATCGAGATGATCACAATTTTTTGGCGAAAAGAGTAGTTAGTAGAGAAGCTTAGATCCTTAGACTACACTACACTGCACTGTAGAGAGACTTACCAATGTATACTTAGCCCTGCGACATCGATCGTTTTCGGGTTTTATTCCCTCAAAAGCGACGGGAAAAAGCAGGTGAAGCTAGTACAACCATCATTATCATCCTCAATTCATTGTTAATAAACCACGGGTTAATGAGAGGGTAACCAATACTAATACCTTCAATGCCTCAACTGAAGATAAACCTTACGGAAGAAAAAAACACCGGACAGTATGTTGCTACGTGCCATCCAAATACATGCATGATATTAACTGATAAATACATCACCAGGGTTTCAACTAATATTTTATGTATTTTACATTCAAACAGATAGAAAATATAGATAAATGCTTGCATGATTTTTTTATATATTTTTCCTAATTTTTTCTAGCTTCGGGATGCCATTTCACAGTGGGTTGAAATTGGCCAAAATTTCAGTGATTTCGGTCGAAACTTCAGTTTTGCTGGCCTTAAAAATACCAGATTTGAAATTTAATTTTTGAATTTTGGCCAAAATTTTAAAATCTTGTTAAAATTTTGGATTTCAGCTGCCTTCGAGATGTTGTCCGAAAACAAAAAATTGTAAGCCTGCGTAGAACTACTCCTAACATAAGAACAGCAAATGACAAAACCAAACTTGTTTACGCGGGGCAAAACCCAGTCTGTTTTGTTTAGCGAACCTGCACAGCTGTCCAACTGGGGGGATAAGACCGAAAGGAGCAAAGCTTTGGCCTTTTGGGAAATCTGCTGCTGGAGTTTATTCAAACCAGAAACTAAAGAAAACCCAGTCAAATCCATGATGTGCTGTAACTGTAAAAGCTCGAAATCCTCGTTGTTATAAAACTACTCTAATAAGTAATAAGTAGGTCTGATTAAACAAGGCAACGGTGCTATGCTATCCATTTTAATACCCCCAATGAGGAAAAAAAAACTACTGATGGCTACTACGAGAGGACCCAACCATAAAGAAAAACAATAGGAACACCAGACTACCAATGAGGCAGAAACAAAATAACGGAGCATCAAGAGAAAATAAATAGAAATTTGCAGGGTACTCCCTCCGTTGATAAATATAAGGTCTATAGTTTGAATGATCTTGTTGAAAAATATAAAGCGTGTATTTAGATTTAATGAGTATTTTCACTTATACCCCTATTTATTCTCTCTCAACCATATGTATTTATTCATTATCTCTCATCTTCCAAGACAATTAAGAGATATGTAAGTCATTTCCTCTCATGCTTTTCTTAATTTCACCCTAATCTTAATCCGTATATAAAGTCAAATTACACCTTATATTTATCGTAGGAGTGAGTAGTTCTTTACTGTACTGATTGTACAGGATAACAACGAGAGCAGGAGAGAGTCCCTTGCCTTGGAAACAAAAAAAAAGCCTTGGAAACAGTGTGTACAGCTGTAACTCGGCAGCTGGGGCAAATTTTCTGCAGCATGCACTGCAAAAGATGCAAATGTATAAGCTGCGGATCAAAAGAAGGATACACAACGTACCAGAATTAGCTATTGCATTCATTGCATTTCAGATACAAAAACAACCACAAACAATTCAGAATGTGTGTACTGCTTAGAACTCAGCGTTACTCCGGTCACTTTACAAAAGGTTTGTTTGCCTCTTCTTTCCACATCAAAAGGAACAATGCTCTGAATGTGTACGTGTATATAGCCCTGTAATTTTATTTTTATTTTTTTTGCAAATCTAGCTCTCGTATGAATTTTTTTATAAATTTAGCCCTCCAAATGAGCGTGGAAGAGCAGCATGAAAAAGCGAAACCTTTTGTTGCCGCAACAGGCAAGCACGGTAGCTTTTCCCTGCCGCGGCAAAGCCAAATTCGTCGCGCTTCCCTGCCGCAGCCTGCGCTACCCTACCATAGCAAGTTCCTACGCAACCTCCCTATCGCGATTGCATAGCACGGCATGGGACATGTGTCCCCTGCACACTCTTCCGCACTCACTGAAGGGCTAGATTTGCAAAGTTTTCAGCACGGTATCTAGTTTGCAAAACATGGAAGCAACAGGGCTATATACATGAACATATGTCACTGGCTATTCTTTTTACCTTTTTAGAGTACTCAACGTTTGGAAAAAGGTCTACAAAATAATTTTCTAGAGGACCATGCCAGTTGATGATTGCTGAACTAATAGGAGTCCTAACTCCTAAATATAACTGTCTTCTCATGGCTGTTGGAGATTGCTGTACTACAACTATAATAAAAGAAAGTAAGGAAGGCAAAATTGAAAGATTTTAACTCTAGAGTTTTAAATGTCTGTTACTACACAGAAATGAAAATTTGGAACGATGTTTTGTCTCTTGAAAGGACTGACTGCACCAAAATTTCAAATTAACCTGAAGTTAGCTTGCTAGCAAAAGGCATTATATGGTCTCGAAAAGAAGCAGCATTCCTTTCTGAATAATCATTTGATTGCTCATCATACAAAATTCCCCATGATCGTAATTCGCAAAAAAATAAAACCGTCACAAGGATAAGATGAGATCCACAGTTCAAAGGAAAAGTGCAATGCCAAAGTGGTCGGTTTTATCATATGAGGTGATTTAGTAATGAGTAGGAATTGTTCATCTAAAAAAGGAATGGCTTAGTTGTTTTGAGGGACCTTTGAAAAAAAATTTAGCAAATGATGTTGTCCGTATGCATATTGGCACTCAAAAAATATTCTCCAATAGCAGTACAAACATGCATGCTATACTACTTTCAGCGCGACAATGTCGACAACCATCATGTAGAAAAAAAGAAAAGAAATCACACCAGTGCAACACTCA
Organism: Otatea glauca; assembly: GCA_036346275.1. Classification (NCBI taxonomy): domain Eukaryota; kingdom Viridiplantae; phylum Streptophyta; class Magnoliopsida; order Poales; family Poaceae; genus Otatea; species Otatea glauca. The sequence continues at coordinate 4,052,196 of CM070733.1, read as the reverse complement.
GTTCAGTGCTTTTTTTTTTGGCATGAATCATCTACTCTCAAATCAGAGACACATTCTCGGAACAGCATGTTCTCTGCTACTTGAGCTCAACAGCGGAAGGTCACAATTTAGTTAAGCCATGCCCATGTTAGCATGATCACTAAAAACCGAAGAGAAATCCTTCTTCGAACTGCACAGACATGTATATCGAGCAAATCAAGATACAAACCATGACAAAGTACCGTGAGACCAACAAACTCTAATTAAACATTCTCAATGATTTCTTGTATGTATTCTAAACAGTAAACAACAATAAACCACAAAATATGAAGGATCCATTATTTGCAGACCCAAAATAAAAGAATGGAAAAACCAATTGTGAATATTATTAAGGTTTGTGGAAGATATTACTAACAGACATGAAGTATGGATTAATGGATAGCTGTGCTTGCTTCAAGAGTACTCACAAGGAGCCAAAACTCGTCTCCCAAGGTTTAATATAATACAGGCGATGACCGATAAGGCTTTAATTAAAGAGACATGATGGTAGTGTATTGTAACTAACCATAGAAAGCGGGTATTCTTACATCAAACGTTTTGGCCGGCTTCTTGTTAATACTACTTCAAAAGAAGATAGGAAAGGGGAAAGCAGCTCACACAGCACTGCTGTTTACAACTTTTAATATCCTAGACAGGTGAAAGCAAAACAAGAACCAAAATTACAAAAGCTGCCAGATAATAATTGAAGTGCAAGCAAACAGAGAATTCAGATCTAGAGGACCTTTTCCGATTGTGAACTGCAAAACTCTCTCCGATCACAAATAGTTGTCGTTTTAGATATAAGTGTAATCAAACTTTTGAAAATTTAACCATTAATATCTTTTTAAATATTTAATTTGGATATATGAAAATCATGCAAGTAGATTTGTCTCAAAAAGTACTTTCATAATATTATAATTTTATTGGGTTTTATAAATATATTATAATAGAAATTAGATGTCAAAACTGTGTTTTAAGATAGTGTGTCATTGTCCAAAATGATAACTATTTATGATCGGAGGGAGTACGTTATTTCATCTAATCTTGCACATGGCTTTCAACTTCAAGCATCCTTTCATGGGACCTAAACAAACTAGCACACCAGACAAGTAGCTACACCATTTAGCTGAGGTCTGGGAACAATGAAAAAAATACTGTACTGAGTTTCTTGTTGTGTCAAGTGTCGACACTGAGCTTTAGTGTGCAGCTTTCATTAACTGTTGCGTGTTAACTATACCAATGCAAACTTTGATGCTATGCATACCTGCTTAATGGAATATTTGACAAAATCAAGCAGGAAGAACAGGTTGATTGACATTGCATTCATAGCATTGGGCATTGGCAATCTTAAGCTTGTAGCTCCAATTTCTGTTACAGAGTTTACTGAAGAGCATTGAAATCAAACAGCTAATCGCAGTAATAAAACTCAAAAGGCTTTCTGTAGATTGTGAATATAATAGTGACAGAGCAAACCTTTCGTACTAAATTCAAGTGAAGTACGGCGAAATAAACTAGTGAAACAAAAATCCAGCAGCCATTTGTGATGAACTTTCTACAGCTTGGCGATTTCTTTCTTTCACCTTTTGCAAATGACTGCAATGTATTGGGGCATGGATCTTTCTGAATAAACTTGAGAGTATATAAGAATATAAGATGGTATGTGCCATCTCGTCCGGAAAAAAGGCCTTTCTTCTTATGTACTGCTATTGCAAACAGCAGAGCATTATCATGCTTGAACTATGACTCTTTAAGTGCATCAAATGTGATTTGCTACTACATTTACACAGAAACTCTAAGAAAAGTCTTTCACAGATAGCCATCAGAGCTTTGCTGAAAAAGCTATTGTTTTGTCCAGGATGCACATACGTAATGACAGAATATACATGATTGAATGCTGTGTTCAGCAAGTACTTACAGCTTTGCATATGGTCACTCCTACCATGCCAATTTATATGTTGAAGCACTCGCTCAATTCCTAAATATTTCAGAGCGAGTTCAATGGCATATAGTCCCTACCTTCAGACTGACTTCAACTTAAATGTTTCTGGAGTATATATACTTTAATGAGGACTACGGTGCAAGTTTTTTAACCTGATGCCCAGGCCAACAAATTACTAGTAACTAAAGCAAAATGTATTACGGAATTATTAGATGTGAGGCACTCATCCAAATTACTTTCGCATGAGGCCATGACAAGGAGTCCGGAGACTGAGTTCAGTATCTTTCCTTGCAACCCTGACTGTCAGTCACCATTTTGATATTTTAAAAACATCGAAAATCATTTTTTCCGCATCCTCTGTAGGACAACTTTTGTAGCAACTTTTAGAACTAGGTAATATCATTCATGTGGACATGAATTGCTGAGGATACAGCTAAAGACTGAGATGTTCTCTTCGATCTGAAGCAAAATCTTGCAATTGATCTATGTATAGTTCAGATCTATGGGTGGCACTAAACATTAGAAATCATTCTGGTGCACAAGGGAGATAATACCGTAATACAAAATGCAAGCAACATGTGAGGTAAAATATAAACAAACAAAAGATATAGTGGTCCAAAGTTAATAACACCTTTAATATGTATAGGAAGTCCTTCCATCACTCTAAAAGCTTTATTGCCTCCACACATGTTACATCAGTAAGACTGGTGTTTCTAAAAAGCAGGTGCTTATCTCATCTCTAGGTTAGCGGAAAAAAAAGGAGCGACTAGAGAAAGGTATACCGTTGAGACGGTATAGCAACAAGTTCTATACAGTTTTAGCAAATTTCAAGAGAACGTTTGAGAAGTTTCATGTTTTAGGAGTTCACTATCTTTCCTTGCAATCCTGACTGCCAGTTACCATTTTGATATTTAAAAACATCGAAAAGCATTTTTCTGCATCCATCGTAGGACAACTTTGGTAGCAACTTTTAGAACTAGGTATTCATGTGGACATGAACTGTTGAGGATACAGCTCAAGACTGAGATGTTCTCTTCGATCTGAAGCAAAACCTTGCAATTGATCTATGTGTAGTTCAGATCTGATGGTGGCACTAAACATTAGAAATCATTCTGGTGAACAGGGGAGATAATACCGTAATACAAAATGCAAGCAACATGTGAGGTAAAATATAAACAAACAAAAGATATAGTGGTCCAAGGTTAATAACACCTTCAATATGTATGGGAAGTCCCTCCATCACTCTAGAAGCCATATTGCCTCCACACATGTTACATCAGTAAGACTGGTGTTTCTTAGCAGCAGGTGCTTATCACATCTCTAGGTTTGTCGGAAAAAAGGCAGCGCCTAGAGAACGGTATACGGTATACCGTTGCAACGGTATAGCAAACAAGTTTCATGTAGTTTCAGCGAGTTTTAAGAGAATGTTTGAAAAGTTTCATGTTTCAGTAAGTATCGGGCGTTTCTAGAAGTTTCTAGAAGATTTCAAGCCAAAGTTTCAACAAGTTTCAACCGATGAGTTTCAACCAAAAGTTTCAATAAGTTTAAGCAAGTTTCAAACAAAAGTTTCAAGAAGTTTCAATAGATTTCGAACAAGTTTTCAAGAAGATTCGGTGAGCACACCTGGCTATGGTGCTCTACCACATCGCTGAGGGCCGCTCGACACCGTCCGCTGCCAATGAACTCTCTTCTCTAGCTCTGGCCCCGATTACCATTGCTGCCATGGAGTCGAGCGACGTCGCCTGCCACCGAATCAGGCCTAAGCTCCAAGCCGCGCTGCCGTCGGATTCGTGTGTCCCGAGCCGATCCGTCACCTCCCGTCACTAGATCCAGAGCAGGAGGTCCAGATCTGGAGTTGGACGTGAAGAAGGAGGAGGAGGGTGGTGCAGGAGGTGGAAGGGCTCGTCGTGTTCACGTGAATCTATGGCCGGATCTTTGTGTCCCGAGCCGCGCTACGCTCGCTGGAGTTGAAGAAGGAGCTTCAAAGATATGCAACACATTCGGGCTAGGAAACAACATCAGCCCAAAGTAGGCTTGGGATTCATAGCAGCATGCATCGATTCAGCAGCATGGGAGAGCACCCCAAACTCTTGTTGGCTAGTTGCGTCGTCGGCCCACTATGTCATCGGTCCCACGCCGCTGTAAGTCGCCCCAGGCATGCTTGCAACCACTGTTGTTCCCAAACGCCGTCATCACTGCTCTTGCACAACGACCGCCGTCGCTACTCCCCCCACATGTGGCGCCCCTTGCTGCTCTCTTGTGCTGCTTACTACACACACGCGACGGCCGCCTCGCTCTAGATCAAGCTCTCAAGCACTAGGAGTGAAGGAAGGGGGAGGGAGAGAGATTGAGATGAGAGATGCAATCGGGTGATGGCAACAACAGGGGAGAGAGAGAAGACGATGGCACAGGAGCTTTTAGGCCACACGTTCTTAGGCTAGCGTCTCACAGGATAAGGATGGAAGACAATGAAAAGGATTGTAGAAATTGGACGGTTAAGAATTTGTGTGGGGACTTGATTGGACATTGATGATCTATCTCGTTAGATTAGCTTTGGATGGTACATGTGTCATCATGACACAGTTGGCTCTCATATAGGTAAATTTCCTAAATTATGACTTCGGAGGCAAAACAATTAAGGGACTGTTTGTTTTTGCTTTTGATTCTATATTTTGGCCTCAAAAGCAGAATAAAAAACAAACAGCCCAATTCTAGAAATCGATTCTTACAATCCAGCCCACCCATATACACTAGAATCCACAATCTACTTCATATGTGCTTTTGGATTCAGCTTTTGGATAATCAGCTCCTCTACAACTACAATTTAGAATCAACTTTTAGAGAATCAAAAGCAAAAACAAACATGCCCTAACTCTTAAAAGGAGCTCAGCACAGCATAAAACATAATGATGAACAGAAGACCAAAAGATGTATGTAATGCAAGGGTAATTCAGAAATGTAATACATGGAATTGCATTGCTACGACAAAATTTAGACAACAAAAGTTGAAAACATGTAAGAAAGGACTTATCCTTAACTGGATCAACCTCTTAACCAAAAAAAACATGCGTTGTGTCTCTAAATGTGTTAACTTGGACAGTTGGAAACGATGCGGTGCTGGGAAGTTTGGAGATAGAAGGAAGATGGGGAGGGAGTTACAGGAAAGTGATCAGAGGGGTCACCGATTGGGCGAGGAGGAGGTGAGATGCCGAAACCGCAATTAGGGAAGGAGACGGAGCTAATCAGCCTATTTTAAAACGTAAGAATTTTACAGGAATTTCAAGGAATCAGTCGATTTTTCGCAGGAATAGCCGTGCAATAACTGCTTAACTGCCGGCAAATTGGGCCTTCGTTGTCGCTAATCCGGCAGGTCAAGTATCACTCGAGTAAGTCTTGAGACTACTTGTTGGCGTCAAAAACTTGAGGTAGGGTTTCGATAAAGAAGACACCGCATTTAACACCGGTTCAAGAGCGTGCGGTCGATTTGACTCAGAACCAATAAGGTAAAATATAAAATTTACTCAAGAGCCGATCGTAACGATCAATCGGCTTAGACCCAATCAGCTTGAAGCCGATTAAGATCAAAGTAACAAGGTAAGTCTAATTAGCCGATTAAGGCTAATCAGAGGATAAAGGTAGATCGATTCAAGAAGGCGATGTGCAACAAAATCGTAATAAATCAAACTGTGGTGTAATTGAAGAAGATCAACAATCGGCGATGCGCAACTTTATTGATCAAGATCGATTACGAGACTAAATTACAAAAACTACTCCTAGTTGTGGGAAGAAAGTAAAAGTCGGTTGATTGTATTGTGTTGATGATGATTCTTTTGTACCGCTTTGGTCCTTCTTTATACCCTCTACCGATCGTGTCCTGTTATAACACGCTTTAAGTCCGCTTCAGATCGGCCTTGTCTCGGATGGTTGTTTTAAAATCTTGCGCTACCAAAATATCTCCAAACCTTCCCATCCTGTCTGTTAATACCGTATCTTTGTCTTTATTGCCGATTTTGACCAAGCTTGCCGAATTTCGGTGCAAACATATGCCCCCCATTTTTGAGAGATGACTTGTTATCTGTCAAAAATCACAATTATCGGCTTATTCAATCGGCTGACGCTTGATCTTCACCCATTAACTGCTACTTTATGCGCGTCGTAATTCTCTGACATACTGGTAGTGCGTTTTAACTGCTCGCGTCTTTTGAGATTCACTTCCCGACTCTTCAAATTTTCACCGTGCTATAAAATGCGGCCCCCACCTCGGTCATTCTTCACGCGCACAAGCTCTCTGACTCTGAACAATCGGCTTCTGTCTAATCCGTTGCTCAGTTTCCATCAATCGGCTTGCATCTTCCTTCATCAATTGGCTTGCTAAGATCGTTTGAAATGGACGCGAGTCGTACTCATTCCAATCCCTAACAAGAAGATCAAGATTTCCTTGGTCCGATAGGGAATCTAGACGCCAAAGACGGTTATTAGCCAGACATTCCTCGCCTCCCTCTATCGCCTCTGCGTTTAATATAGAGAGTGGGAAAAAGCTTGTGGCATGGCCAACAACGCCAAAGGATGGAGATCTTGGTATATTCGCGTGGCTGCCCGTAAAAGAAAAGAATGGGAAAGGATGGGTATAGTGAATGCATCCCCTCTCTTTAGCCGATCCGAAGCCAATGAGCCCTTAGTGGCCACGGCCGTTATTTCGGTCGGAGACCTTCAACACCTTCCTATTTCATACTGGCCCCATCGGCCCAACTTTATTAGACGTTGCTCAATTGTGTTGTCTTCGGCCAGATGGAGATCAAGTATCGGCTTTTAGTGGAAAACCAAAATATAAGCTTATCCGATCTAAAGGTGAAGGTTGGGCAAAATATATTGGAAATAACAACAAGGTTAATGGCCTAGTATCGGACGAAGAGCACGTTGCATTCCTGAATCTTTGACTAGACCGCTTCTTGTTCTGTGGAGCGTCTCTTGGACCAACACAAGTATATCAACTAATAGCGGAACAATTTGGTAGAGGGTCGTCGGCTAGCATTAGGAAAAATGTTCTTAGGAGCAGTCTGTCAAATGATGCATGTGATTAGGAGTCGGCTATTTACCGGATTTGCCAGATTTTGCGTCGGCAATGTAGGCGGTCCTCTGTGGTTCATCCAAGTATGGTTGTACTGCTTATTTAGCCGATCTTTCAAATTGATCCTTCGAAGATTCGCGTTTCTCGAAGACACACACGAGAAAATGCAAAGACTAGAATTTGAGCCACCGATCTTATGGCGAAAGATACATTATGTGTTATGGCAGCAAGAAGATCTCTCCAGTTAGCCTGAAAAAATACTTATATTTCTTCCTGAACTTGGATAATAATGATTTTAGCCAACAAGACTTCTTCAGTTATACCAACGCAGCCGATTTTGAATGGCCATCTTTTCTTCATCTAGATTCTGACAGCTCTGAGATGCCTGAATCGACTCTGGATTTCTTTAAAATTTTTATTTCTCCTGGTGTTTTTCATGTCGGCTTTAATACAAGAAACCGTACCTTCCAGCCTTCATATGAATTCTACCATCCTTCCGTCTTTACTAGACAATTAGGTTTCGGTCAGATGATCCCCAACCTTTCACTCCTTGATTTAGTACAGCCCAGGACCAGAGTACGATCTTTAGCTGCAGCCAACATGGTCTTGAAAATAGCCGATGATTTGCAAATCAGATCCTTGCCGCACTTTGTTTTGAACAGTCGTCGGTCTAGCCGATACTCTGCGTGGTGGTCTTCAATTGCAGAAGCGCTTCTCCTTGATCGTTCTCCATCGCCTATTATTGCGCCCTTTTCCTGCACCTATCCGAGCCGATGGTCTCTTGGATAACGATTCAAGCGGCGAATCGAGCTCCGGATATGATAATACAAGTCTCATAAATATTACTAGCGAGGTATTAATCTATTTAACTTTTCTCCATCGCAGCCCATATGAACTTATCTCATCGGCTTTATACTCCTCTTGCGGACTAAAGTCGATGGCAAGAAGCCGATCGATGTTCTGCAGTAAGCAAAGGAAAACGACCGCACAAGGCAATCGCGACTTACCGGCTATACCTCCGGTTCTTTGGGTATTCAAAGTCCATCTTTATCGATTTAGAAAGACAACAAAGAACCAAGTAAATTATACCCGACCATCTCTCGTTCCTTTTATTCTTTCCATTTTTCATTTAACTAACTTTCCAAATTGATGAATTTTCGTGAGAAGAAGAAGCCAAAGTCCACCAAAGCTCCCGCCAAGAAAAACACTCCAAGCCACAGGAACAAAGTGGCGAAAGTTCACCGCACGGATCGGCCACTGCTCAGGTATTTTTTCCATCTCAAAAATTTTACGAATATTGATTTAAACCATCGGTTTTCATTATATTCTCTCTTTCAGCCTACCGCGTCGGCACAAGTGGCCAACATTCTATCAAGCTTACCTGATATATCAGCCAAAGAGTCATTGCTTCCTCAGCCGATACCATCGCCAACAACCATTCTTTCTCGAGATTTCGATACATCCCACATTCTCGCTTTAATTTATCGGATTTGATGACCAGAGGTCTTTGCAAACCGATGATTACATCTCTACAATTCAGAACATCATTGCGGTCTCAAAAGATGCGTCGACTGCGGTCTCATTAGCTCCTGGAATGCAAGATCGCCTCAATAAGCTTTTTGATCTAGTGTCCGTGCCGCAATGAGATCTTGAATCATAATCACCAATCCGGATGCTATGGCTGCGCTTGAGGCCGATCTACCACCACGCCATGGTCGACCGCTTGAAGTATGCCATCCGGATGAGAAAAAGCTTTGGTGGAGGCAGCCCAAGAAAGGAAGAAGAAGAGAGAAGCCCAAGAAGCCACTGGAGGATTCTTGACAAAATGGTTATGAGACGAAGGCAAAGAAGAAAAAGTTTGATGCAACCATAGAATCTCTGAAAGCTAACAAAACTTCCCTTCAGAAATTGGAAACCACTAAGAAATTTCTTGAGGGTGAATTGTCGAAACGATAAAGCTCATTGTCAAGGCCAAGATTCCTTTGAAAAAACAACCCGGCCGCTAAGCAAATGTAAGCGAAATAGCATCGGTGTAGCAACCTTTAAAGAGCAATCGGCTAAACTTGTACCCATCCCGCAAAGGCGATGAAGATGATGAATCTCGGATGAGGTGCAGAAACTATAGCTAAGGTCTTTGGAGCATTATCGGCTTTGGGTGCACGACTCGTGCTCGGGATGTAACCTTTTAACATTCCAAAACACTTGCTCAAATACTTTGAATACTTGTAATTTTGCAATGTTTATAATCTACTGCTTAACCGATTTATATTTTGCCTATATCCCGAGTTTGCAATCCTTTCACCGATTAACAAAGATCGTGTTAATCTTGGCTCAACAAGATTTTAGTCGGCTAGGCTCGATCCAAACGCTAGGATAGTATTTCTTTAGATATTTCCCATTAATTGCTTTAGGCAAGACATACCCTTCTAGTGTTTCCAGTAAGTACGAAGTTTCCACCAACTAGCCGATTAATTTTGTATGGCTCTTCCCACGAGGTGACCATTTTCCAAATCGGTTATCCCTAGAACCAACAGCAAAATTGTTTTCCATACTAAATCGGCTTGATCGAAAGATTTAGGCATGACCCTTTTATTGTATGCCCTTGCAACTCGATCTTATTCTTTTAAGCCGATCAGCGTGGACAAACGTAACTCCGCCAACTCATCCAAGCCATCGACCATTAAGTCATTGTAATCTTGAGCCGACAAACCATTCTCATCGGCTATTCAGATCGACTCAATATTGATTTCTACAGTAAAGCAACTTCTTGTCCATACACCAATTGGTAAGGTGAAAGTTTTGTCGCTCCGTGATAAGATAGCCGATAGGCCCAAAGTGACTCCGATAGAGTCGAATGCCAATTCCTTGGCTTCTCATCAATTTTTCTTTTGATCAACTTGATTAGTGTTTTATTAGACGACTCGGCCTGTCCATTAGTGTAACATCCCAAAAATTTTGCTTAATTAAGTTTTTATTGCTTAAATATGCTTTTGAGATTTTCTGGAATTTATTTGGATTTTTCTGGATTTATTGGAATTAAATTTCAAATCAAGTTTATTGCCTTTTATTCGAATCTATTTAAATTTATGCAAAGTTAAAATAAAGTTTTGCCAAAAATATTTTATTTAAGTCCAGAATGTCTCAAAGTATTTTTGAGATTTTTCTTGGATTTTTCCTGATTATTTATTTGCCTAAAACCAATTAAATGAATTTCTAGAATTATCTAAATTATTAAAGTGTTAAAAATCTTTTAGAAACAGTATCGGGCCGAAGCCCAACATCAGGCGCCAGAGTCTGCGTTTGGGTGGCCCAATTGGCCCGCTCGGGTAAAACCCTAGAGCGTTGGATCCGAGCCACGATTTTGATCGTGCGCCGAGTTTAAATCCACATCGTCGGAGATGCCGGGCCGTCGGATGAGTGCCGCGTGTACGCGCCGATGTGCGCGTCGCTTCCCGAGTTGTCGCCGAGTCCGCCCGCCACGGAGCCGTCTCGAGTCCGTGCCGACACGCCTTCCCGCGACTATTTAAGTCACCGAGGCGGCGTTGATTTCCTCGCCTCGCGCCGCCATCTACCGGATTCTCGAGCTTGAGTCGCCGCCGTTTCGTGTAGAAGCTCGCGGAGTACACCTTCGAGCCGCCGCGGTTTTTGACGAAGCGCCACCGATCCATTATCTTCGTGGACCCAAGGACCGGATCGAGACCGCCAAGTGCGCCGCGTCGAAGTGGTGTGGTTTCGTTGCGCTTTGGTCACCGGGCCGCTGCGCCGCCGCCGTCCTCAAGACCGCGCGAGATCGTCGCCGCAGCACCATCGGAAAGCTTCGACTGCCATCAACCGTTGGATCTTCGTTGGACGTTCCAGATTGTGACACGTCGGTGAGCCACTCGAGAGGTACAAGCCGTTGGATTTAGATCGGCGATTGAGGCTTAGCGCGTGTCCCTAGATCTTGACCGCTCGATCGGATCTCGACGCATCAGATTGTGCTATCGTCGCAGCCAATCAAGCATCGCCGCGTGTCGGGCTCAGCAGCCGAGGCGCCGTGGACCGCGTCTGCGGTGGACCAAGGGCGGTCCCGTGGACCGAGTCCATGGATCGGGACGCGTGGAAACATCTGATTGGCTGGCGCCAGGGCTGATGCCAGCGTGACGTCATGCTTACGTCATAAGCCGGTTTTCGAATTAAAAATAAATCTGTTAATTCGTAATTGCTGATTTTCTGATTTCAGTATTTATTTCAAACTTCAAAAGGCTATATCTTTTGCATCGTAACTCGGATTTGAGTGATTCCAGTTTCTAAAAATTTGTAAAATTGAGATATATTTAATGGTGAATTTTATTTGATTTTTAGAGTTCATTTGCTCTCTGTGTTAGTATTTATTTGCTTTTCTCCTTCGGTACGCGTAGACGTTGAATTGTGCGACGCTTTGGAGGAAGATCAAGCAACTCAAGAGCAAGCTTCAGATCAAGATCAGGACCTATTTCAAGGCAAGTTGTGCTTTGATCATGTTGAATCCATGTTTATAAAATTGCTATGTTTGATTTACACTATTGCATATATTTCAAGTATACAACTGTTTCAAATTAGATTGGGCTTAGCTAATATACCAGATTGATCTATACCCTACCTTGTCATTGTATGCCATGATCCATTGTCACCCTAGATTGGTTTAATATAGTTGATTAGTAATTATAATCAACATTGGAGGTTTAGTCCGTACTAGTTGCTTAGCCATGCCACGTCATCACATGAGTCAGAATCGTTGATAATTAATTTTGATTAATGGAATATGGAACAATGTTATGAACTTGTGTGTCATGTGGGATCACACGATGAGATTGAGTTGTTGTGGCGAGTCATGTCACGCAACGATGTTGAATTGTTGATGGCACGTGGTGCTTGGTAATCAACTGGGTGATAATCATTTAGATCAGGGCAAGTGACAAGGGGCGAGTAGGCCAAGGTGGGCCCGATGGGCAGAGGGTATGTGGATGTCTTGCCTTGATCACACTAAGGACTTAACCTTGCAAGCCTTTGACCTGAGTCAATCATGCAACCACATGTCTGGTATGGGCCAGCCTAGCTGAGTAATTTGCAATGTCTTAATTTTGGTACTATCGTGGTTGGTGTGAGTTCCCGAGTTAGGGTGTAATTCACATGGCGCAAGAGGGGGCCCTGGTTATGGTTTTCAGACCCACGATGTTGAAACCTTCGCGGGTAGTATCCGGTTAAGCCAGAGCATTGTAAAGGCTTTGTTATAATCACTCGCCTTGGTGGTGTTTGGTTGTATCACGTGGGTAAAGTGCATAACCTCTGCAGAGTGTGAAACTATTCGGATAGCCGTGCTCGCGGTATTGAGCAATGCTCGGGAATTACAGTTAAGGGTTAGTTTAATTAATTGAACAACTTGGTTGGGATGGTGAAATGCCATGTGGAAGATAAAGTTGACTTAGTATTGGAAACTTGGTTTACTTGAGAAATCTTCAAGTTATTTACTATTGTTATTTGTTTTACATTCTTTACAATCTATTTACAGTATTTGTTCATAAATCTCGCTTATTGCAAAATAGCCATGATAGCCTATCCATTGGAATAAGCCTTGCATATAGATATATAGAAGTTGCATTCTGTGCACAACTTGTTGAGTGCTTTAAGTACTCACCCTTGCCAAACAACAATAATCAACAGTTGAAGAGTCTACACCTGTGTTGGAAGATGAAGTCCAAGAAGACACGAGTCATTAGGGTCCGAGCCTTGTCGGTTGCCTGTGGTGAACTGATGAGCTATCTACGTTTTCTACTTTCCGCTGCTTAATTATTAGCTTATATTTCCAGTCTTGCCCTGCGTGGCTTAATAATGTAAGTCGGTCATAAGATCATACATTTAGCTATATCAATAAATGAACTATTATTCTATTATCGTTGTGTATGATGTGATATGTACCAATGTTAAGCTGTGTGCACTAGCGTTGATCCTGGGACTAGTGCGGTATACACAGTGGGTTCGAATAAGTGGATTCGGGTCCTTACAGAGGTGGTATCAGAGCATACTGACTGTAGGTCTTGGCCCTAGATAGTATGGAGGTGTCCTGTGTCAGTCCAAAATTATTTTCTAAAAGGAAAATCTAAACTTGACTAATAAAACCCTCTCGACTCATCTCATTCTCTACTTCTCACCTTTGCTGAATTTACCCGTTTTACTTGCCGTTTCGGGTGGAGAACTTATTCAAGGTTCTTGTGGAGCAGATGCCGATCGTTTCGACCTTTGAGGAGTCAGCTGGCGGCTACGCCATGGAGCTGTGGAGAGTACTTCAGACGCTTGGAGGCTTCTATCATCCACTCTACCGAGGAGGCGGTGGTCGGGATTAATGGTGTGCACCGAGGATTTATTTGCAAGTCGATCATCTACGCCGGAGAACGAGGAAGCTAGCAGCCAATCAACATCTCCGCCGTAAGATTCTCGTGACGAGGTTGCAATTCAGAGGTCGCTCGACTTGCTCTTCGCCGTGTCCGCCGCGACTCACGCCGACGAGCTTCACGACTCGTTGTTCCGCCTTCATCCGCACGCTCAAGCATGCCGACGCCGACGGATCGTGGAGGACGAGTGTGCACGCAACTCACCTTGCAGAGTTCACCCTTGCCCAGGAGGATCATATGAGAGATACTACTCAGGAGTTGGAGACTGTGTACGAGGCACTCAGAGTAGCAGAGCAGGAGCTTGAGGTGACCCGTGCTTCACCATCGGGATGATCACCGAATGGAGAGGCCCCGAGGCGCCGAGGACGAGTTGGAGCGCGTGACTCGAGGAGTTCAGGAGCCAGCTGAGGAGTCCGAGGAGGATCCAGAGGAGCGAGAGTGGGAGCCAGAGGGGAGCGCAGACCCTGTTGTTGCAGAGGACCCAGTAGTAGGTCATCATGATAGGTTCGCTCCTATGCCAGCTCACCCGCCGGTGTATGCGCCGGGTCAGCCTCAGCCAGGGTGGCTGGATGAGCGAGTGTCAGCCTTGGAGTGGTGTTGAGACTCGAGTGTGAGTCGCGTCTTTAAGTTAATCTTTACCTTTTTAGTTGACGTTAAGGTTTCGTGTTTAGTTTGCTTCTTTGTAATGCTGAGTGTGCAGTATGGGTTGCAAAGCTTGTAGGCTTAAATAAGCGGCCATACCAAGAATAATAAAGAATTATTTCAGTTGGGTATAACCTATCTTCCCGCTTTAGAAATTCTTACTTCTTATCTATGCTACATCTACCTTTTCTAACCCAAGAGGCAATCATCGATGGTGAATACTGAGGAAACAACGGTGCTTGTGAAGTGGATGCGCTTGAATGACAACCTCAATGACGGAGGCAGCCCTCAACCACCGCCAGCTGACATGCGAGACTGGGAGCGCTCTTGCATAGCAGACTAACTCGATGCAGACTATGATGCAGAGATGCAGAGATGACCAACGCAAAGCCCAACAACAACAACCCCAGTAGCTCAGAACAACCATGGTGGACCGGCACTCACCAAAGCTATCGATTTTATGAGGACTAGGCCACCAACCTTCTCGTGAAATGTGAACTTTGGAAGCCGAAGGACCGGCTTAGAACTATTGAAAAGAAGTTGCACATCACGCAATGTGAAGGTAATGAGAAGGTGCTCTACGCTCTCATCAATTGGAAGGAACCACCGCATGGTGGAAGAATTATCGTGCGCTCATGGAGCCCCACAAGAGATCACCGGGAGGAGTTTACTAATGCTTTTCACAAGATCATGTCCCGAGGGAATGATGGACCTTAAGAAGGAAGAGTTCAGTGGCTTTGAAACAAGGAGGCCAACCAAAGGGCCGAGCACCAACAAGTTTACTCACTAGCTCGCTATGCCCTCAAGACGTGGCGACAGCATAAAGCTAGGCGCCTCGCTTCATGAAGGGACCAATTCAGATCGCAGGGACTGATCACCCACAATTTTCTGATTTTCAGAGCTAGTGAATAAGGCTTTGATCCTAGAAGATAAGCGCAAGGAGTTAGGTGAAACCGTAAGCGCTTGATGACTAATCGTGGTGGACGCCCAAACCATCTACGCTTGAGGATGTCACCACAACAATTTGCTAGATTCCAACCACCACCGTGAACAAGACATCAACCCTCGCACTACCGCCAATCGTAACTTCCAGACACCACCACAGGGCAACAATGCGCCAGGAGGGAACCAGCAGTCTGCAATGAAAAGATGCTATACCTGCAACGAGCCAGGGCACTTTTCTAATAGGTGTCCACAGAAGGGAGGCATTACGCCAGTTCGTTTCAACTTGGGAACAACACCTGCCAAGGCACCAACCTCAGGAGGAAATCGTGCGCCAGTCAATGCCGAGCAACCCGCAATCAACGGTCGCGGAAGGATCAACCACATCACCGCGGATGGAGCTCAGGAGGCTACAGACGTCGTACTGGGTAAGTTCCCGTCAACTCGCACTGCTACGCTTTGTTTGATTCTCGAGCTTCGTGATTCGCTTGTTTCTCAAAGTTTTGCAACCAAGAATGGATTTAAGGTGGTGAATCTTAAGTGTGTGTCTTAGTCCAAGCCCCGTGATCCGAGCTTAGATCTAGCCTTGGGTGTTTGGGAGCTAAGTTGCTTATGGATGGGATAGAATTTCTAGCTAATCTTATCTTGATAGATGCGCAATCCCTAGACGCCATCCTTGGAATGGATTGGCTATCCAAGCATAAGGTCATTTTGGATTGTGGCCAAGGATCGTAACTTTGAAGGCCCTAGGGCAAGAAAGTAGAATTTCAAGCGACCGCAGATTCGTGATGGGCGCTAGTGGTCAACAGCGTGAAAGCCATCAAGATGGAAGATGTGCCAAGAGCGAGAATACCCGGACGTGTTTCCGTAAGATTTGCCAGATCGCCACCGCATCGCGACATCGAAGTTTGTTATCGAAGTTAGCACCGAGGACAGCACCGATATCAAAGAGACCATATCGGATGCCTACCGACGAGTTAGTGGAAATGAAGAAGCGATTGAGGAACCGCAAGAGAAAGGCTTCATTAGACCTAGTTCATCACCGTGGGAGCCCGGTTTTGTTTGTTCGTAGAAGGACGGAAGTCTTAGAATGTGCATTGACTATCGTGCACTTAATGAAGTGACGATCAAGAATAAGTATCCATTGCCCGTGATCGATGACTTATTTGATCGCTAAGAGGAGCTGGAGTTTTCTCCAAGATAGATCTTCGCTCGTGATACCATCGCTAAAGATCCGAGCGAGGATGTACCTAAGACTGCGCTTTCTACGCGATATGGACATTATGAGTTCACAGCCATGTCATTTGGATTGACTAATGCCCCTGCATATTTCATGAACATGATGAATAAGGTTTTCATGGAATATTTGGATAAGTTTGTTGTAGTCTTTATAGACGATATCTTGGTTTACTCAAAGACAGAGGAAGAGCATGCAGAACATCTAAGAATGGTTTTAGACAGTCGCAGAGCATCACTATATGCTAAGTTTAGCAAGTGTGAATTCGGAAGGAAAAGTCGAATTTCTTGGTCATGTAATGACTACTAAAGGAGTTGCAGTGACCCAAGCAAAGTGGACGCAGTGTTGCATTGGGAGCAACCGAAGTCGGTTACCCAGATCCGTAGTTTTCTGGGAATGGCGGGATATTACCGTCGGTTCATAGAAGGATTCTCGACAATTGCTAAACCCCTTACGCAGTTGTTGAAGAAAGAAAAGAAGTTTGCATGGACGCCGGAGTGCGAGAGAAGTTTCATGGAATTAAAGAAGCGTTTAACAACAGCTCCCGTATTAGTATTGCCAGATGTGCATAACGGATTTGATATTTACTGCGATGCTTCGAAGCAAGGCTTGGGATGCGTGTTAATGCAAGAAGGCAAAGTCGTTGCTTATGCGCCGAGACAATTGAGACCGTATGAAGTGAATTACCCAACGATGATTTGGAACTAGCCGCCGAGTGCATGCTTTGAAGATATGGCGCCATTATCTCATAGGAAATAGATGTGAGATATATACGCACTATAAAGCTCAAATACATATTCACCAAGCGGACTCGAATATGAGACAAATAAGGTGGCTAGAGCTAATTAAGGATTATAATGTGGGAATCCATTATCATCCCTAAAAGCCAATGTGGTAGCAGATGCTCGAGTCGAAAGAGCCATAGCGCCAATACGCTAACAATGGAGGATCAACTGAATTATGCAAGGAATTTCGTAAACTAAGGTTGGAAGTCGCTCACAGGAATGGTAGCTGACCGAAGTAAAGCCAACACTAGAGGATCAGACAAAGAAGGTCGAAGACGATGATAAGATTTCTAAGATCAAGGCTAAAAGGAAGAAGGCCTAGCCGTAGATTTCACTCTGAATGAGCAAGGGACCATGTTCTTCAAAGGCCGGATTTGTGTGCCGAATAAAAAGGAATTAAAACAACTGATTCTTGAGGAAGCTCACGATTCGAAGTACTCAATCCATCCAGGAAGCGCTAAGATGTACCAGGATTTAAAAGAGAGATTTTGGTGGCCTAATATGAAGCGTGAAGTAGCTGAGCATGTTGCTCTATGTGACGTATGTCAAAGGGTAAAGGCCATGCATCAAAGACCCGCTGGTTTGTTGCAACCATTGAAAATTCCGGAATGGAAGTGGGAGGAAATCGGAATGGACTTTATCACCGGTTTACCTAAAACTCAGAAAGGTTACGATTCCATTTGGGTTATTGTGGATCGTCTAACCAAGGTCGCCACTTTATCCCAAGAAAGACCACTTACTCCGGAGATCGCTTAGCGGAGTTGTATATGTCAAGAATTGTATGCTTGCATGGAGTGCCCAAGAAGATTGTGTCGGACAGAGGAACCCAATTTACCTCAAGGTTTTGGAACAAGTTGTATGAAGCAATGGGGACTCGTCTGAACTTTAGTACAGCATATCACCCGCAGACAGATGGTCAGACCAAAAGAGTAAATCAGATTTTAGAGGATATGTTGAGAGCTTGTGCTTTAGCTTATACTACGACATGGGATAAATGTTTGCCATATGCAGAGTTCAGTTATAATAATAGTTATCAAGCTAGCCTACAGATGTCACCGCTCGAGGCATTGTATGGACATGCTTGTCGTACTCGCTGAATTGGAACGAAACAGAGAACGCTTGGTCTTTGGGCCAAATATTCTCGAGGAAGCCGAAAGTCAAGTTGCAATGATCAGAGAAAGGTTGAAGATAGCACAGTCAAGACAGAAAAGCTATGCGGATAACCGTCGTCGAGATTTGAGTTTTGAACCAGAAGATCATGTGTATCTCAGAGTTAAGCTTGTACCAAGATACGTGGGTCCGTTCAAGATTCTGAGCCATCGAGGAGAGGTAGCGTATCAGTTAGAGTTGCCACAGTCCTTGGCAGGAGTGCATGATGTATTCCATGTGTCGCAGCTTAAGAAGTGCCTCAGAGTACCAACAGAGCAAACCCCGTTGGATGCAATAGAGTGCAAGAAGATTTGACTTACAAGGAGCAACCGTCGAATTTTGATGTTGTGGAGCGCAAGACCGTAAACAAGTCTATTCGCTTGCAGAGTTCAAGATTGGAGCAATCATTCAAAGTGAAGCCACTTGGGAGCGAGAAGAAGATTTGAAGTCAGAATTCCCGAACCTATTCTCTAGCTAGCCCTAAATCTCGGGGTCGAGATTCTGTTAAGGGGAGGAGGTTTGTAACATCCCAAAAATTTGGCTTAATTAAGTTTGTATTGCTTAAATGTGCATTTGAGATTTTCTGGAATTTATTTGGATTTTTCTGGATTTATTGGAATTAAATTTCAAATCAAGTTTATTGCCTTTTATTCGAATCTATTTAAATTTATGCAAAGTTAAAATAAAGTTTTGCCAAAAATATTTTATTTAAGTCCAAAATGTCTCAAAGTATTTTTGAGATTTTTCTTGGATTTTTCCTGATTATTTATTTGCCTAAAACCAATTAAATGAATTTCTAGAATTATCTAAATTATTAAAGTGTTAAAAATCTTTTAGAAACGAGATCGGGCCAAGCCCAATCATGCGCCAGAGTCTGCTTCAGCGGCCCAATTGGCCTGCTCCTGTAAAACCCTAGAGCGTTGGATCCGTGCCGATTTTGATCGTGCGCCGAAGTTTCGCCCACATCGTCGAAGATGTCGGGCCGTCGGATGAGTGCCGCGTGTACGCGCCTAATGCGCTGCCGCTTCCGAAGTTGTCGCCGAGTCCGCCGCCGCCACGGAGCCGCCTTCGAGTCCGAGCCGACACGCCTTCCGCGGCAGACTATTTAAGTCACCGAGGCGGGCGTTGATTTCTCACCGCGCCGCCATCTACCGGATTCTCGAGCTTCGAGCCACCGCTGCTGTAGAAGCTCGCCGAGTACACCTTCGAGCCGCCGCGGTTTTTGACGAAAGCGCCACCGATCCGCTATCTTCGTGGACCCAAGGACCGGATTCGAGACCGCCGCCGCGCGCCGTCAAGTGGTGTGGTTTCGCTATGCGTTTTGTCACCGGAGCGCTGCGCCGCCGCTTTCGTCCTCAAAGACCGCGAGAGATCGCCGCAGACCATCGGAAAGCTTCGATCGCCATCAACCGTTGGATCTTCGTTGGACGCTCCAGACAGACACGCCGGTGAGCCACTCGAGAGGTACAAGCCGTTGGATTTAGATCGGGCGATTGAGGCTTAGCCGCGTGTCCCCTAGATCTTGACCGTTCGATTGGATCTAGACGCATCAGATTGTGCCATCGCCGCAGCCAATCAAGCATCGCCGCGTGTCGGGCTCAGCAGCCGAGGCGCCGTGGACCGCGTCTGCGGTGGACCAAGGGCGGTCCCGTGGACCGAGTCCATGGACCGACGCGCGGAACGCGTCGATTGGTCGGGCGCCAGGGCTGATGCCAGCGTGACGTCATGCTTACGTCATAAGCCGGTTTTCGAATTAAAAATAAATCTGTTAATTCGTAATTGCTGATTTTCTGATTTCAGTATTTATTTCAAACTTCAAAAGGCTATATCTTTTGCATCGTAACTCGGATTTGAGTGATTCCAGTTTCTAAAAATTTGTAAAATTGAGATATATTTAATGGTGAATTTTATTTGATTTTTAGAGTTCATTTGCTCTCTGTGTTAGTATTTATTTGCTTTTCTCCTTGATGACGCTGTGAGACGTTGAATTGTGCGACGCTTTGGAGGAAGATCAAGCAACTCAAGAGCAAGCTTCAGATCAAGATCGGGACCTATTCCAAGGCAAGTTGTGCTTTGATCATGTTGAATCCATGTTTATAAAATTGCTATGTTTGATTTACACTATTGCATATATTTCAAGTATACAATTGTTTCAAATTAGATTGGGCTTAGCTAATATACCAGATTGATCTATACCCTACCTTGTCATTGTATGCCATGATCCATTGTCACCCTAGATTGGTTTAATATAGTTGATTAGTAATTATAATCAACATTGGAGGTTTAGTCCGTATTAGTTGCTTAGCCATGCCACGCCATCACATGAGTCTAATCGTTGATAATTAATTTTGATTAATGGAATATGGAACAATGTTATGAACTTGTGTGTCATGTGGGATCACACGATGAGATTGAGTTGTTGTGGAGAGTCATGTCACGCAACGATGTTGAATTGTTGATGGCACGTGGTGCTTGGTAATCAGCTGGGTGATAATCATTTAGATCAGGGCAAGTGACAAGGGGCGAGTAGGCCAAGGTGGGCCCGATGGGCAGAGGGTATGTGGATGTCTTGCCTTGATCACACTAAGGACTTAACCTTGCAAGCCTTTGACCTGAGTCAATCATGCAACCACATGTCTGGTATGGGCCAGCCTAGCTGAGTAATTTGCAATGTCTTAATTTTGGTACTATCGTGGTCGGTGTGAGTTCCCGAGTTAGGGTGTAATTCACATGGCGCAAGAGGGGGCCCCGTTATGGTTTTCGCACCCACCAGTTGTTGAAACCTTCGGTAGTATCCGGTTAAGCGAGCATTGTAAAGGCTTTGTTATAATCACTCGCCTTGATGGTGTTTGGTTGTATCACGTGGGTAAAGTGCATAACCTCCTGCAGAGTGTGAAACTATTCTGATAGCCGTGTTTCATGGTATTGAGCAATGCTCGGGAATTACAGTTAAGGGTTAGTTTAATTAATTGAACAACTTGGTTGGGATGGTGAAATGTCATGTGGAAGATAAAGTTGACTTAGTATTGGAAACTTGGTTTACTTGAGAAATACTGAAGTTATTTACTATTGTTATTTGTTTTACATTCTTTACAATCTATTTACCGTATTTGTTCATAAATGCTGCTTATTGCAAAATAGCCATGATAGCCTATCCATTGGAATAAGCCTTGCATATAGATATATAGAAGTTGCATTCTGTGCACAACTTGTTGAATGCTTTAAGTACTCACCCTTGCCAAACAACAATAATCAACAGTTGAAGAGTCTACACCTATGTTGGAAGATGAAGTCCAAGAAGACACGAGTCATTAGGGTCCGAGCCTTGTTGGTTGCCTGTGGTGAACTGATGAGCTATCTACGTTTTCTACTTTCCGCTGCTTAATTATTAGCTTATATTTCCAGTCTTGCCCTGCGTGGCTTAATAATGTAAGTCGGTCATAAGATCATACATTTAGCTATATCAATAAATGAACTATTATTCTATTATCGTTGTGTATGATGTGATATGTACCAATGTTAAGCTGTGTACACTAGCGTTGATCCTGGGACTAGTGCGGTATACACAGTGGGTTCGAATCAGTGGATTCGGGTCCTTAGAATTAGCCTGAGCGTAATATGGCGAAGAGTTTAATAATTTGATCCCTAGACTCGTGGCGTAACCTTGAAACTCGTTAGACATGAATACCGTACCTTGATCGGTCGTGATTGTTTGTGGTATTCCAAACCGATGGACGATATGTTCATTTACAAAACTAATCGCCTCAACACTAGTCACCTTCTTAAGTGGGATAGCCTAAACCCACTTTGAAAAGTAATCGGTTGCGGCCAAAATAAATTTGTGGCCTTTACTCGAAGCAGGAAATATTTGGCCGATTATATCTATTCTCCAACCCCTAAACGGCCAAGGTTT
Source organism: Otatea glauca (assembly GCA_036346275.1). Lineage (NCBI taxonomy): Eukaryota > Viridiplantae > Streptophyta > Magnoliopsida > Poales > Poaceae > Otatea > Otatea glauca. Next base: position 4,030,093 of record CM070733.1, on the reverse strand, counting down.
AATAATTGGATGTAAAGCCGATGCTGGTGCTAGTTGTATGTTGCCGAACTTTTGACATGTCTTACATCCTTTATAGTACTTGAAACAATCCTCTAGCATCGTCGGCCAAAAATAACCTATCCGTCTGAGCATCCATTTCATCTTATGTGCCGATTGATGAGAACCACAAATCCCTTCGTACTTCACCCATTGCCACCGCGCTTCTTGGTTTCAAGACATCTCAACAACAAACCTTCCATAGTCCGATAATATAGTATATCGTCCAAAACAACGATTTCAACGCTTGTTGTCGTATCTTTCGCTCATCGGCTTGGATGGATCGACTAGATAATCTTTTATTTGCGTTCTCCAATCAGCAATATCTGCGCACATGTCTGCTTTGCTCACCAGTTCCGTCTCCTGACTTTGGTCAAAATCCTTATATCCTGATGCTTGCTGAGCTAAAGCATTAGCTCTATCGTTCAATTCCCGAGGAATATGACCGATAGAAAATGACGTAAAAGAGCTGATAATCTCTAAACATTGTTCTAAATATCTCAGTAGTATTTCATCCCGACATTGGTATTCTCCCTTTATTTGCTGTACTACCAATAGTGAATCACCATATGCCTCAACAGCTCTTACTCCAATATTTTCTAACAACAGTAAGCCTTTGAGTAACGCCTCGTACTCGGCCTGGTTGTTGGAGCATCGGCTATTTAGCCGGAATGCAAATCCAAAGCTATGCCCTTTTGGTGAAATGAGTACAATACCGATACCATCACCTTCCCCACATACTGATCCGTCAAAGAACAGTTGTCATGGTGCTACCAAGACTAAGTTTGCCGATGTGTCATGTCCTGTTATAAAATCGGCTAGGACTTGTCCTTTGACTGCTTTGGCCGATTCATATGATAAGTCGAACTCGACCAAGGTGTAAGCCCATTTGCCAAGTTGACCTCGCAGAATTGGAGCTGACAAAATATATTTTATAACATCGGTTTTGCAGATTACCTTACAGGCCGATGTTAATATGTAGTGCCTTAGTTTTGTGCACGAGAAGTATAAAGACAAACATAGTTTTTCGATAAAAGGGTACCTGACTTCTGCGTCTAGCAATCGTCGGCTTAAGTAAAAGATAACCCTTTCTTTACCATGCACCTCTTGTGCTAATACAGCTCCAATAGTATCTTCTTCAGCCGAAACATATAGCCTGAAAGGGACCCCTTTTTGAGGCGCAGCCAAGACTGGAGGGTTGGACAAATACTTCTTAACTTCATTGAAAGCTCTCTGCTGATCGGCTCCCCATATAAATTATTCATTGTCCTTCAACTTTAGTAATGGAGTAAAAGCACGAATCCTACCAGAGAGGTTTGAGATGAACCGACGGAGATAATTAATTTTGCCGATCAACTTTTGTAACTCGTTCTTGCATGTCGGTGGCTCAGTATTGGCTATAGCTTTAACCCTTGTTTGGCTGACTTCAATCCTCTTTCATGCACCATGAAGCCTAAAACCATCCAAACCGATACGCCAAACGCGCACTTGAAAGGATTCATCTTTAGACCGTGCGATCTTATGTTTTTAAAACTCTTTCTAAATCGCCAAGTGTTGTAAATCTTCACGATTTTACCACTACATCATCAATGTATATTTCGACAATGTGGCCGATTAAGTCATGAAAGATCGATTCATTGCTCACGATATGTTGCTCCGGCGTTCTTCGCCGAAAGTTATTACCGCCCACTCGAACAATCCTATTGCACGTGACATCCGTAAGTCGCCTTGGTATATCGGCTTCGCCATGAGTATTTGGTTATACCTGCATTACCATCTAGAAAACTTATGATCTTGTTCCTCGATGCAAAGATCGATAAGCATATCGGCTATCGGCATCGGGTATTCATCTTCGGCGCCGCTTGTTCAAATCTCTAAAGTCGACGACACCCAAGCTTTCCATTTTCTTCATAACAGAACAATGTTGGAAACCCACTCCGCGATCGGCAAGGCCTGATAAATTTTGCCTCCAATAACCGTTCTATCTCTTCTTTTATAATTTGGTACAAGGCTGGATTGAAACGCCTAGGATACTGTTTAAACGGCCGATAACCCGATTTTATAGGTAGCCGATGTTCCACAAGCTGACGGCTTAATCCAGGCATTTCGTGATATTCCCAAGTGAAACAATCCTTGTAATCCTTAAGGATTTTTATTAGTTTTTCTTTGTACTTTACACCTAAATTTGCACTAACAAAAGTTGGTCTTTTTCTATCACCGCTACCTATATCGACTTCTTCAAGTAAATCGGTGGATGTGAAGCCTTGACCTAACTTCTCAATTTCTTTAAAATCTTCGATGGCTTCGTAGCTATCCGTTGTTTGCCGATAGCTTTGCATTTTATCCTACAACGCTTTCAATGTTTTTCTTGTCCCCATCGGCGTAATACTTCATTTGCCCGATCAAAAGTGCCCGGCTTGACACTGATCGGCATGAGACCTGACTTGCTCACACAAATGAAATCGCAGTCGTCCAGCGCCTTGCCCGATATGCAGCCAGCTTCTTCGTGTTGCCAATTCGCATCGGAGCTAGCCATGGCAATGTGAGCCGATGTATCGGCTGTAACGACCTCAACTTCTTCTCCGTTCCATTGAACAAGCGCTTGATGCATGGTCGATGGGATACAGAGTTTGCATGAATCCAATCCCGCCGAGCAAAGACCTGCGTAGTTTCCTTTGGCATCAATTACAAAGAATGCTGTCGGCAAGGTCTTGCTGCCGACAGTCAGCTCAGTGACCATGACACCCTTTGCTTCTGTAGGGTCACCTGTGAAGTCATTCAGAACCATGTTAGTTTTGATTAAGTCTTCGTCAGACTTACGCTTTTTGCATGTCGTGTACGGCATCAGATTCACCGTGGCGCCCCCATCTACTAGCATCCTTGATATCGGCTTGCCATTTATATACCCTTTCAGATACAATGGTTTCAGATGCCGATGATCATCTTTGGTTTTCAAAGATGACGTTCGCACGCCGAGCACGGTGAGCAACTACCTCTTTGGCGATTGATTCGACGACGAACTCACGGCAATGTGAACACCATGTTAATATCCATTGAGGCGTGTCATCGAATCATGGAGAATCCAAGTCATCACCAATTCAAATCTTCTTCGCTTGTTCTTTTCTTCTCCACTCTTTTTGACGATTTAAGCTGGGCGACGGTTCGTTAAACACTTCGCTCTCTCTCTCTCTCTGCGCCGCCCCACGAATCTCTTGCGTCCTTAGCCTCTGAAGCCGCTGTCGTTGCGATCGGCTCAGCCGATGGACACCACTGGTTTGGGTTCCACCGGCTCCGTGATTTGACCACCAAATCTTCTTGATTAGAACTGGGCTCGTGCGCCTTGTCTTGGCTCGGTTCTTGATTCGGTTTAGATATTCTCTCGTGGACCCGCCTTCGTGACTTACGCCTGCTCTCTCGATCGCCCAGATAGCCTATCTCGACCGATTGCCTTGGCCATTCGTCTTGGGGATAATGTTCCATCGGGCAGGTGTACGGTGATGGTAACGCTACTCTTCTTTCCCAGCAAAACTGCCAAAAGGGACACCTTCTATGTGCCCTCTCCACATTCTCAGTACGGTACAAATTATCCGACCGGCGGGTATTACTCCGTGGTCGGCTATTCATCCTTTCGTATTTCTCCATTAATTGTGAGAACGTTGGACCTGACCTTTTCGCTGGATGCCTTGATGGAGATTTCTCTGCTTTGTACCATTTACCCACTTGGGGATTCCCCTTGGGTTTAATGGTTCTTGAATTTTTTCCTTCTTGATCGGCTTCTATTTGTAAGGAACCGATGGTAATCTTCAGTGTTTGACCGCCGTCCGAGCTTGATTGTATGTCGACTTGTCGACCCTTTTTCTGCACGTCTTGCATCGGCTCTTTTCCTTTAGCCGAACACTGCACCATGTTGATGGGGAACGGATCAACATCAACTTGCATGGTCGGCTCATCGGCAAACTTCAACCGACCATCTTCAATAGCAGATTGAATCTGTTGACGAAAGATATTGCAGTCATTAGTGTTATGCGAATAAGAATGATGCCACTTGCAATACCTGCGTTTTTTGATCTCATCGGGCGACGGTATCACATGTCCCTCTGGCAATCGTATTATCTTTTCTTGCAGAAGTAAATCAAAAATACGATCGCACTTGGAAACATCAAAAGAGTACTTAACTTCCGACTTATTCCTAGTCGGCTTGAGCCAGGAACAGACTAAGGATTTCTTGGATCCTTTTACCCATTCGGCTATATTTATTTCTGCTTCCTCGTCTTCCGATGAATCACTAGGGCAATATTCAACCATATTGACCTTAGCCTTGTCCTTTTCTTTGTTATTGCTGTTTTTGAATCTGTCTTTGAACACCTTATTATCGGTGAATCGGCTTTCTTGAGCCGATACGCGATGCAATAAGTGGCCAAGGTCGGTGAATTCTTGCCCTCCAAATTTCTCCCTAAGCGCGGGATCAAACCTTGAAATGCTAAATCGGCGAGTTGGTTGTCGAACAACGAACGCTAAAACACCGATTCCTAATTTCTCGAACCTCTTGATATAATCCGCTATCGATTCCCCAAACTTTTGGCGTCGGAACTCAAATCAAATTCGAGCTCCAAACCGCACGAAAAGAAATATTCATGGAATCGGCTTTCCAAATCGCTCCATAAATGGACCGAATTCGAGGTAAACAGTGAACCACGTAAATGCCGCCTCGATAAAGACAAAGGGAATAGTCTAATTTTTAGCCCGTCGGATCGGGCCGCTTCACGCGACCGCACGATAAAGCGCCCAATATGCTCCGGTGGTAATAGAGTCATCCCCGAGAATTTGGCAAAGTCCGGGACTCTGAAATTATGAGGGTAAGGCATGCGATCTATGTAATCGGGGTACGGCTTTCTGTAGCCGATAACCTTCCCTTTCGGTTGTATGCCGAATTGGTCCCTCAAGACGGCAGAGATCTGATCGGCCCAGTTAGCGTTATCGGCCGTTGGCATAGCAGGCCCTTGATAATGTCGGTCATAATCGGCGTCCTGCCCCCCGAGTGCAAGCTCGGGTTGCCAATTATGCTGTGCCGTCGGCACACGACCATACTGATCGCGTCGATTATGCCTGGTTTGAGCTTCCGGCACTGGGGCAAATGGTTCAGAGTATGTTACTACCCTATGTGGACCTGGGTTCCTTAGCAGGGTAGGCTCTTGTGGGAATCTCTCGGAGCCAATCTACCGTGAAACCGATTGGGGAAAAGCGAGAAACGAGCCGACGGAGGCAAATTGATTGATGCATCCATCCTAGCGGCATCGGTATAGGCGTGGTAATGGCTCACCCCACTTGACCGAGGGTCCCTAGACAATATGACCGTGGGTTGTGTGAGCATCATGGTGGGGGTGAGGTTCGGTACCGATGGTTTAGGATCGCCATTGTGCTCGCGTATTTTGTGATATTGAAAATGCGAGGATAATTTGGCGAGCTTGCAGTGGGTCGGCAGTGCTTCGACGAGGCTAACTCTGGGCTATAGATTTGACACTATTCGCTATCATCGGCTTGAGTGTTGTAACAAGAGCCGATGATTGGTTTATTAAGGCGTGGTGCATGATCGATTAATCATAGCCGATAATTCGGCAAGCGGCGATATCGGCTTACTTGTTCTGTTACACCCGACGCCTGTATGTTGACCGTCGCAGGCGGATTTTTGAGTGACGCCACGCCTTGTTTTCTCGATAGCGACTTAGCATCATCTCTTCTAGCGCAGCCTTCCGAGCTTCAATCTCTTGGCGTTGTCCGCAGATAAATTCTCCATTGTTGGGACGATTATAGCTTCTGAGTTGAGATCTGATGGTGGAATCGACTTCTCTGATGAAGACATTGCGTGTCCCACCGGGCGTGCCAAGAGTGTGTTGGCGTCAAAAACTTGAGGTAGTGTTTCGACAAGAAGACACCAAGCGAACACCGGTTCAAGAGCGTGCGGTCGATTTGACTCAGAATCGACAAGGTAAAATATAAAATTTACTCAAAAGCCGATCGAACGATCAATCGGCTTAGACCCAATCACTTGAAGCGATTAAGATCAAAGTAACAAGGTAAGTCTAATTAGCCGATTAAGGCTAATCGGAGGATAAAGGTAGATCGATTTCAAGAAGGCGTGCGCAATAAAATCGTAATAAATCAAACACGTGGTATAATTGAAGAAGATCAACAATCGGCGATGCGCAACTTTATTGATCAAGATCGATTACAGAGACTAAATTACAAAAACTACTCCTAGTTGATAGGAAGAAAGTAAAAACTGGTTGATTGTATTGTGTTGATGATGATTTTTTTGCAGCTCGCTTTGGTTCTTCTTTTATACCCTCGGTCGATCGTGTCCTGTTACAACACGCTTTAGGTCCGTTTCGTATCGGCCTTGTCTCGGATGGTTGTTTTAAAATATTGCAGTTACCAAAATATATCCAAACCTTCCCATCCTGTCCGTTAATACCGTATCTTTATCTTTATTGCCGATTTTGACCAAACTTACCGAATTTCGGTGCAAACACTACTCCTGAGGAAATACATGGTGCGTCGCCCATCGACGTTGGCAAATTGCCAGTCGCGCTACGTCCTCTTCCATAGAGCCTTGTAATCATCCGATGGGGTCGTGAGCAGACGGGCCAAGAACAAGCAGAATATAGCCACCCCACCGAGAAGAAAAGATGCCTGCCTGCGTGGCTGCGTCTGCCTGTCCACTCTTGCCAATCACCAATCATTGGAAGTGCCGCGCCGGCGAACATCCCAAGCTCCGACACACACGCGCAGACATGCGGAGCTCCGGCCGCCAAACCACCGAGCCCAGCAGAATTGCCAACCTTTTTGCTTCAACCGCGCCCGTACGCGCCGAATAATCCCTCCCGATGCCGCTCGGTTTTGACTCCCACCACGCTGCCCACTGCCCACCCCGTGACAGACACTACCTATGCAACGCAGCTACGCCATTCGCTTGCCCACCACCATCTAAAACCACCGGCGCGCTGGTGCTTTTGACCTCACGCGCGCCGCATACACAACTGCCGCCCTGCCACCAACAGCATCCCGGCGCCGTCTCCTGCTGCCGTGCGCTGTGATATGCGGAAGCTGAGCACACCGCGCGGCGGCGGGGAGACGGTGGGCGTGCTGGCCCTCGAGGTGGCGGCCCTCATGTCGCGGGCGGCCGGCCTGTGGCGCGCGCTCGGGGACGCCCACGTCGCGCGCCTCCGGGCCGAGGCCATCCGCCTCGAGGGCGTCCGCAGACTCGTGGCCGACGACGACGCCGCGCTCCTCGCGCTCGCGCTCGCGGAGATAGCGGACGCCTGCCGCGACATTTCCCGAGCCGTCGCGCGGCTCTCCGGCCGGTGCGCCGACCCGCTGTTCCGCCGGTTCGACGCCCTCTTCGCTGGCCTCGTCGAGGGTGGCGCCGACCCGCACGGGCTGTGCTACGCCACGCCCAAGAAGATGGACCGGAAGGCGCGCAAGATGCAGCGCCTGGTCGCGTCCACGGCGCAGCTGTGCCAGGAGCTGGACTTGCTCGCCGAGCTCGAGCAGGGACTGCGCTGCCGCCGCAGACAGGGAGCGGCCGGTGGTGGAGGCGGCGAGACCGCGCGCCACGTGACGCGGCAGAGGCAGGAGGTCGACAGCCTCCGCGCGGCCTCCCTCTGGAACAGGAGCTTCGACTACGCCGTCCGATTGCTTGCCAGGTCGCTCTTCACCATTGTTGCAAGAATCATAGAGGTGTTCGGTCTGGAGCTCAAGAACATTGCCATGAATGATGACGCCATGGTTTCGTTCACCGGTGCGCGGCTCTCCCTCTCCTGGAGCAATTTCTTCGCTGGGACTATGCAGTCAGTAGTGTATCCTTCAGGTTTCCCTGCAGATACTGATCGGAAGTTTTTTAGTGCAAAATCCGTGAAGGTAAATGGCGACGTTCGTCAGTTTCTACTGTCCAGGAGCCAGAGTTTGAGGCAGCACAAGTGGCCGGTGGCTGGTAAGCAGCTCATAGGCTGCATGATCAGTGGGAGCAAGTCTCCCGTCAGGGAGAGGTGGATCCATGGACACGGTGATCTTCCACTAAGTTTCAGTTATATGTCAGCCAGCAATGATGATTTCAGTATCAAGTACCAATTTCAAGAGGATCATATGAGCACAAAGCTTTCCACGTCCGTGTTTGAATTGTCACACAATGTGCTGATGAACGCGCCTGAGGCGACCCTCGGTGCCGCTGCCTTGGCACTGCGTTACGCAAATCTGATCATCTTCATCGAGAAGCTTGACATTGCACCTCAGCATATCTGCCCAGACGAGAGAGACGACCTGTACAACATGCTCACTGATAGGATACGGGCATCTCTCAGAACACGCCTCAAGCCGTTTGCGAAGAATATGTCCTCCGCTTCTGTTTGTGATCCTATTATGGCTGCAGAGTGGGCCGCCACGGTACAAAGGATTCTAGGATGGCTAGCTCCCCTTGCTCATAACATGATACGGTGGCAATCCGAAAGGAATTTTGAACAGCGAAATGTTGCTTCCAATACAAGTGTCCTACTTCTGCAGACACTCCATTTTGCAGACCAGAAGAAAACTGAAGCTGCGATAACTGAACTGCTTGTTGGTTTAAATTATCTGTGGAGATCTGGGAGGGAGCTTGATGCAAAAGACAAATTAGAGTCTGCAGGTAGCGGAAACTACGATGGTTGTGCAGATTACATTTGTTGACATATGTCGATAGAATATCTGTAATCGCACATAGCTGACAACTGAATTTGGTGAGCTGGGGAAATTTAAGCAGAGGTTGCATCTTTCAGACAGAGCAATTCCTTGCTAATTTTGCTTCTTCGATCGCTAGAAACAGGCATCATCATGCTCATCTTGTAATCGATGTTACCTTTTTGTCCTGTAAAAATTATGTAGTCCACTTCCATGTAAAGATACTGTGTAGTTATGTACTAATAAACGAAGACAAATCAGATTTGCATTTTGTCAAAATTTTGCCTAATGTCATCAAACAAGAACGGATGATAGACATGTGTTTGTACTCAACATTTTAGTCAGCATATGTTGTTCTAGATTGAGGACTGAGCTTAGCTCAGTCGCGTGGGAGGTAGTTGGGCGCCCAGTCAACCCGAGTTCGAGTCTCGAATCCAACGATTCTCGCAGAGACGAGTGCAGGTGCGGGTGTACGTGTGTGCGTGCGTGTGGAGGGGTGTGTATGCGCATTTGTAGCTCGTCTGTTGTTTTTTCTTCTATAATGAATGCTAGTGGTTCTGGTCAAATTTTTTTAAAAAATGTCGTTCTAGATTATCTTGGAAGCTGGAATCAACTTTTTTTTATGCAGATGCCACTATTTGTAATTTGTACCATAAGAATTTTAGTTACTGTTGCTTCTTGCTTATCTGATTGCAGACTCAGAGAACTAGACTGTTGAGATATGGCGATTCATATCATAATCCTCTAGGTAGGGTTTCAAAACCGGTGAAAACAGCTCGAAAACCGTGGTTTTTGATCTTACCGCTGCGGTTCGAGATTCAAAACCGGTCGGTAAACCGACTTAATTAAAAAAAATTGGAAAAATTGGAAAAAATTATGCGACGTAAACCGCTCGAAAACCGTTTTTAAGAAACATTCAATTGGTCGGTTGGTTTTTGGTGAAAACCGAACGATTTTTGATTTTTTTTTACTTCTTAACTCTTCGGTTTCTGATGATTTTCAAGCGGTTTTTCTCGATTTTTAATTTCGAGAGATTTTTTCAAAAACGGTTTTTGAAACCTTGCCTCTAGGATTTGCAGAGGCGTATTACATGAATTCCTAATAGGATTATGATTGCTAATTCCTTTTAGAGTAGGATTTTATATTCTCTTTGGAGGAGAATTAGGGAACTATATAAACCCATGAGAAGTGGCTATAGAGAACTGTTAATGTTCAAGACCTTAGGTCTCTTAATTGAACTTATGAAAATATAAAATGTGGGCCCTTGGATATCAAAATGGAGATAATGGGGAATACTTCTTTATTAGCCAAGTGGTTGTGATAGAATACACGAATTACTGGATGATCTGGGTGATTGCAGAATGCTTAATCATAGATTACAAGATTCTTATTGCGATTGCAAGAGCATATGCTCTTTAACGCCTTCCCGCCAAACGGTGTCTTCTTGCCAAAGGGTGCCTTTTCTGGTGATAACTTTCGGGTGGTTACGTGTACCTGTCAGATAACTATCCACACGGAGACATGTGCAGGAAAAACCCATTTCATTGGTCGGAGACGACTAGTGTGAAGTTAGGTTTTATCAACTTTGATCGAACTGGTCGGAGATCTAACCGTTCGGACAGGGATGTGATTTGTTTAAATGTATTATGGGCCTTATATCTCATAGGCCCATTACCAGCGCATAGCCACGTATTATTTTTGAGGGTCTAATTAAAAACAGGGTTTTAATCCTCGTCAGCTAGTCGCCAAGTCTTGAGAAATAAGAGTTTATTGCTCAAGGCTTTTTGTCTTTTGTGACCTTCATGGGGTTATACGCCCATTATTTGACTGATTTGAGCACTAATGAAGAGGAGATCCTTGCGATTCTCTTGATAACTGGGCCGACACCTATTCATTTTTAATGCATGTGGTATATAAAGGGATGAAAGCCTCCTTTTGAATTAAAACAGGTTGTTTTTCAAAAAACTCTTTAGTTGTTTCAGCTCCTCGTCATCTTCCTCTGTTTCTCCTTTGTTAAATATGATGAGGGTATGATGATGAGGCTTAACGGAGGCCCGATCTTTCGGTGAGATGGATAGCTATCGATTAGTGGAGATGACCCTCACGATCTAGGTTACGATCGAAACACGACCGACGCCAAGCAATCGCTGAACCAAACTCTGAGTTGTGATCAACCGTGCCAAAACCCGGATGACCTGATCACGAAGATCAATTCCTGCAAGCAATCGAAGAACAAGCAAGAACAAAGCAAAAACAATCTAAAACTGCAAATATAATTGAAGTATTGATGTGGGGTTCCGAAGCACGGTATTGCTGTTGATCTCGCCAAACAAGAGAATACCAAATAGTTTCACCAAGGAAAACTACAACTAAACAAAACCCAAGTTTCTAAGGCGGCGGCTACTGATTTTATGAGAGGGAGGGACGTGAGAGTGTCGTTCTAGGGTTGTGTGCAGCCAGGGGGGCGCACACAACTTGGGCTTGGGCCCCTCACGCTTACAAGGCCCAAAACAGCCTAAAACAGTGATGTAGCTTATTGTTTCGAAGATTTCGGATGATCCACGATGAATCTAGGGCTGGGACCAGATCCATTTGAAAGGTCTTGTTGTAAGCTTTCAATGAAGTACAAGAACTCTCTAATTAGACTCCGTATGCCAAAGTTATGCTCATTTTACTTCAGCCTGGTATCTGGAGGCCGAATTGGATTTCAGAACGTGATGTATTTGATAGCTATCTTCTTGGCCCATGGATGACGTGTTGGAGTTGATCCAACTAGGTGTGGACGTATCCATAGTAGTGATATCCTCATCATCCTCCCCTTCTTGAATTTGAGTCGTCCTCGACTTAAGCTCACCTTTTAGCTCGTCTTTAGCACAAAACATTATCATATAGGTCCTGCATTTATTTAAATAAAATGGTAGCTCCACCTATTTATATATTTTAAAGATAAGAAAACATTTAGAGAATTCACCTGATAAATTATTCATATAGCTCAACACTTCTTTCCAGCATATAATGGCTTGATGAAAGCTAGCACTCTTGGATACTTCCTCCCTTCCTTGAAAGAAAACCATACTCGATTTTGGACAAGTTGGAGAAGAAACAAACATAAAAAAAGAACAACGTGTACGCATCATATATGTATATATCCCATATTTCATTGTTCTTTTGGATTCGTGTAATACTATTTGCATAACAGCAAATGAGGAAATCAGATTTAAGCAAAACACCTTTCCTCACAATTTTGCAACTCAATTTGTGGTTATAAGTGAAGCATATAACATAAATATTAACAAGATTCAGTTTTCAACTTAATTTGCAAATATAAGTAAAGCACATATCTATCCTTGACCTTAGATAAAGAATACTCATGTTTTTTAAGCCTTGTTCAATAACATCGATGGGCAAAACTATAAGTTTTGGTAACAAGCATAGCTCATTCATATGACCAGATTTTAAACAAGCAATATCAAACAATTCCAACAACGATGACACAATTTTACTGTGCTTCCACTCATCAACTATGACATGTTGATTTGTAATACATGTCAATGTACTAAATTTCGAACAATGAGGTAGCAAGCTATGGGTATCACACATATCAGGAAAATTTGATGGTGCCTTACATGAAACAAGCTGTTGTATATAACTAGGATTGCCTAAAATAGCAATCTTCAATTCAGCAAGTCTATCACAAGTAATGCATATTCTGTAAACAAGAAACTTGCTATCTATGCCATAATCTCCAAATAAATTGAATTTAAAACAGTAGGCATAGGTGCTAGATAAAGACTTAAGAGCTGAAATTTCAGAAATCTTATCCATAGCACAATTCAAGCTAACAAGCTCATTCAACATGATATAGCACAAAACAGTGGTAGGGGATATTCTAGCTATCACTTCCTTATGCGTAATCAGCACCACATGATCAAAATTATAAGCATGCAATTTATCACATGGTTCTACAATAGTGGCACAAGATGGTAACTCACTAGAATTAAGTACAGTAGGAACATACTCACAAATTTGCTCTCTTTCTTGCTGTAAAATCAGATCTGTACCATAGTCATTAGCATCCTCCTCAGAAGTAGTAGGTACCTCAAAAATTTCACTTGACAACGCAGGTATTTCAGCTTCTAGCTCTGCATCTTCAGAAGTAACCTGCATATCAAATGGAATAGCAACAACAGAAGCAACAGAAGTAGATTGGATTGCATTAGTAGAATCATCCTCACATGTACTATCCTCTAATTCACTCGAATTTTTTGGTATTTCTTTCGCATGCTCGGGGTGTATGCTCTCATTAGGGTTTGGTGTAGTGCATGCAACAAGAGTAGCATTTAACTCTATAGGAATCTGAACTATGGTTGATTGATATAAGCGAATTTCAAGACAACACACACGCAAAGATGATGAAACTTAATGCAATCAATGGAATGAGCTAAATAAGAATAATTTCATCATCAAAGCTCGTGTTGCATAAGTTATGGAAAGACGCTAGCTAATTGCTTCAGAAAAGGTAAAAGGGCACAAGATTGCTCACTAATTAATACAATTGCACAATCTGAAAATAATGAACACAAATTAGGGTTTTGCTCAATGTAGTGCTGCCGGTCACTATTCTGTTTTGCCGATCACAAGGATATAAGCGAATTTCAAGACAACACACACGCAAAGATGATGGAACTTAATGCAGCCAATGGAATGAGCTAAATAAGAATAATTTCAGCATCAAAGCTCGTGTTGCATAAGTTATGGAGAGACGCTAGCTAATTGCTTCAGAAAAGGTAAAATGGCACAAGATTGCTCACTAATTAATACAATTGCACAATCTAAAAATAATGAACACAAATTAGGGTTTTGCTCAATGTAGTGCTGCCGGCCACTATTCTATTTTCTTTTCTTCTTTTTTTTGCTCTTTCTTTCTCTTTTCTTTCTTTGAGTGACTTTCGGCCAACACTAGTATGAACAAAGTTTTGAAATCCCTAACTTGATGTCGCAAGACAGTAAGATATGATAAATCAAGATTATGCAATGTGTCAAGTAGAGCAGCCTTAAACAATATCAAATAGCTAGTCTCAACTGGAATCAAAGTATTCGCAAAGGATGAATTGGTTCCCAAAGGTATGTGTACATATACTTTTGGGGTTTTATGGATTGTGGATGCTATTAGATTCAACCAACTCAAAGGAACAAAGCTAGAACACAAATTAAAGCAAGATACCCAAATTCAATGTTTCTAGGGTAGCAGAATTGTCGCCAGATTAAAGCTTCAAAACAACCGAATTTGGATGGTTCACTATGGAAAGAATAGAAGCTTATGTCCTCAGCTTTCAAAAGAGTACAAGAACATGCAATTTGGAGCTCGGGTGTGAAAGTTATAGCTCAAAAACCGAACACCATAGAATAGCCCCAATTCAGTCTGCGAGACTAATTTCGAATCCGACTTAAATTCGGTTTAAAAGAGTCCGAATCACAGAGGACACCCAAAAACGTTTTTGTAGAGGAATCTTCAAGGATTCAGGAAAGTACAAAAAACATCTCAATCGGAGTTCGGACGTGAGAATTATGATCAAAATACCGAACCGATCTGGATTAAAAGTACAACTTGCTTCACCAATTTGACGTCCAGATTAATCTAACTTAGGTATTGGAATTAGAATCCGTAGCCAACTAGGTTTTTGGAGAGCTCATCCCCAGGTTTCAGGAAAGTGCAAGAACCCAAGAATCCGAGCTCGTATGATAAAGTTATGAACAAAACAATAGACATGACAGATTGAAATAAAAGCTACGCAAAGGAAAAACGATCAGCAACTAAAACAATGACTCTAATGGATCAAAACCTAACAAAACTCACTAAAATACCAGATTGAATCTAAAGGTTGAATTTTTGTGGAGTAATTTTCAATTTGGGACAGAGAACAAAAACTAATCTAAGGTACTGAAATTTCTCACCGATCAACGAAAGCTCTGATACCACCTGATGAGGCTTAACAGAGGCCCGATCTTTCGGTGAGATGGATAGCTATCGATTAGTAGAGATGACCCTCACGATCTAGGTTATGACCGAAACACGACCGACGCCAAGCAATCGTTGAACCAAACTCCGAGTTGTTATCAACCGTGCCAAAACCCGGATGACCTGATCACGAAGATCAATTTCTGCAAGCAATCGAAGAACAAGCAAGAACAAAGCAAAAGCAATCTAAAATTGCAAATATAATTGAAGTATTGATGTGGGGTTCGAAGCACGATATTGCTGTTGATCTCGCCGAATAAGAGAATATCAAATAGTTTCACCTAGGAAAACTACAACTAAACAAAACCCAAGTTTCTAAGGTGGCGGCTACTGATTTTATGAGAGGGAGTGACGTGAGAGTGTCGTCCTAGGGTTGTATGCAGCCGGGGGGCGCACATAATTTGGCTTGGGCCCCCTCACGCTTACAAGGCCCAAAACAGCCCAAAACAGTGATGTAGCTTATTATTTCGATGATTTCGGATGATCCACGATGAATCTAGGGCTGGGACCAGATCCATTTGAAAGGTCTTGTTGTAAGCTTTCAATCAAGTACAATTACTCTCCAATTGGACTCCGTATGCCAAAGTTATGCTCATTTTACTTTAGCTTGGTATCTGGAGGCCGAATTGAATTCCAGAACATGATGGATTTGATAGCTCTATCTTCTTGGCCCATGGATGACGTGTTGGAGTTGGTTCAACTAGGTGTGGACGTATCCATAGTAGTGATGTCCTCATCATATGATCAAGAGGAGATTATGCAGAGTTGAAGTATCTGAAGGAGTTTTTAAGGATTTGATTCCTTTGCACTTTCAAGCTTCAAGCCTTCTCTTAGTTCTACAAGCTTTTTATCTTCCGTCCTCTTTTCTTCTTTCATTGGATATGACGGAGAGTATGATTAAGGAAAGGAGGTGAAAGCTTGAAGATCTAAGAGGGAGTTCGAGGATATCGACCACATTTTAGGAAAAATTACTTGAAAATCTTTTGATTTCAAGCCTTCTTTTAGTTCTTTAGGCTTTTTTTCTTCTCCCGTCGAACATGATGGAGAGTATGATTAAGGAAAGGAGGTGAAAAGTCTGAAGATCTAAAAGGAAGTTTGAAGGTGTCAGATACCATTTATTGAAAAGCAATTTACTTTTTCTTGGAAACCGAAATGGTGTCCGAAACTGTTATGCATTAGGCTATATAAAGGGGGTAAATCCGTCTGGATTTCTCACGCCCTTATTGTTTTCAAACGCAAAATTTTCTTAAATCCTTTTGCGACCTCTAGCCTTCATCTTCAATCCTTCTTCTTCTTCTTGAACCAAATGGCCATGGATAAGTCCATTTTAACTAAGGAGAGGATTAGAGAATTAGAAGACCAAGGTCTGATCCCTCCTCGCGCAATACTGCGATGGGACCCTAGCGGGGAGGACACAAAGCTGGTGCCTCAAGAGGGGCGCCTTGTGATGTTCGCCGCTTTGGTAAGGTTAGGGTTCTGCCTACCAGAGAGTGGATTTTTTGCCAATGTGCTCGATCATTATGAGATTGAGTTGCATCATCTTCCTCCCAACTATATCCTCATTTTGAGTGTTTTCTCGCATCTTTGCGAAGCTTTTTTTGGAATCCCTCCCCCAGTTAGCCTTTTCGCTTCTTTTGTCAATATACTAAAAATATTAAGAGTCAAGATCTCTTCAGGAGTGCATATTTTAAGCTCCAAGATAAAATGGCCTCCCAATATCCTCCTCTCCCGACTAAAGACACATGGCGTGATTACCGAAAGGAGTGGTTCTACTTGGAAATTCCTGGGGAAAGCCGTCTCCGATTTACCATGAAAACGGCCATGAGCTGGACCAAAACCGATATGAAGAGAGAGAAGGACTCGCTGGTCCTTACCAAGGAGGAGAAGGACATTGTGAAGATCATCGGGAAACTGGTGAATGGAGGTCTGACGGGGTAGAAGATCGTTTATGATTTCCTGCTGCATAAAATAAGTCCTGTGAAGAGGTGGTGTCGATTTGCCTGGAGACTGGAAGGCGACCAGGATTTGACTAAGGACAAACCTGGAGGTAAGAATACTCTCCATTACTGACCTCTTTAATTTAATCAGACTGTATTGAAATATATATTTTTTATTTTTCTTTTATTTCTCCTATCAGTGCTGATCACCGAGGAGACCTGGTCGAGAGTTGTGTCTATGCTGCGCATCTCTGCCGACGGATCCAACCTGGCTACTTTGAATAAGCAGCCATCCAACCTGATCAGGCAGACAGATGAATTCATAAATGAACGCATCATGGTAAGTACCAAAATATATATATATATATATATATATATATATATTCTAATTGCCTTTTGCAAGTGACAATCAAATTTTCTCAGATGCATGGTTGGAAGAGGCCTGTCGAGCAACCTGAGGTCTCAGCCTCAGCCCCTCCGGTCAAGAAAATGAAGAACAGGGGTGCTTCGAAGGTAGTAGACCTTGCCATCGATAAGACTAGTGCTGATCCGACTAGCACCAGTCAAGCTTTGGTGCCGGTCAGCGTTGTACGCTCTAAGCGTGTGCATGACCAGGCGTAAGACAAAAGGGTTTCGTTCGCTGTGGGGATGCAGACGAGGACCTCATCCCAGGTGTGCCTCAAAAATGGTTCAACTGCAATTGGGATCGCCTATTTCGACATCTCCCGAACTTCGCATTTGTTTAGAGAGAGAGTGAAGATTCAGAGGACAATGTTCTTCTGATCATAAGGAGGAAAAGGAAGACCCCCGACCTGGATGTTGAAACGTCTTCACTTATACTATCCTGGGAAATAGACTCAGGTATCCAATGCAGGTATGTAATTTTACACCTTTATTCTGAGCATTTGTCTTAAGAATTTTTTAATATCGGGTTATTTGCTCTCAGCCCACAAGCAATTGCTCCTGGTCCTTCTGAAGATTAGGGTGCAGTTGCACAGGTTGGTGCTGAGGCTAACTCACTGATGACCAGTGAGGAACATGCCTGGGTTCCAACCGAAGAGACTGCTCCAACCAGTGAGCAAGTAAACCTTCCCAACACTGAGGGTGAAAACCTTCTGGCTGTTGGTGATGAACCACTGGTAGATCAAAATCCGCTAACCTCGAAGGAGGTTGAGCCTCCTCTGGTGACGACAACCAAGGTGGTTGAGGCGACCACCATCGCTGGAGAGGAGACTTCTGCTGGTGGGGAGATAGAAGACCGCCCTCCCGCAGAGGAAACAATAGTCATTCCAACTAGTTGGGAATACCGCCTGAAAGGGCGATTATCCAATCAGAGATTCTGCCACTGGCCTCTTCCTCTGGTCAATTCGACCAGAGAGACTTCAAGCAAGTTTTTAATGACTTGCAAGCGAAGGTATTTATTTTTTCTTCTCTCCTTCTTCCTTTTTGAGGAAAATAACCCTTAACTCATTTGCCTTTTTGCTGTTTTCTAGCATTTGCAAGAAATTTTTGACCTGTTAAGCTAACAAGCAAGGGTCTTGGCAAAAGCTGAGATATAAAAACAAAAAAGTAAGTATAAGCTTTACTATTATTTTTCCTTATTTTCTCTCATTCTTTCTTGTTCTAATATAGCTATTCTGATATAGACAAAGAGAACAAATAAAAGAATTAGAGAAGCAACTCTTGGTGGCTTAAAATACCACCAAGGGATACAAATTTGATCTTGTCGCTGCAAAAATTATCATGAGGACAAAAATGCTAGGCTCCATGAAGCCTTCAAAAGAAATGAAGACAAGGTCCAAAGGCTTTCCGAGGAGTATAAAAGTACTCTTCAAGCAAAAGAGTCTGAAATAGCAGGTAAGAATAAGATTTCGACCTACTTATTTTGAACTCAATTTTGTTTGGAAAACTGAAAACGAAAAATCAATTTTTGTAGACTTAAAGAATATAATAAAGGCCAAATAACTTCAACTCTCCGAGCGGGAAGAGAAAACTGAGGAGCAAAGGTTGGTCATGAAGAATGAATTCGACAGACTAACCGACCAGTTGAAGATTTTTACAAAAAATTTGGCCATAGTTCAGAGGTAGGAAAACTACTCTGAAATTCATTCTTGAACAGCTTCAAACAATTGCCGCGGATTTAAAAGGGAAAAATATAGAACTTACAAATCCGTCGGTTGATGAATTGGTTAAGGGGATAAACGATCAGTTGAAAATCATCGAAAGGCAGATCCCCATCATGGCGCAAACCATCAAAGTAGCGCTCCGAGCTTCAATTGCTTCCCATGTAGGTACCCTCTTCGTAAAGTTGAGGCATTTCTACAAGGACGTGATCGAACTGGAGAGACTTGTGTCTGACCTGCAGCTTAGTACTCAAGAAGAGATCAATAGAAAATATGCATAAGTAGCTTCTGTCGTCGAGACATACATGACAAATGTAAAAATTACATATAAATAGAATGTATGATCTTATTGAAATGAATGAAAAAGATCTCTTTTTGTGTCACATTCTTTCTTGTGTTTATTCTGTGCATATTTTTCTGAGTATATAACTAACCCCCAACTGTTTGTGTACTGAACAACTAAGTATTTGGAATACAAACAGTTTTATGAGTGATGACCAGCTCTCTTCACGTAGTACTTAGTATTAACGGTAGCAGATCAGAAATAAGGTCATGCTAACGAGTTTCAATGCAGTAAGAACTGGCTCACATGAAAAGTCTCTATTAGATGTTATCTTACAATCCAACCAGCAACCTTATACGTTGTGTTCAAAGAAGTTGGTCAAATAATGACTTTCGTGAATTCCCAGAGGATTATCAGAATAGACACAGTGTGGAAAACAACAACTAAAGAGATGACATATGTAAATGAAAAGAAACCTATTTACATATAGAATCAGCGAAGATGCTGGATATTCCAAGTGTTGGACAGAATTCTTCCATCTTCCATAGCAAGCCAAACAGAATCTGGTCACGCAATTGATATTACAGTAAAGGGACCTTCCCATTTGGGAGATAATTTATTCAAGTTAGACTGATTCTGGATACACCTTAGAACCAAGTCTCCCACGTTTAATGTGCGTGGTTGTGCTCTTTTATTGTAATATCTTCTTAGGCCTTTTAGATAAGCCGCTGACCTGATCAATGCTTGGTCTCGCTTTTCTTCTAAAAGATTGATGTCATCTTCGCGTTGGTCTTCCTGATTAACCTATTCATAGAGAGAGGTCCGTGTAGATCCTAAATGAACTTCACTTGGCAACACAGCTTTTGCTCCGTAGACTAGTTGGAAAGGAGTTTCTCCTGTTGCTCTATTGATCATCATTCTGATGCCCCAGAGCACAGAGTATAGGTCGTCTACTCAAGCCCACGAGTGTTTGGTAAGACGATCAAACATTCTTTTCTTTATGCCTTGCATAATTTGGCATTAGCTTGTTCAACTGCTCTGTTACTCTGAGGATGAGCGACTGAAGCGTAGCAAATTTTTGTGCCTATTTCATCACAATATTCTTGAAACAAACCACTAACGAATTGCGATCCATTGTCAGTAATTAGTCTACTAGGTACACCAAATCTAGTGACTATTTTTTTAACAAAAAGAAAATTCGTAGCTTAGGCCGTAATAGAAACTACAGGCTCAGCTTCGATCCATTTTGTGAATGTATCAATTGCAACAAATAGAAATTTTAATCTGTTAGTTGCTCTTGGTAAAGGTCCTACTATAACAATTCCTCATGTCGAAAATGGCCATGACAAAGGTATGGCTTGCATGATTAGCAAGTAAATGTACTTGTCAAGCATGAAATTGATATTGCTCTCAAGTTTTCACAAGATGCATGACATCCTGCAAAGCAGTTGGCCAATAAAATCCCTATCGGAAAGCTTTACCGACCAACGTTCTGTATGAAGCATGTGCTCCACACAAGCCCCCATGTATCTGATTAAGCAATGTTTTTCCCTACTCTTGGGATATACATCGCATGAGAATACCATTTGTGCCTTTCCTATATAGGGTATTTGTCGGGACCTGAATATTCAAATCCGGACCTTCTGTGTATTCAGCACTAATCCAGGATCACGCTAGTGCACACAGGCTCAACATAGATAAATATCACAATCATACTCAACGATATAATAAATAAAGACTTCATCAAATTGAATATAACTGTTAGACGACCTTATGATCCACCTTATATGAATACGCCACGCAGGGCTAAGACTGAAAAATAAATAAACTGCAGCGAAAATAAATTTATTCGTAGTAACCATTCAATTTGCCACAGGCAATTGACAAGGTTCGCACCCTAGTTGTTCGCTTCTTCCTGATAATCCTCCTCGAAAGTAGACTTAGCCTCCAATCCAACTGGTGATGTGTTGTTGAAAGGGGTGAGTACTTAAAGCACCCAACAAGTTGTGCACAGAAATGCATGTCTAATATACTATATGCATGGCTTATTCCAAATGAATGGCTGACATGGTTATTTTGTATAAATAGCATTTATAAAAGAATAACATAAATATATTTAAAAGACAGTAAAACAAATATTAACAATAATAAATTTCATAGTTATTTCCCAAATAAACCAACTCACAACCTTAAATCATATTCCAACTTCCACAGGCATACAACCTCCATCCCCAATTCATTTTAATAAAATCTAACCCTTGAATGTAATCACCGAGTAATGCTCAATACCACAAGCACGGCTATTCGAATAGGTTTGACACTCTGAAGAGGTTATACACTTTCCCCACAAGATACAATCATACACCATAAAGGTATGTGAACACGAAACCCCCTGTCATGCCTTCCACTCTTCCCCTCGCTCTATTTTTGACGCTTCTGACTTCATATCGTAGCATGCGGCCAACACCTTGCTTGAGGCCAAAGCCTTCTGCCATCAAGCCCACCAGGAGATAGAGCGGCTCATGGCTTTCCACGATCAAATACTCAAGATGAAGAATGCCGAGCTGGAGGCACTCAGGGCCAAATTGAAAACCACTCAGGCTGAGGCTGAAGAGCTGGAGAAGAAGCTAATAGCTGAAAAAGCTGTTGCGAAAGCTGCATTGGTCGATGCTAGGGCCAGTCGAGACAAGGCGGAGGCGAGCCAGAAAGCAGAGGTCGACAAGGCTGCAGCAGATGTGGCGCTCGCCACTCTGCAATCGAAGACACTCGAGCATATGACCACCTCGGCTCGTCTTGCAACCTCGTACATGTTGGGCATGGTGAAGAGCTACCATCCGAACTTAAACTTCTCAGGACTGAACGAAGGATTCACGTGTGATGAGACCACAGCTGCTAACTATATCGAGTCCTTCGCCGGTCTTGCCGAGATGTTCGTGGACGGATTGGAACTATCACTTAGCGATGAGCACACCACCCAAGGTCCTTCGGCCTAACCATGCCCATGTAAAAATTAACATTTTCCTTGTTACTGTGATCTTTAATGACAATACTTAACCGATCTACTTGACTATTGTGCTCTGCCTTCTATTTCCTTACCGATGAAATAGAGTAGCTCAAGTAGGTGCAGATTCGATTTAGCACTTATTGACCCTCAATAAGCGACGTCATAGCCGAACGCATGCCTGATGGTATTTATACACAATGCTAGAAAAACTTTTGTTAAATGACTTAGCCCCCGAGCGTACACTCGGAGAGGCCATACATAACATAAATGCTATATACGTTGAGTAGAACATTGCACGACTTTTGCAAGCCTTCATCGATCATGTGACTTAGACTCTGTAGCGAACAAAAACTTGCTGAGCGACGCATGTAGAACCGACTAGAGGTCTCGTCTCCCACCGACCGCTGAGCTTTAGATATCTGACAATTTGATGCTCGTATATGCGCAGGATAGAATTACTTATCTTCTAGTTGCAACTCGCTAGTACTTATAATTATATGTGTGATGAACTAAGTGTTATATAATTTTTCTAGAGACATGGTATCTAAATATTATCAAACTTTTGTTTCTTACTTGACGAATACTTATAACAAGGGTACCCCAACGGCCCAAAGCGACAAGCCGGCAGCCTCAAGCACAGCTCAAGCCCAACAGGCCGCTTCCAGCCCACGACCGACCAAAGCACCTGCAAGGCCACACAAGATACCCCTTCCCGACCGACCGAGGGAAGTGTCTCCGACCGAGCGGGGCTTCCGACCCCCGCCACGAGACGGGACCCCCCCGGCTCCGACCAAGCAGAGCTCCCGACCCTCGCAGCGGGTCGGGATCCCCTGACTCCGATCGCAAACCCCTGCCAAGGGCCACGTGTCAAAACCTCTACCAGCCAACAGCCACGTACCCCACGAACGGGGTCAATCGAAGTGACTATACAAGGGCAGGTGGCTCCTTCCCTAGAAGGTTTAATGACTGACCGAAGTCATGCTCCCAGTCCCATCAGTCGGTCACATACAGTACGAAGACACGCCCTCTCCCGAGGCAGCACCCACGTCAGACGCAGCAACGTCAAGGTTCGCAGAGGGCAGGTACGCCATTTCCCGGGGAAATACCTAACCGCCCTGACCAACTAAGCTACCGACCCAGCATGGGCAAAGACGGGCGATGACGAGTCAGCAGAGTGAAGGACCGAAGCTCCTAGTGTAGGTCATCTCGTCCTCTCCCAATTCTCGATGTAACCTGCCCCTTCCTTTCGTATAAAAGGAGGCAGAACCCCGTGAGGGAAAGAAGAACACATCGAACTCATCGCGCTAAGCCATTAGCACTCTCACTTGTAAAACTTTGTGCGGTCATCATGCATCAAGGGAATACAACGCCACCACACAAACTGGAGTAGGGACTTTCAGCCCGAACCAGTATACATCTTGGACTTCTGAGTCTAACCATTCAGGGAGTGGAACGCGCGACCCTTAGACTTACAAATTTACTTGCGGTGCTCAAACGCCGGTTGGCGCGCCCGCTGTAGGGGTCTTCGTGCGTCTTCATCATCATCTCCGGATTCCGCTTGCCTCCCTGATGGCATCTTCCACCTGCGACGGCATTGCTGCGCCGGGAAGCCAGATCCTCTTCGGCTCCCTCAACTTCGCCGTCACCTCGGCGAGAGGGCTTACGCTCATCCCCGCCGCCACCGGAGTCCCGGCACCCACTGAAAGCCTAGGCGCCATCTCCGGCGACTTCGCCAAGCTCCGGCCTGGGGCGCCCCTGCGAGTCTCAGAGCCGGAGCCCGAGGAGCGCTCCGCCACGTCTGGCGAAATTTCCATGGGCTCTGGACAGTGATCGTGTCACCTCCCCGCAGCTCGCGACTTTAGGCTATGGCGGCTACGCCGCCTCTATCCACGGCTGCGAAGACTCTTCCACCACGACTCCAGCTCCGATCTGGAGTACTCGCCATGGACGGCACTCGCGAGTGCAACATGGCGAACACGGCCGATTAATCATAACCTCGCGATTACGGGGCCCCATCCGTGACCGAGACGCAGGAGGGGGAACACCCGCGCGTAAGCGTGCTGAACGTGCTCAAGCTCGCCGCGCCGAACTCCAGCGACAACGCGAAGAGATGGATAGGCAAAGGGCTGAGCTCGATCAACTCCAGCTAACACGGGAGCAGATGAGCCGCGACCAAAGAGTGCCGGCGACGCGCGACGCGGCGGCGTGCACACCACCAGGCGGCGGAAGAATCCGACGGCCCTCAGTTCTTCCCCCATGCAAGCCAGAACGTGGCCGCGGCTGCGATGCTACTTCGAGGCCTTCCGGAGCCGGCCGACCCGGAGGCCAAAGCCACGTACCAGAACCTCCGGGGGCTGGTAGAGCGCGCCGTGCAACACATCGAACCTCCGGCCTATCGCTCGGCGCCACCTCCGCCATCGGGCCGCGCACCGCCGCCGAAGTCACTGGGTCCGGCCAAGGCGCGCCACACCACGAGCCCGGGCCTCACGCACCCGGTGCGCCGCGCCTCGGGGACGCTTACGACGTTCGCGCCACCTCGAGGCGCAGAAAGGGCGGAGGAGGCCGCCCACTCACGTATATAGTGGGCGGGCGCCACCGCCGCAGCCCAAGCCCCGATGGTCCCGGACCACGGGCCGCCTGGGATCCGACAGCGGATTTCCCCGCCGATTCCGGCGCCCACTAACATCGCCAAGTACATCTGGGCCACGAACCCGGTGTGCGGCTTGAAGACTACGAGCTCGCATGCGGGCGGGGAGCGACGGATGATCTCTTCATCATCCAAGACCTCCCCATCTACCTTATGGATTCGCCCGAGCTTGGCTCGAGTACTTGCCCGCCAAGACCATCGGAAGGCGGGCCGACTTGAAGACCCCTTCGTCGGCAACTTCGTGGCACTTATAAGCGCCACGAAACTCCCGGACTCGAAGGGCGTAGCGAGAGCAGTGAAACCCTCCGGGATTATATCCGGCGGTTTTCCGCCAGGTCAACGAAGCTCCCCAACATCTCCGACGCCGATGTCATGGGAGCATTCATCTACGGCACCTCGCAAGGCCTCGGTGCACAAACCGGCCATCTCAAGCCCAGACCACCAAGGAACTCCTCGACATCGCCACCAACCACGCCTCGGCGAGGAGGCGTGGGGCTATCTTCGAAGGAGGAAAGGCCTAGCAAGAGCCCGGCGTCCGAATCGGATCCCTTCCGATCGCTCCACAAGCGTTTAAGCGGCATGGAAAAGCAGTCCGCGAGCCCGGTGGTCGCCATCGTCGACCGCTCGCCAGCGGCGGGCGCGACCGACCGTCGCTACCGACCACTTCGAGAAATTGATGGACGGCCTGCGTTCGAACCACGGGTTCCCGTCAAACATAAGTACTGTGGATCACGAAGTCTGAGGCACTTCCTTTCTGCGCTTCACGGCGCCACGGGCAAAGGAAAGAAGCCGACCCACGGCCCAGGCCGTGGAGAAGAAGCGCGACGACGAGTTCCCCGAACCCGACGGCTGCCTCATGATCTTTGGCGGACCGGCGTGCTACGCCGACAAGCGTCGACTCAAACTCGCCTACCGTGAGGTCCACACCGCCTCACTAGCCGTCCCTCAATACCTCCGGTGGTCAGAGTTCCCGGTCACCTTCGATCGGGCTGATCACCCCGACCACGTCCCCCAGCCGGGAAGATATCCGCTGGTGGTCGACCCCATCGTGGGGAAGAAGCGCCTCACCAAGGTGCTCATGGATGGCGGCAGCGGCCTCAACATCCTCTACGTGGAAACGCTCGACGCCATGGGGATTCCTCGTTCGAGTCTCCGACCGAGCAAGGCTCCTTTCCACGGCGTCATCCCTGGCCAGCAGGCCCATCCGCTCGGGCAGATCGACCTGCCCGTCACCTTTGGGGAACCAGGGAATTTCCGCACCGAGACCCTCACTTTCGAGGTTGTGGATTTCTCCGGCTCCTATCACGCCATCTTGGGGCGGCCATGCTACGCCAAGTTCATGGCGGCCCCGGCCACGCTTTACCTCAAGCCGAAGATGCCCGCCACGAGGAGTCATCACCGTGGCATCATCTTTCCGGCTTGCCTACAAGCTAATATGGCGCGCAGTTAGCCTTCGCCTCGGCGATCATCGCGTCCGCGAGCTCGACAACCTCGTGAGGAAGCCTCGAGTCCGCCCCGAGTCCAAAGCAAGTCGGGGGCGGGATCCTTCAAGTCCGCCGAGGACACGAAGAAGGTCGCGGTCGATCCCTGCGATCCGACCAAGACCGTCCGGGTCGGAGCCACGCTCCCCGCCAAATAGGAAAGCGCGCTCGTCGGCTTCCTCCGCGCCAACAATGACGTCTTCGCATGGAGGTCCTCCGAGCATGCCGGGAATCCCAAGGGAAGTCGCCGAGCACTCCTTGAGCATCCGACCAGGCTCAAAGCCGGTCGCCCAACGCCTGCGCCGCTTCGACGAGGAGAGGCGCAGGATCATAGGGGAGGAGATCGCCAAGCTTTTGGCTGCGGGTTTATAAAGAGGTCTGCGCCACCCCAGTGGTGGCCAACCCCAGACTTGTTAAAAGAAAAATGGGCAATGGAGAATGTGTGTTGACTACACAAGTCTCAACAAAGCGTGTCCCAAGGACCCGTTCCCCTTGCCCCGCATCGACCAAGTCGTCGACTCCACCGCGGGGTGCGAGTCTCTTTCCTTTCTGGATGCCTACTCAGGCTACCACCAGATAGCACTAAGGGAGTCCGACCAGCTCGCGACTTCCTTCATCACGCCGTTCGGCTCGTTCTGCTACGTTACAATGCCGTTCGGCCTAAAGAACGCGGGCGCTAAGTACCAGCGATGTATGCAAACGTGCTTCAACAACCAGATCGGTCACAACATTGAGGCCTATGTTGACGACATCGTCGTGAAGACCAGGAATGCGCACGACCTTATTGCCGACCTGGAAGAAACTTTCGCGAATCTCCGACGGTTCCGTATAAAGCTCAACCCCGAAATGCGTCTTGGGGTCCCCAAGGAAGCCGCTCGGCTTCATCGTTTCGGCGAGGAATCGAGGCCAATCAGGAGAAGATCTCGGCGATCGCAATAATGGGCCCAATTCCTAATCTCAAAGGGGTCCAGAGGCTAGCGAGGTGCCTTGCCGCCTTGAGCCGCTTTCGTGTCTCGCCTCGGCGCGAATGCCGCTCTCTGTCGCTCAAGAAATCCGACCGCTTCAGCTGGACCCAGGAGGCTCAGGAAGCCCTCACCCGCCTGAAGGCCTTCTTATCCTCACCTCCAATCCTGGTCGCCCCTGCACCAGGCGAACCGCTGCTCCTCTACATCGCCGCCACTGCTCAAGTCGTCGGTCGCGGCCCTTGTGGTGGAACGAAGCGGAGGAAGGCCGTGAACTCAAGGTACAACGGCCAATCTACTTCATCAGCGAGGTTCTTTCCGAGTCCAAGGCTCGGTACCCACAGGTGCAGAAGTTGCTCTACGCGATGCTCACCGCCAAGAGAAAGCTCGTCCATTACTTCGACCAGCACGCCATCACTGTGGTGACCGCGTCCCCGCTCGGCGAAATCGTCCACAACCGCGACGCCTCGGGGAGGATAGCCAAGTGGGCGCTCGAGCTCGCGATTCGATGCATAACGTCGTCCCTCGGACAGCGATCAAGTCGCGAGCCCTGCGCACTTCATCGCCGAGTGGACCAAGCCCAGCGCCACCGTGAATCGAGGACCCCGAGTAATCGGACAATGTACTTTGATGGATCCTACACCAAGAACGCGCGGCGCAGGAGTCGCCATCGTTTCCCACTCGGGAACAAACTTCAATCGCCATCGAGTTGCTCTTCGACGCGACCAACAACATCGCCGAGCACGAGGCTCGCCAACGGTCTCCGGATCGCTGCCGACCTCGGTGCTCGCCGACTCTGCGTCCGTGGGGACTCCAAGCTTGTCGTCGACCGTGTCATGAAGGTTTCGAGCCGCGAGACGCCCGTGTATGGTCGCATCTTGTCGGAAGCGCAAGCTCGAGGAGCGGTTCAAGGGTTTCGAGCTCCACCACGCCTACAGACGCCTTACAATGCGGTGAGGCCGATTGCCTAGCCAATCTTGCCTCCAAAGAAAGGGTCGATCCCACCCGGGATCTTCGTCTGCGACCTCCGCAACCTTCCATCCAGTTGGACTCGGTGGCGGCGGTCTCCGATTCACCTAGCATGTCACCCGACCGCCGCGGCCGGGCGCAGACTGGTCGGGTCAAACCGCGCTGCGTCCGACATTTGAATCCGGCGGAGGAAGCTCTTCATCAATCGCTTGACGGATGGGTCGCTCCCTCGACCGACCGAGGCGGCGCGCTCGCTTCGGCGGGCAAAATCTTTCGTCTGGTCGGCCCAAACCTTTACAAAGGAGTCCTCCGGGTCCTCCGAGGTGCGTTCGGCCGACCAGGGAAGCATTTCGCCGATATCCATAGCGGGTCTGCGGCCAACATCCGCACCCGATCCTCGTTGGAAAGGCCTTTCGACAAGGTTTTTATTGGCCGACCGCCGTGTCCGACGCCGAGCAGATCGTGCGCACTTGCGAAGGGTGCCAATTCTTTGCCCGGCAGACACATCTGCCAGCTCAAGCCTTGCGAGCGATCCCCATCACTTGGCCGCTTGCGGTTTGGGGACTCGATCCGGTCGGGCCCTTCAAGAAAGCGCCCGGGGGCTTTACTCATCTCCTAGTCGCGGTGGATAAATTCACCAAGTGGATAGAGGCCAAGCGGTCGTGAGCGCCACGTCGGTACAAGCGACCATCTTCTTCCGCGACATCGCTTTTCGGTTGAGTCCCCAACTCCATCATCACCGACAACTAACGCAGTTCACAGGAAAGGAGTTCCTCGAGTTCTGCGACGACTTCAACATCCGTGTCGATTGGGCAGCCGTGGCCCATCCGCGGACTAACGGCCAGGTCGAACGTGCAAACGGCATGATCCTTCAAGGACTCAAGCCACGGATCTTCAGTCGGCTCAAGCACTTCGCGGGGCGGTGGGTGGCCGAGCTGCCCTCCGTCCTCTGGAGCCTGCAGACCACGCCCACCCGGCGGCGGGTTTACACCATTCTTCATGGTGTTCGGCGCTGAAGCCGTCTTGCCAACAGACCTGGAGTATGGCGCCCCAAGACTACAAGCCTTCGATGAGGCTCGGGGGCTCGCCTCGCAACAAGACGCCATCGACCAGCTCGACGAGGCACATGACGTGGCCATCCTGCGATCAGCCAAATATCAACAAGCTCTGCGACGCTACCACAGCCGCCAGGTTCGAGGGCGATCCTTTAACGCTGGCGACCTGGTCCTGCGCCGGATCCAAACCAGCAAAGACAAGCACAAGCTATCGCCACCCTGGGAAGGCCCCTTCACCGTCGTAGAGGTTCTCCGACCCGGCACCTTTCGACTCAAGGACGCCGACGGTCGCATCCTTCCGAACGCTTGGAACATAGAAAAGTTAAGGCGATTCTATCCCTAAACTCTTTTCTTTTTTCCTGGCATGGTCTTTTACCTTTACCCTTCCGAGCGCCTGGTCGCCCTGCGACGCTCGGGGGCTGCCCCTTGGCACCCCCGTTCAGGCTGCTTCTGGTCGGCGCTTGTGCGGGTCGGTGACCCGACCGACCACGAGGTCTATCCCGAGCGGTAACCCTCTTGACCCAAGCGTTACGGCCTACGCCCCAGCGGCTATGGTTGCTAAGTAGCGTTTTGCGGAAGAAGGAAGTGCCCGAGTGGAGTGACCTTTTAGTCAGTCGAAAACACTCCTCCCCCGCGCAAACTCGGCTAGCTCGCACGCTCATGGGGGTCGGTGGCCGACCGACCACAAG
This sequence comes from Otatea glauca, assembly GCA_036346275.1. Classification (NCBI taxonomy): domain Eukaryota; kingdom Viridiplantae; phylum Streptophyta; class Magnoliopsida; order Poales; family Poaceae; genus Otatea; species Otatea glauca. The sequence goes on along the minus strand of CM070733.1, from coordinate 4,000,179 downwards.
GTCTATCCCGAGCGGTAACCCTCTCGACCCAAGCGTTACGGCCTACGCCCCAGCGGCTATGGTTGCTAAGTAGCGCTTCGCGGAAGAAGGAAGTGCCCGAGTGGAGTGACCTTTTAGTCGGTCGGGAACACTCCTCCCCCGCGCAAACTCGGCTAGCTCACGCGCTCGTGCGGGCCGGTGACCCGACCGGTCATGAGGTCCTCCCCGAGCGGTAATCCTCTCGACCCGAGTGCTATGGCCTACGCCCCAGCGGCTATGGTTCTGGCGCTTCGCGGAAGAAGGGAATGCCCAAGTGGAGCGATCTTTTGTCGGTCGGGAACACTCCTATCCCTCACAAGTGCGCATAACTGCTGAGTAACCAAGATTCCTATCCTCTTAGTCCCTCTCGAAGCAACCCGACCTACGCATAAGTGACCCTTGCGGTCCTTAAGGCTATGGTCGGTCAAACGTTCACCAGAAACACAAAAGGGGCAAGAGGCGTACTGGAACTTGTTAACCTTAAAGATTGTTTACAAGCATAATAGTCTTTACAATTAAGAAGGAGGGTAAATCTAACTACTTTGTTCTTCATCGAGGGCGACCTGCGGCGAGACGTGGCTGGCAATCTCCGGCGTGCGGCTCGACCAAGAGCTCGAACTCGTCGATCTCTCCGTCGGTCGGTCCCAGCCGACGCCATTGCCACCACCGCGAGGTCAATTCCATCGTAGTGCGAGATGGTGTTGACGGCCGAGGAAGCTCAAGCGCCGCTGGCGATCACCGCCTCTCAACGCGCCGAACTCGAGCTAGCAAGGCGCCCGAGCGCTCGGGCTGCTGCGGCTCCAAGGACGTGCGCGAGACGTCTGGCCGGCCTTGCGAAGGGCCTCGATTCCGCGCCAGCTCGGCCCGTCGTCGCGGCAACCTCCCGGCGCCGCGAGCCACGCCCCGCGCCGTGACCGCCGTCCACGGCTGCTGGGCGTCCTTCCGCTCCACAACCGCGAGGCCCAAGTTCTTCTGCGCCTCAGAGATGGCACGGCGCCGGATGGTCACGACTTACGAAAAGTGCCCACGAATTAAATAAGTTGAGACCCTTACGGCGCGGAGTTTGCCAGTTGCCGACCTCTTGCTTGACCGCCTCGTAGGAGGTCCTCAAGGAGGTCGATCCTTCCGAGCGGCCTCCGCGCCGGGCGGACTTCGGTCGGCGTCCTTCCGAGCCTGGTCTCTCTCGGTCCACAGACGGTTTGCCTGCACTTGCGCGGCCCCCTGGGCGGTGGTGGCGGCATCCCTAGCGATGGTGGCCTCTGCCAAGGAGGACTCGAGCTCCGCCACCTTCATCCTCAAGGACTGGGCCCCCAGGCGCTCATCGAAGAGAGCCTTAGCGGCCCCCTCAAGCTCCTGGCGGACCTTCGCCGCCTCCGACCGCCTCACGCTCAGCGCCTCTTGAGCTAAACGCAACTCAAGGCGCAGCCGGTCGTGTTCTTCCACGGCAGCCGCCCGCTGGCTGTCCGAGCAAGCCCGCAGATGCTGCAAGGCGATGACTAACCGTTAGTCTCACGGCGCGTACGTCAGAATTTTATAAGTTGGGTTCTTTCGCCAACTTACAGCCGTCGGCGGACTCCCGACCATCGCATCAACGCCGGTGGAAGATTCCGGACAAAGAGTCGAGCCCTTTCGGACCAGCTCCATCTCGCCGGTGTCGAATGCCTTGTCAAGAGCGACCCACTCGCTCTCTTCTCGCTCGCCACCGACCCGACTCGGGGGCCTCTCGGCGGCGGGCCTGATGTCGTCTCGCTTTCGGGCGGGCGCTACCGTCGAGCACCATCGGCAACGATGGTAGGATTGGTCCCCAGGGTCCTCGGCGACCTCGCTGCGGGACCTCGGTCGGCACTCTCACGAGGCGAGGGTGGGCACCTCGCACTAACGCCGTCTCGGCCGGCGACCACCGCGCGCCGCCGTCTCTTCCTCCGTGAGGATGACCACATCGACGGCGGTGTCCCCAATCGCGTCGGGAGCTCCTCGCCAGCCTTAGCCTCGTGGTGGCGCGCCTCGGCGCCAAGACCACGATCGGCGCCGACCGATCGGCGCTCTGGAACCTCTCTCGGCGCTCCTTGCGAAACCGCCACAGACGCGCCACGATCACACCCATATAGGCGCGTGACGTCGCAAAACGCTTAAAAATGGGCCAAGCACTTTTCAAAGAAAAGTGTTTGAATAAAAGAAAAGAAGTACTTCTTCGAGCCGAAGCGGGTGCGCGCGCAGCGCGCCTCTTCGCCGGTCCCCCTCCGAAGGCGATCTGCCGGCCGTTTTCAAGGCGCCTCCGTTGAAGGCGCGGCGATGACGGCAACGCGTGGTCACCCTCCGCTGAGGCCCAGTGGCGCGGGGCTGTGGTGTCGCCCTCCGGCAGTTCACGCCCGACGCGCCGGTCGGCAGTCGAAGGAACCCACAATACGCGTGGATCGGGGTGCTTCCACTGCTGTCGGTGGAGGTTGCACCCACGCAGATGGCCTCGACACGTCCTCGCGCTGCGCCCTCGCCGCACGCTCCTTCTTCTTCTTCTTCCTCCTCTCCTCCTTCCGCTTCTTGCGGGAGGAGTCGAGCGCTGCGGCCTTCGCCCGGGCTGCCGCCCTCACCTCCTTGTCTCCCGGGAGCGGTGCCCGGGAGGACATGCCCAAGAGTCCCTAGAAGATAAAAGCACTGGTCAGACCAGGCGTTAAACGCAAAGAAAAGAGGGGCGGGAAGAAGTCCGGCCGACCTACCAGATTTGGAGGGTGGGCCGCCGAGAATGGCTCCGGGTGGCCGCTGCCGCCTCCGTGGCGCTTCCTCCCATGACGGCGGCCACCCGGGCTCCGACCTCCATCGCGGCCAGCTCGGGCTCCGCCATCCTCATCCGATCGGACGCTCCCTCGTACCGGAACAGGGGGCGGGGTCTGTGCGCGAGAGGTTGCACGCGCATCCTCATGAAGGCGCGCACGACCACGTCCCCAGTGAGCCCTTGCCTCCTTAGGGCCCTGATCTGCTCCACGATCAGGGCCACCTTGTTCTTCTCTCGCTTCTCGGCGCCCCAGTTCCACTCCTCCCCCGCCACGGGAAGTTTGCCGGTGAAGGGCGGGGCGCTGTCTCCGACGTTCTGAGCATAGAACCACTCAGAGCGCCACCCCTTGTTGGATGACGGCAGCTTGACCTCGAGGTACTCCGTGCTCCGGTCGGACCGAAGCTGAAGGGCCAGGCCACCAATGGGCGCCACGGCGTCCGTCGGCTTGTCCTTCCAGAGCCTCGCTTGGAAGAAATGCCTCCATAGCACCCAATGCGGCTCGATTCCCAGGAAAGCCTCGCAAAGGGTGATGAATATGGCGATGTGGAGGACCCCGTTGGGGTTAAGATGGTGCGCCTCCGCCTTGTAATGGAAGAGCAGCCCCCGGACGAACGGGTGCAGCGGCAAGTCAAGCAGCGCTCAAGAAAGAAGCAAGCACCACGACCTCGTCGCCCCGGGCGAGGCGGCCGCTCCGTCGGCACCCTCCAACCGGAAGATCTTGCGCAGGGAGGAAGCCCTTCTTCACCAAGCCAAGCGCGCGATCGGCACAGGCGAGCACTCGGCCACGACATCCTTGCGAAAGAGGCGGCGAAAGGCGAGGAGAAGAGAAGGTGAGTTTTCTTTTCCTTGGCTCTTTGTTGTTCCTTTTCCGTCTTAGGACAGGAGGCGAGAAAGCTAGCGTAAATACTCAAAGCGCCCGACAGCGTATATATAGAAGACGGCGAGCACCAACCGAACAGCGCCCCTCGGCGGCGTCGTGCCCACTCACACCACTGGTAACTCCGGTTTCCAATTCCACTCCGCATTTAATCGACAAAACGGCAGAGCCATAAAGCCGCCGCCCAGGCGGTGCGTCTAACCTCTCGATCTCGCCTTGAGGCGGGGCGGTTGCTGCTGGGCGCGCGCGAGAGGCCCACTGGGCCGCTGCGGCCCCGAAAACGGCAAAAAGCCCCGTGGCTTGCGCCAGGGGCCCAGCTAAAAGCTGCGGGTTCAAAGGGCCTACCCCACCAGATGGGCATAAGGCCGCCAAATGAAACTTGAGCAAGGGGCAAGTATGAGGTGAGCCCACGGTGGGCCCTCGGTTAGGTCGGTGACGACCCAATCACCTCTACTCGCGTCCGAGACCATACTTAACACTCTCCGGGAGCTCATTGATGAGCGACGGCCGGTATGCCTCGGTCGACGGACGACCCGGGCCCATCTGGATTGAGTAGAGAAAGGTCTCTCATGGGTCGCCCCGGCAGGGCGAGGACACCCTACTCGGGACCGTCCGCTCGGAAGGGTCCCCTGGCGGACCTCCCGGGACCCACTCGGACTACCTGTTATAAGCTCCACGAGCACGGCGTTCAAACCAACGCGAGTAAACGCGCATCGCTCACCCCCTCCAGGTCCCACACCTGCGGATGGGGTATACGTGTGGGATAGACGGTGGCCACTCCTCTCGCAGCTCCTCGCCGCGGACGAGGACTGGGATGGATGCCTACGTCCGGCTACGACGTAAAAGCGACGTCCGGCTACGACGTAAAACAAGGCACGGTCTAGCTACGACGTTAAACGAGCACTCGGACACCCGAACCTCGCGCGGAGGCATCGCGGTCGTCCCTGCCGACCAAGGCACGGTCTAGCTACGACGTTAAACAAGCACTCGGACGCCCGAACCTCGCGCAGAGGCATCGCGGTCGTCCCTGCCGACCAAGGCACGGTCTAGCTACGACGTTAAACGAGCACTCGGACGCCCGAACCTCGCGCGGAGGCATCGCGGTCGTCCCTGCCGACCAAGGCACGGTCTAGCTACGACGTTAAACGAGCACTCGGACACCCGAACCTCGCGCAGAGGCATCGCGGTCGTCCCTGCCGACCAAGGCACGGTCTAGCTACGACGTAGCAACCCGGACAACTCAAGCGAAGACATCCATAAAGGAAAAAGAGATTTCATTATAGGCCATGAGCTCAAACTTTACACAACTTTACAATATAGTACTGATGATACAAGAATAGTTACGCTACACTACGGCGGGACTTCCTCCGCGCCAAAGCCTTTTAACATCCGTGACGGCCGCGGCACCGACGACATGTTGGTAGGCCCTTGCTCGTCGACGGACGGCCACCGCGGTGTGGAGCAGTGCAGCCGTCGCCCCGCCGTTCAGCGACATCGACGCAGCCGCACCAACTACAGTCGGCGTCCTCGCGCCATCGCCTCTAGGAGGGCCCCCCTTGCTACCTCGAGTCTCGGGACGACCTCGGCGGCGATCGATCGGCAAAGAAGCATCACGAGCCGCGGCTTCTTCCTCCGGTTCGGCCATCACGGTCGAACTCATTAAAAGCTCACCAAAGGGTCTTCTTCTTCTGCCCCGACATCATCACCAAAAGCGAAGACTAAAGGGTGCCCCGAAGCCATATCAAGAAAACAAAAAGGATTCTCGTTTAAGGGTTTATCACTCAAGCAAGCCGTGGCGTCCTTATATACCCGGACGGAGGGAGATTGAACGTCTCCAGAATAAATGCAAGCGTCAGAAAACGAAGCGCCCTTCACCAGAATCCGAAGCAGTCCAGAAGACGAGCGGGCGAGGCGCGCCAAGCTGTGCGCGGCGTGCACGACGAGGTGATTCAAAGCCCCCGGCGGTTCGAATGACCTGCAAAATTCCAAAGCAACCGTCGGATCGTTAGGTACACTGGCAATCGTTTGACCTAATCGGTCGGATCGACCGCATGGGCCCGATCATTATTCTCAACCTCAACCGACCGCCAAAATCGCCGAGGGTCGGGGCTCTTGACGAATACTTATAACAAGGGTACCCTAACGCCCAAAGCGACAAGCCGTGACCTCAAGCACAGCTCAAGTCCAACAGCCGCTTTGACCCACTCTGACCAAAGCACCGCAAGGCCACACAAGATACCCTTCCCGACCGACCGAGGAAGTGTCTCCAACCGAAGCGGGCTTCAGGCCCCGCCACGAGGCGGGACCCCGGCTCCGACCAGCGAGCTCCCGACCGCTCGCGGGTCGGGATCCTCGACCGATCGCAAACCCCGCCAAGGGTCGCGTGTCAAAACCTCTACCACCAAGCAGACACGCACTCCACGAACGGGTCAATCGAAGTGACTATACAAGGCGGTGGCTCCTTCCTAGAAGGTTTAATGATGACCAAGTCATGCTCCCGACCCCATCGATCGGTCACATACAAGATGTAAGACACGCCTCTCCCGAGGCAAAGACCACGTCGACGCGACAACGTCAAGGTTCGCAGAGGCGTGCACGCCATTTTCCGGAAATACCTAACCATGCGACCAACTAAGCTACCGACCTAGCATGGGCAAAGACGAACGATGACGAGTCAGCAGAGCGAAGGACCGAAGCTCCTAGTGTAGGTCATCTCGTCCTCTCCCAATTCTCGATGTAACCTGCCCCTTCCTTTCGTATAAAAGGAGGCAGGAACCCCCGTAGGAAAGAAGAACACAATCGAACTCATCGCGCTAAGCCATTAGCACTCTCACTTGTAAAACTTTGTGCAGTCATCTGTACCGAAGGGAATACAACGCCACCACACAAACTGGAGTAGGGACTTTCAGCCCGAACCAGTATACATCTTGGACTTCTGAGTCTAACCATTCAGGGAGTGGAACGCGCGACCCCTTAGACTTACAAATTTACTTGCCGGTACTCGAAACGCCGACATTACTGCTCTTCTAGTTATGTGTTTTGATCTACGTGTACGATAAACTAGTCCTATGTATGTGATGACATGAGTGCTACATAATTTTTATTGAGACATGGTATCAAACTATTGTATAAGTGAATAAAAATGTTTATATTTATTTAATTTTCAATAATATTTTGATCAAATCAAACAGTGTTTTCGTTGATTTCTCATGTAAAATCTAAAGGTTATCATGTTCAGATAAATATTAATAACTATATTTATTTCAATTTATATTTACTTCATAGCTATATTGGATATGATTTATATTCGTATCTAAATTATGGTATCTTTATCCGCATCTACCAACAAATACAACCATTATCCGTCCGTAGTCAATGCTTTTCATCCCTACACCGATCCACCTCGAGGTCCGGGACTGGCCTCCACCACTAGCCGCCGCCCGCCGCTGATGGTCCAGAAGAGTTCCCCGCCGGTGCCCCCGACGGCCGCCTCATCCGAGGAGACCTCCTCTGGTCCAGGCTCCTACGTTTCGGAGGAGTAGGAGGAGGAGAAGCCCAACCACGCCCCTCCTCTCGCCCCAAATAACCAGCCTCCGCCGCCGCAGAAGAGCGAGTAATCCGAGGCGCTGATGGGGAGAGAAGAGGAGGAGGTGTTGGGGGAGGGCGATTCATCCTATTCCGGTTCGCCGCAGTTGAATCCGGGACCGGATCCCGAAACCGAGAGGAAGGACCGGAAGAGCGAGGCCAAGAAGCCGGTCGCGTCCTCCCACCACACTCCTCCCACAGCTCCGGCGCCGCATTCGGATGAAGTGAAGGTATGACCTGAACTGGAGACAGCGGGGGGCAGCACAGTGGAGTAGGAGCGCACCTTAGCAACCCCTGGAAGCAACGTGAAGATGGAGGTGGGTGGGCGCAGCACGGTGGAACCGTGGAAGCCCAGCGAATTGCAATGGCGTAAACGCAGCAGGATACCAAACGTCCATCTTTGTACTCACAGAAAAACCATAATAAGCGTAGAAATGCGCAAGATATCACTTTCCAGTTTTATATGGAAGAAAAACAAAGAGTGACCTGCGTAGTAGTAGTGTCAAGGCAGATGATGTCATCCTTAGAAGCAAGAACGGTATAGGTTCGCCCATGAAACCAACCTGCTTACTCTGTTTCAAGCCATATTGCCCAGACTTGATGTATATCCGCCGTGAGAAGTGCAGAAGTAAGTCCACTTGTCATTGTTGCAGCAAAAAGCTATATATTCTCTTTGTATTATTGTTATTTTCCTGCTTTTTTCACATCTTGATATCTCCTGTATCCAGATTGGGTTCATTGAGATGCCTAGGAACTTGAGGAAGCAAGGATAATTGAATTGAATTCGTACAGATGCTGCAGATGTCGAAGGCGGGCATTACCAAAATGTCCTCATTCAGATCATTATTATTATAAAAGGCCTGAACCAAAACCCGTTAGCCAAGAAAATCTAACTGGTACGCTTTCAAGCGAGGAAGCTGCTGGCACAGCAGATGTAGATCCACCGCTTCATTTGGAAGAGTTGAACCAACTATAAAAGAAACAATAGACGCTGACTCCTCAATGAACATGGAAAGCTTTGTCTGAGGAAGTAATCGAGAGATGAACTTTATGGATGGTTCTTCCCATTCTGCTCATCCAGTCGCTAAGGTAGAACATGAGCTGGTTGCAAGGGCAGAACTTATGTGAACCATATAGTCTGAAATTTGGCATGTTTGGTTTACCTAACATACCTAGTTTGTTTTTCACCATCAATATCTGTAGATTTTTTCCAGAACCAAAAAGAGTTGTTGATACAAAATTCAACATGTTTTCCTTGTATGATTCCAAATAAACCAAAGAAATATTTGCACTTCTTTTGTCTATCGACAATTCTTTTGCTACATAATTACTGACTTTCAAGTATGCCTTGATTTTAAGATTTAAGATCAAGGAAGTATTAGGTTATTTAAAAGTGTGCACAATTCTTTTGTATGTACTTTAAATGAGTGTATGTGATCATCTATGTTTATAGGAACAAGGTTGTTCAGTACTTCAGTACATGCATGATAAACAACTGAAAATCTAAAATCATGTAACCTAGTCGGGATCATGTTAACGGTAGTTTTTATTCTTTGGTTAACATTTTGAAACTTGAGGGCATCCTATCAAAGAGTGGTGTTTACAACCAAAAAACACTGAATATTGAGTTCAATTGAGAGCACTAGCTTAATTTGTCACTTTTATATGTCTTTGCAAAATCTGGATCTTTTTAATATTTCAGGAGGTTCATCCATATGATGCATGCTTTGAATGGTACATATCTGGTGCCATCCCGCACATGATGCGCCCCATCAAGCTGCCACAGTGGAGAGCAACTTTGACAGAGACCAAGCCGCCATACTTCACCGGGCAGTATGTGCCAGAACTGTGCATGATTTACGGACTTTTCCTTGTGATGTTTACTATCTTATTTGCACTTCTTGCAGCATGATGATTTTCAGGTGATTGTTAGAAACTGGCTCATTGTATGAGCGACTAAGGCAGAGGGACCATCTCACCAGTTATGAGATCATGAATACTTTGGACAAGCTACAGGAGATTGCTCTACATCATATGAAGGACATGGCCTGTGATCAAGCCAATGATGCAGTCCAATCCGACGTGCCAGCATGACCAATGCAAGCCCCAATCACCTCCACCACTCGGACATCAGATGATCAGAGTAGCTCTAGCCTCTAGGACTCCAGTACCCGATGTGGTTGCTACGCTATCTTGATTCATGGTATACTTATCAAGTGAGGAAGCTTTTGTGTGTTGCTGAGCTGACATGTTAAACTAATAAATAATATCTCTGTGAAATCGTTTTTTTGATAAGGAACTGAAAGCCATACAATTATCGATTTTATTTCTTTACAGGAAGTTGACCTGAGAGCATGTACTGTTTATTCAAGAATTCTGTACCATGGTGCTTTAGTAACATAAATGGTCGTATACTGTAAGGTAATTTCAGCCTCCAGCGGGTAAGGTATGCTCTTGAAAATAGTTTCATGTTATTTTGGTGAAGTTAAACAAAATCGATCATTTTTATAAGTACGGTATATAGAAGAAAATGTCCACCAGCTCTTTATAGAGAATGCTCAGTTGGCTACCAACTGAGGCATCTGATAAAATTAGTTTCGGCTCTCCATAAATTTAAATGTGCAATTTACTGCAAAGAAAGAAAGTTTTGACTTGATTCTTCAATTATGTTGATTCTGTCATGCCATTTAGCTTACAAGATCATTTCATCTTTTACTAATTCTTATTCTCTTTGCTACTAAAAGGCTGCATGAAAAGAAAAACACATGAGAAAACTCCATAATCTATTTTTACATAGATATTCAGCAATATACCTGATCACCTGAACAAAAATTGTATAAATTAGAAATATGAACATAAAAAATGTGACAGTGCTGCTCCTAGTTTGGATCTTTGCATATGTAGGTACATAGCCCGTTTAAACTGATGCACCATATTCTGCAGATATAACAGCAGTTGATACCATAGTTATGTAACTTATCGGTACCTACAGCACAAGATAGTCCATATGGTAATTAAGAAATGTTCGTTAAGCCATGGCAACAGCTCAAATAGCTAGCCCATATGATATCGACATGTCCCACATCTTTTATTTTTTTTATGATCTGTCTTTCCAGATTGCCTCGCAGCAAGTCATTTCGTTCTTATATTTGAACTCCTTTAAAAATATTTTTAACCGTATGATTTGAGTTATTCATCTACCCTCTTTTTTTGGATGATCTCTCGTTGATGCAGCTTTCCTTCGGATGTACTTGAAGCAGCAAAGCTTGATTTTGTGATGCTGTTGGTCCTGAAGAAAGATTTTGTAATGCTGTTTTCTGCATATAAACTAACCCTTGTCATCGATATGGCAAAGCAAACAATACCTTCATGCCCAATTTTGCTACTACCTAGTACCTACTGATGTCCAATTCTGTTCTAACACTTTGCCGTTTTTTTCTTTTGAGTATCGCTTTGCTGATGTTTGTTTTGATGCCTAAATTGCTCCCCCATTCCTTGCCAAAATTTGGTATCAAATTGGCAATCAATGTTTTGGTCAAACGTCAGCAAGAAAATGAACTAGGGAACCATAAGGAACCGAGGGAGAATATGAACTAGTGAACCATAGAGAAAGGGGGATGGGAATCTTGCAAAAAGGTTTGGTTATCAAATGCTTGCCAAATCCGGTGGAAGCTACCAAAATTTGGTAAGGGAAACATTGGCGACAAACCAAACAGCCCCAATACCAGCACTGACAGTCATGTGTTTCTCCTGCATGTTTGCTGACAGTTAGCACGATGACTAGACTATTAAATCGGAGGCCTGGAGATTTAAACAATTTGAGGATTGAACTGATTGCTCAGTTAAAGTTTTTTTAGGGAATCGCCCAGTTAAAGGATCGAACTGATTGCTCAGTTAAAGTTTTTTTAGGAAATCGCCCAGTTAAAGTTGAGCGTCAGAAGATACATGCTGGTACTATAGAAACATGCAAATGACCTATTGTAAATCACGCACTGGTGTATCACAAATAAGCAAAGCATGTAATAAATGTACAACTCTGGGAAAGGTTTGCACTCCCTCGAACACTACATAGACAAGAATCAGGAGAGACCACCACCAGATTACAAATTTACAATTAGGATTTTAGGTGACGCTCATGCCGGCACCCGTAGGAGCTTACATGCAATCATGCAAAGGATGAAGCTTACATTCCTGCGCAGTCGGTAGCGTGGCTGTGACTTAAACAGTTGTACTATTGTCTATTAGATCCAAATCCATGGGCACAGATCTACAAAAGCACTACAGCAGCAGCGATCCCTGTAGGGAAAAACGATGTAGCAAAGGCTCTATAGCAACGAATTTGAGCTATCCATCTAGGAAATGGACGGACGAAACCATGTACGGTTGCTTAACATGCCGTCGCAGTCGGCCAGGACCCGGGAACACTCGCACAAGTGTACAAGTGTGGAGGGCGAAACGTCCACAGGTCCGGGACTCGGCGCAAACCAAACCGTTGTTTTCCCCTACGCTACACAACCCAATCAAGCAAGCACGCTGGCTCCCTCCACCGTTTTGAATTTGAAAGGATGCAGCACCCCCCTCCCTCCCTTCCCCCCCACACCAATTTGCGGGAAAGCACGCGCACCGTCGAGACGTGCGTGCTGCTGCTACGCGCGCAGGCTGACCCGGTTGGGCCCGGTCAGCGGGCGCGATGAAGCTGCACGCTTGCGAGAAGCCGCACCGGGTCGGTCCGCTCCGGCGCCCGCATCCGCCCACGAGCCCTCCCGAACACCGCCCCCCGTGGGTCGGGCTGCAGCAGCGCACCGCCAACCCGCAACCGACCCGGGCCCGAGCTCCGGGCGGAAAGGCGACGCGAGCCAGGCTTGGGTCCGGCTTGCCTTTCCCTTTGTGCTCGCTCGCTCGCTCGCTCGTGCGGTTCTCTCTTTCCGATTCATCTTAACCTTCTCGTCGTCTCCACCTCTTCCCCATCTCCTCGCGTCCCACCGCTCGAGTTCACGCCGCCGCCGCCGCATAGGGTTACAAGCCCTGCCGCCGACCAAATCCCACCGGCTGGTCCCATTCCGCCCGCGGGGCCTTCGCGCCGCCGCCGCAGCGGCAATCGTGAGATCGGTCGCTTTCCAACTCTCCAGATTCGCACCCGATTTTCTCATCTACCCCCGCTCTGTGCCTCCTCCACCCCGCGAATCTTGTCGGAATCTCGACTAGAGTCCCGTGATTCGCGATGCGGATGCTTCTGTAGGAAGCGCTTGCTAGGGTTTTCGCGTCCGATGCTATGGACTCTGCGGAGCCTCGGGAGGGGATAAAGCAGGTGGGTGGTTCCGATCGGATGGTTCACGCCTCTCCTCCCGCAGCCCCGGCGCCGGACGCTGATGAGGTGATGAGAGAGCGCGGCTTGGAGATCGCCGAGACGAGCGCGGCGTTGGAAGACCCCCCTGCTGCGGCGCCTGTGGCAAGCGAAGCGAAGATGGAGGTGGATGAGAGCAGCATTCCAGAGCAGGAGCACACTGTGCCGGCTCTGGCAAGTGGTGTGAAGATGGAGGGAGGTGATGGCAGAGTGGTGGATCAAGAGCACACCACACCTGCTGGCGTCATTCAGGTGAATGAGGACGAGGAGGAGTGCTTGGTGGGCTGCTACGTCAGCCGGAATGCTGCCGGGCGTGGAAGGATTCTTCTTGGGAAGGTTTCATCCTATGATAGCAGCACTGGGATGTACTGTGTGGTGTTTGAGGATGGACAGGGTGTGTATTTGGGGCTTCCTCAGCTCCGGGAGTTACTCATGGCTGAGGGGAATGGTGCATCTGGCATGAAGGTGAGTTGCAGGAAGAGGAAGCTGGACTTGTTGGTTTCATCGGGGAGTACCGCGGAGGTGAAAGGGCCACTAAGTACTAGGCAGAGGGTTGATGAATGCGAGATGTCTGCCAGGCCTGATGCATCGCAGCAGAGTGGATCTGGCTCGGATGTATCTGAGGATGTAGAATCCTCGAGCAATTCATCAGAATCCACTAAAGAATTGCCTGCTGAGCTGTGCCCGCCACAGCCTATTCAGGGCCCAGAGTTGCCTCCATCGTCAGGGGACATTGCTGTGCCGGAGGAGTCCATAAGTTATCTTTTTTCTGTTTACAACTTCCTGCGATCATTCAGCGTGCAGCTGTTCCTCAGTCCATTTGGGCTGGATGATTTTGTTGCATCCATTAATTGCACTGTGCAGAATACATTGTTGGATGCTGTACATGTTTCGCTACTGCGGGCGATGAGGCGGCATCTTGAAACTAAATCCTCCGAAGGATCAGAACTTGCTTCAAATTGCTTGAAGTACATAGTTTATCAGCCCTCCCTTAACTAGAATCATTATTTTCATGAACCTTGTGTCTTGTTACTTCAACGCTGATAATTGTTTTTCACTTTTCTTTTATTTGCATGCAGGTATCTAGATTGGGCATTACTAGATGCATTGACTTGGCCAACTTTCTTACTAGAATACCTCTATGTAATGGGTTGCATTAAGAATCTAGGGGGCCAGAGTTTTGGTAGAAGCCTCCTAGCCATTGAATACTATAAGCTTCCTGTTACCATGAAGCTTACGGTCCTGCAGATACTCTGTGATCATGTCATTGATTCAGAAGAACTCAAAACTGAACTGGAGGCTCGGGAAGGCTACAATGAGGAAATGGAATATGAGATAGATTCTAGTATTCTTTCTGAGGCTGGGTCAAGAGCAGTCCAGACTAGAGCCTCAAAGGCTTCTGCTTGCAAAAAGATTGAAGATTTACAGAACTTGGAAACTGTTCCGAATGTAACAAATCCACAAGCTGTTTTAGCAAATGCTTCTCAGGATGGCAACAGTGATGATTGCCGAATATGTGGAATGGATGGGACTTTAGTATGCTGTGATGGCTGCCCATGGGCATATCACTCAAGATGTATTGGTCAAAACAAAGCGTTCCTACCCCAGGGACAATGGTTCTGTCCAGAATGTGTGGTTTACAAGCTTGGACCAACATCTTCAAGAATAGAGCGTGGGGCAAGAGGAGCTCAAATGTTCGGCATTGACATGTGCGGGAGGCTCTTCCTAGGATCCTGCAACTATTTGCTGGTGTAAGTTATTGTATCTTAATCCTACTTTACTTGGGGTTTACTAATGATATTATCCTGCATCACCAGTATGCTATTGATAAATACTGCCAATTCATTTTGAATTCCAATGTAGACCTTTTTATGTCTGAAATAAGGATAAACAGCAAACGCTAGAAAGACAGATGAATTAAATTAATAGGGGAAGAATCATATTCTTTTTGACTTGATAACCACAGTTAAGATGCACGTCAGGCCCTCTAGTATAATATGCCCTTTCTGCTCTCATGTGGTTCAGTTATTTGTTTCGCCTTTCCCCTTTCTCAGTTCTCTTGCTTTTGCACCTTGTTCACAGCATAAATACCTTCCTTTTTCTCTCTTACCTTTCCTAGATCTATGGTTGTTTCTATACTTTCTTTAATGTTAATTCGGTCAAACAATGCAGGATTGGAACATTTTTGAAAGCAGAGTCTTATGCAAAATATTACAATCAGTGTGATGTTGTCAAGGTCCTCCAGATACTTGCCTTTTCAGATGCATATACAGATATATGTAGGAGAATAACGGAGTACTGGAGGCATCTGCTTGATATATTTCAGAATGAGAGATCAAAAATAGGTAGAGAAGCTGGTGCAAGCCATACCCCACAATCCAATACGTTATCGAGTGTTACTCCAACAAAAGCAGGAGATGGAAGTGTTTGGACAACTTTTAAAGATGGTGGGGACAATAAGACAGTAGTACTTCCTCAGATAGATGTGAAGCATGGATTTGTGGCTAATCAATTTACAGTGTGCTCAGCTGAACACCTGGAGCATCATAATAAACGCATGATGACTAGTATATGTGCTGCCACTGAGAAGAACAATGAAGTTTGTAGGCAAACTCCGTTAGCTCAGAACCATGCACATAATGCATCCAGAAATGGAGCTATTGGACCCACCGGGATATCCTCAATTTCTCGTCAGAACGGGTCCATGGGAACAGGTTTATCTAACGTAACACATGCACAGCCAGCACATGGGTTAATTCGGCCAGACTTGTCCGCCTGTGGTTCAGCGATTGATAATGGAATGTCTAGAGAACATATTGGGAGCACCATTTCTGCAAAGTCAGACTCGTTTTGTCCATCTTATCAAAGCAAACACCCCATTCAGCTGATTGCTGAAAAATTTGGAAATATGAGTAGTGGCAAGCCAGCTAAAGTGTCATCTTTTAAACCTCAGGCTTACATGAATCTGTACAATCATGGTAATGTTGCAGCATCTGCTGCCGCCAATCTAGCTGTTCTTACATCTGATGAAGGTAAGGTTTCAGCATCCCAAATCATCACAAACCCAAGGAAGAAAATGGCTGCCGATTGTGCTCTACAAGTGAAAGCATTTTCCTCAGCAGCCGCACAATTTGTTTGGCCAAGTACTGAAAAGAAAGTTATGGAAGTCCCAAGAGATAAATGTGGTTGGTGCCTTGCTTGTAAAAGTTCAGCAATTGGGAACAAAAAGGCTTGTTTTCTTAACTTAGCCACTGCAAATGCTGCTAAAGGATCTGCTCGATTTCTTAGTGCCATGCACGTAATCAAAAGTTCTGAGAGTCATTTCCCCAGCATTGTTGCTTATCTGTCCAACATGGAGGAAAGTTTGCGTGGCATTTTAGTTGGTTCACTACAAGACATGCAGCAGAGACAACGGTGGCATAAACAACTAGAAGAAGCTTTCAACTGCAGAACTATAGTACCCCTCTTGCTTGAAGTGAGTTATAGGATTCAATTCATGTTTGTTTAAGCATCCTTTGATACTTGTCAATAATATTTTTAAGAACAAAAAGGCTGTTTAGCATTTTATTGGTATCCGTAGTTATCAGAAGACTATTTAGTTATATTTGTTAGAGTAGAGTACTAAAAGCATGTACCCATTTAGGAAACATGTTAATGGGCAGTTTCTCGTTCCCTTGAGATGATGAAACTTGGCTGCCTCCCATTGTAGTAGTTACCATTTACAACCAGAAAACTATTGCAATATGGGTTTCCAGTGTTTTATTTTTGATTGTTAAAACTCTGGGCATGGACTGGTTTCTGGCTAAACCTCTTTCAAACTTGACCTCAGCTTATAGTGCCAAAAATAGAAATAAAAAACCTGAAGCCTGTCCTGGCTATATTGTAGATTTTTAATAACTGTGACAAGCATATGTTCAGATATGTTATGCAGCTTCAGTTAGATACATAAGCACCTTACATGCATTAATTGCAACAAAAACAATTAACTCAAAACTCAAAAGACAAGCAAACCAAACTTGTTACAATTATAAACAACCATTTCAGCACCCAAAGGGAAAAAAGCAACACAGAAGAACACAAATAACTACCTAAGTTTTGTTCAATTTGAGATTGCAGATGCGGATGAACAGAGAATAATTAATTAGATGGAGATGAGGGGCTGCTGCTATTTTGGTGGTGTCTGGCCAGAGTCAAGGTTTTAGAGTTAAGGCACCGCATATTAGACCAGAGTCTATTGGGCTACTGACTACAGTTCTTTGCAACATGTATTTTGGGCTGGGTTAGCTAAATACTAAGTCTTGAGTTCAGCCCAAATTTCTTTATGGTTTGGTGAGCCAGTCCTGAACACAATACTAAGTGACAAGTCTGCCTGCTGCTAATACCTGTAAACACTGAGCCCAGTTGGACTGGACAGCCGATGAGTAAGGGTTTCTATAAAGTAGCAGACAGGCCTTACCAGAAAAAATTTTGGTAGCACATAGAAGCAATATACAGGGGTGCCATAATTAGGCATATTCAAGAAATAAACTACCTCAATTTTAAAGGAAAACATCCCAAATATTAAGGGCCAATGTGAAAATGAAGATTTAAGGTAACATCAAAACAGAAAAGTGCGGGTGGCAATTTTGTCTGGTGCTTCACAGGCTCAACTCTTTGATAATAAAAAGGACTAGACAGTGAAGTCTTTAGTAGGCAACAGAAAATAATGTGGAAAATATAGTAGCATAGTTAGTGTAATTATGTTCCATGCTAATTCTTCTGGGAATCAAGTTGGATATGCGATAAATAGCAGTAAAAGAAACTTGAAATCTCTCAACAGAAAAGTATTGCAGTGGAAAACAAAATACAACTGTTACCTTACAAAAGTTTTTGCATGTTATGTGCAGTTGGAGAGTAATATTCGTGGCATAGCATTTTCTGCAAGCTGGTTGAAGTTAATAGATGACTGGCCTGTGGAATATCCTGGTGTATCTGCTGGAGCATCCCGTCCTGCAGCGTACCAAAAACGTGGAACTGGTGGAAGGCGGGGCAGAAAACGTTCATTGGCATCTGAATCTGCTACTGCTACTGACGATGACAACAGCTGGAAAGAGGTGAATTGGTGGAGTGGAGGAAATATTTCTAAACGTATTTTGCAGAGGGGGGCTCTTCTGATTTCTACCATAAGAAAAGCTGCTCGTCAAGGTATTGCACATCTTCTATTGTTATTATTACTATTCCATCCTCTATGTGTGATGTGTCTTGACGATGAGAACAAATTGACATGTTCTGTGCTCGCTAGGTGGTAAAAAAAGGATAGCAGGTCTATCTTACCATGAAGGTCCCAATTTTCCAAGACGAACTCGGCAATTTGCTTGGAGAGCATGCGTTGGATTAAGCCAGAATTCGTCTCAACTTGCTCTCCAGGTTAGCACCTTCTATCTTGATGTTTAAAAGAGTATGACATCGACCTATAGATTAGCAATGATCCTAGCATTTGTATCTCTCAGGTTAGATATCTTGATGCCCATATAAGATGGAAGGAATTCATCCCTCCAGATCAAATTCCCTCAGATGGAAAAAGTTCAGATGCTGACTTTTCTGCACTCAGAAATGCAGTTGTTTGCGATAGAAAAATAGTTGACAATAAGATAAGATATGCACTTAAGTTTCCCAACCAGAAGCATCTTTCTGTGCGTGTAACAAAGAATATTTTGGAAGCAGAAGATAATCAGGACGAGAATGGAAAATTGTGGTTTTCTGAAAACCATGTCCCACTGTACTTGATACGAGAATTTGAGCAGAAATCGAGGGTTAGCTCCTTGCCTAGTCCGGGAATGTTACCCTCTAACTGTTTCACCAATTTCTACCAAAGGCGAGTAAAAGCATCCATTGGAGATGTCTTTTCTTATCTCTTTCACAAGGGAGATGTGTATCCCTGCACCTCATGCAAGAAGGATGTCCCCTTCAGGTTTTCTCTTCACCTTTTGTTGTGCATATTTAGTTATTCTTTTTATAAGATCCTGACTTTATCTTCACTTTTCATATATGTTGTTTTGGATGAATCACATGTAGGGATGTCGTAAAATGTAGCTCTTGTCAAGGTATGAACTACTCACATGCCCTTTAAGTCGTTTCTTTTTGCTTTTCTCGTGTAATGTAGTCAAAAAATGATTGATCAATTTCTGAGCTTTCCAATGCTAAGTCACAATATCACTAACTAGAAGTAACTTTTCAGGCAATTGTCATAAAGAGTGCACGTCAAGATCCGTTGGTAGCAAAGGAGGCAATGCTGCTCCCATTTTGATATGCAAGTTATGCATTCAGAAGCGTAATCTTATGCTTACAAATTACAATACAAATGCAAGTTATGTCCTGCCTCAACAGAAGAGTAATGGCCAACTGCCAGTGACTGCTCCCAAAATAATCTTCAAGGTTGGTTCTTCCCATTCTGCTGAATCAGTCACGAAGGTTGAAGCCCTGCCAGTCGCAAAGGTGGAAGCCCTGCCAATTGCGAAGGTGGAAACCCAGCAAATAACGAACGTGGAAACCTGGCCAATTACAAATGTGGCAACTCAGAATATTGCAGAGGTGCAGGCTCAGCTAAAGACTAAAACTAAAAAATCCAAGTCAGAAAACAGAGAAAACCTAAAAAAACCCAAGAGATCACATACTTTGGTCTTGTTTGGAAGAAAAATAAGAATGACAATAGTGGAAGTGATTTCAGGGCAAATGATGTAATCCTAAAAAGCAATGACAGCATAGGTTCATCAATAAAACCGACTTGCTGTCTCTGTAACAAACCTTATTGTCCAGATTTCCTTTATGTCTGCTGCGAGAGGTGTAGAAGTAAGTCCATTTATCATTGTTACTTAAAGCTATATCTCTTTCATTTTTTTAAAACTTCTTGATATTTCCCTGCATACAGAATGGTTTCATGGTGATGCCTTGCAACTTGAGGAAGAAAGAATAGTCGAATTGGTTGCATACCGATGCTGCAGATGCCGAAGACGAGCGATACCAAAATGTCCTCATTCAGATGATTATAAGAAGCCTGAACCAGAATTCAGTGAACAAATAGTTGCTACATCATCACAGTCAACTATGCTCTCTAGTGAGGAGACTTTTGGTGTAGCAGATCAAGACCCACTGCTTGCTTCACATGGAGTAGTTGAACCGATTGGGGAAGAAAAGATAGATGCTGATTTATCAATGAACATGGCAAGTTTTACCCCAGGAATTAATCAGAAGTTATCCATAAGAAGGGCACAAGTTAAAAATAATGAATATCTTGATCATGCTGGCATACCTGTGAATGAGTATTATATTCAGAATCAACCTCCAGGGAATGCAAATATCAATTTCAGTCATGTGAATGAACTTTCTTTGTCAGAGGCTGATGGTGTGAATGCTTCAGAGCTATTGGGGTGGGATTTTGCCCAAGGAAATGCGTATACTGCTGCTCCTGATTTCACTGCTAATTGCCGGTGGAATGAGACCAACTGTGGCAGCTTTGTGACCGAGGAATATGAGCCGCAGACTTATTTCTCATTCACTGAGCTGCTTGAAGCTGATGATACGCAGTTTGATAATACGTTTGGGATGTCTACTGGTCTGCAATATGATGGTAACTGCACAGGAAGCTTTGATCAACAAGGAACCAGTTTCCATGAAATGGCTTTCCTGTTTAAAGATGGTTCTTCAAATATGCACGTCCCAGCAAATGATCCATCCTCTGAAGAGGTATCATGTCACAAGTGCAAGAACCCTCAGCCGCCACCTGACCTCAAATGCACAGTCTGTGGCCTGCACATACACCGTCATTGCTCACCTTGGGAGGAAAGTGAAGAGCCTGCTGATAGTGCCAGTTGGAGTTGTGGTTCTTGCCGGGAGTGGCGATGATGAGCTTTGAACTTCATTGCATTTGTTACCGGGTAGCAGCTCGGCAGCAGTATTTGTTATGGCAGGTAAACACAACGATATTCTATTTGGATACCTACTTGATATCTGCGAACAAGAATTGGGTTTATGGTTCCTGAGCATGCTTTCTATTAATTTTAGGTGCAAGGCATCTCGTGAAGCGCACCGAGGAATCTGGATGGGGGAAAAATTCCATCTAGCTGTTGGTATGCAGTGCTAGTGTGCTACTGATTGTTTGGAAGCTGGCGTTGATTATTGGACAAACCTTTAACCATTATAAAGTTAGACTAGTTATGACCACTGCGAAGTTTTCACACTGTACATATTATAAGGATCGGTCATCATAGACCATATTTCCCATTCTTTAGGTGGTTTTTTTGGGGGAGAATTATAGAATTGGGAAGCTGGCTACGGGCTATATGGAACTTGGAACTAGAAAGCCATATATTCCTGTCATTGTATTTTCTTGCATTCTTCTTTTTTTTCATTCAGATAGAAGTGCCTTTCTCAAGAGTGGCTGACTGGCTATTGCTATCCTTGATATACGGCCTCCGCCATTTTTTAGTCATGTTTTTTTAAAAGCATTAGTCATGTTAAAACGCTTCTTCTCCGTGCTGCTTGCCTTAGCAAATGTGAGCGGTTTTTTTTTTTTTTGGAGAGGATCCCCACCAGTTTCCATTGAACAATCAAAAAGCGTTTTACATAGCCCGAGCAGATACATGCCCTCAAATTCCACAGCAAGCATCTAGGGCGGCTCTGTCGGCTACCTTATTGAAGCGGTGTCGTCAGAGTTGCAGATCATGGATGGTGAGTGAAAGGGTTTTCGGTGCCGTCAGGAATTGTCCTTCAAACACCAAGGCGTTGCGGGATTTCCAGATGCGCCAAGGCAGCGCGATCTGGCCGACAGGGAGTAGGAATGCCCTTCTTGTGGTGCGATATGGGCAATGCAGATCGCAGGAATGCCCTTGTGGTGCAAGTTTTTCGTATCGTTGAGCCCAGGGTTACAAAAAACCGTGGAAAGCCAAACCGTTTGGTTTATCGATATGTTTAAATTCAAAAAATTTAAAAAATGTGAAAAAAAACTAAAATTTCCTAAATTAGTATTAATAGCTTTATGATCTCTGGCGTGAATATTTTTTTGAAAAAAAATGAAGTTCGGAGATGTTTTTTAGCTATTCAAAATATAGAAATTAGAAAATCCAAAAAAAAAAGAAATTAGAAGTATTTTTAGTAGCAATATTTGTTCAAGTATATTAAGTAGAAATATTTACTTTAATATATATCAGTAACAATATTTGTTCAAGTATGTCAAGTAGCAATATTTACTTCAACATATTTTAGTAGCAATATTTGTTCAATTATATTTAGTAGCAATATTTGTTCAAGTATGTCAAGTAGCAATATTTGTTGAAATATGTCAAGTAGCAATATTTGTTGAAGTATGTCAAGTAGCAATATTTGTTAAAGTATATTTAGTACCAATATTTGTTGAAGTATATTTAGTAGCAATAGAAGGTGTTGAAATGTAAATAGTGTTGATATGTGAATGCCTATTTTTGCACTTGTTGGATTGATATGTGAGTACTATTGAAATGAAAGATTTTTTGTTGACATATTATTGCTAAATGTTTACTTTTGCACTTGCAATTGTCTAAAATATAGCAAATGTCATGTCGAAATTTTTCCATTTTAGGAAAGTTCATGCCGAATTTTTTTTCATACTTTTTTATATATTTCTTACATTTTTCCTATTTTTGGGCCTTCAATGGCTTTTTACAAAATTTATAACATTTGTTTTGCAATTTTTTCCCATCCCCCCATTTTCCCTAATTTTTCAACCTACTGCTGGTTTTCGTCAAAAACCGCTCGATATTCGAGATTTTCGAGCAGTTTTCGTCCATTTCGTTCGAAATTCGCTTGCCGGTTTGACCATATTTCAAATTCGTTTGACTTTTAAACCGTTGGGTTTTACATGAATTTCCATACCGCCAGGTAGTCGAAATCTAAGTACGAAACGGCACTGTTAACCCTAGTCGAGCCAATCATGACATGCAGGCCATGCGAAGAATTCCAAATGTAGGAGGCGTCCCCATCTCGACCACCAATGCGTATGTCGCGCAGGTTCTGAAGGGTTGTGATTCCCCAGGATTGGTAGCGCAGCACCGAGCCTTCGAGTCCACACTGCAAGAACAAGGGGGTGACTAGCTGTGGCGCATCTCAGAGAAAAATAGAGTAGTGCTAAGTGTTGTTGCACTTTCTTACGTTTATAACGGACGACCGACGTGACATCTTGAAGTCTTCCAGAAAAAGGCTACATGACTAAAGAGTACCAGGAGCACGACTGTCGAAGCCGGTGCTTTTAACCCCTTCGTACCCACTCCTTGTGTACGCCACTGGTGACTAGCACTCTGACGTAGTCGTAGGCGTCGGCGCAACATCGGTCAAGTACTTGTGCAGTAATTGTAATCACCCTATGCAACAAAAATGTATAATAACTTTAGGTAAAATCTGAGAAAAATCGAAACAAAAATGATATCATCCACACAACGTGTTGTCAAACCATCGGCTCAGGAGAGCAGCATCAAGGCTCGCCCAATCGACAGATTCGAAGGCTTTGCGGGAATCAATTTTGACAACAACTCTAGGGGCTTTGCGTTTGTGGCAGCAGTGGAGGAGCTCAGCGGCAAAAGCAGAGTTCCCGGAAATGCATCTCCCTCGCAGGATTTTTGGAGGAACATTTGATGTGTGCTTGTTAATTCAGTTTGGAATCTTCTTGGATTCTGACCGGATATGGCCCTCAGCTAGTACTATTGCTGCGTAGATTTCTGGGTGTTTTCAGATTTGCAAAGAACGAATGCGATCTGGTCCAGGCTTGGCTACGTGTATATTCTTCCTTCTCTGCTCTTCTGAATTTGAGCCAAGCTTTCTAGATATTGTTACTCCACTCTGTATAAAATCAGAAACTAGTCAGAGCATAATAATTCTACTTAAATCCAAACAGCAATACAGAATCCAGTGTAGATTACGATGTTAGTGTCATAACGAATCGATGATCGGGATCATCCATTCGTACATTGGTTGTATTATTTCTTGACCTAAATTAGGACCTCTTTTACGGTTTTATTCAATAGATTAGATTTGATAGTATTTATTTATGCTTACTCTAGTATAGTATAACGCACTGTAAATTTTTCTAAATTAGGCCTATTAGCCATAGTTAATTGGGCTCTTGCATCTAACGTGGGCCGGGCTATGTCTCGGGTCAAGCGGGCCGGAGTGGGAAGCGTGGCCGCAGGAGGGAGGGTTTAGTCGAGCTTCCTCGGTGCTCCACTCCGCCAGCCGCAGCCACGGCGATCTATCCCGCGGCCACGGCAGCGATGGCGCTCTCCTCCTCCTCCTCCCGGCCGCACCACATCCTGCGCCCTCTCCTCCGCTGCTTCCACGCCTCCGCGCAGGCCCTCGCCAGGGCGGAGCCGCACGAGTTCTCGAAGCCTAGCGGGTACCTGGGGAGCTGGGAGCCCGCAGGCGATCCCCGGGAGGCGTGGGCGCGGCTGGAGCGGCTGCGCAAGGGCTACGCGCGCGACGTGCGGCAGCTGCGGCGGCAGTACGCGTACGAGATGCAGCTGCTGGAGGCCGAGAGGCAGCGCAAGGCGGAGGCGGGCGCCGAGGCCGCCCGCGTCGCCAACGAGGAGCGCAAGGCGGCCAAGGCCGCCGCCGCGCAGACACGGGCCGCCGAGCGACGCGCCTTTGAGCAAGACTTCCGCCAGGCCCTTGTAATTCTCCTCCCCTCTTGTGCTCATCCCTTTCCTTGCATTGCTCACCTTGCACATAACTTGTTTGATGAATTGCCCCGTCCGTACGGACTTTTTGGTGGTCGTATCAATGTACCATTGCCTAGCCTGTTGTGTGGTATGTTAGAGGATGGAGTGGATATCTTGTTTGTAGAACTACTATGTCACCCAACATTGTTTTGGTTCACTCCAGGATCATGCCTAAAAAATCATCCACTTTAAGCATCATTAGGACTGGCCTGTAAAGCTAAATGAGATTTATACAGCAAAATATGTTTGTAACGGAGATGAGATGATGTACAGATGAAAGAAAGAGCCGAGAAGCTGGAGAGCTGGAGGGAGAAGGAGAAGCTCAAAGCTCAGAAGAAGGCAGAGCACAAGGAGCTCTTGCGCAAGCAGAGCTCTATGTGGGTTGCTGAGGATAAATTGGAGAAGAAAATTCTCGAGGCTATCACGCACACCACACCTCTTTGAGGTTGATTCTGTGAGGTTAGTTGAAATTTTGTTGCTCTGGTATTTCGATTCCTTCTAAAAAGTAGTCAACCGTTCATATTTTCCCAAGTTGCTTCTCTAAAATTTGATGCCAAAAGCGCTACCTATGTTCCTATGTTTTGTCTTTTAATTAACATGTTAGCAATAAAAAAACGCTGCATGTTTTTGTTACAATGTTTATAGATTTGTAGTGTTTGATCCTAATGGAACTGCAGATGTTTTGAACATATAAAGGCTAGCCGTTTTTTAGTGCAAGATGTATCTGGAAGAACCAAATCCGAGAAATGAAAGGCTACAATATTGTTCTCAAACATGTGGAGTGTCTATACAATGCATATTACAGGCAATGAGCATAACTTATGGAGTTGACAAGATCCAAAGTTCAAAAATTAGATATTTTTAGACAATAATACTCATGCAATAAAAGGGTGATGCACTTTTGAATAGATGTATAACTCTTCTATGTAATCTTTGCACCAAGCTCCTGGCCACCAGATTTCAAAAGTAAATGGCTTAGCCCGTGATGGAGTACTAGACACACCAATTAGGTACAGTCTGAGCCTTGCTGAACATTCATAATAAAATCTTATTTCCTCGGCAAGTCATAAAGCAACCACAACTCAGCTCAGGCACAGGTGTTCTATTGACAGCCGGTATGTGAGGCGGTTCAACTTTTAATTGTATATCTAAAAAAATGAAGTAAACAACCGCAAATCATGGTATATATGCAAATTCAGTATGTGTGATATCCTTTGAGTTTTGTAAAAAATCTAAAAGATCGTAATTGCAGCCTAGAGCAAAATGTAGTATGTATTGTAGTATGATACAACAACAACAACCAAGCCTTTTGTCCCAAACAAGTTGACGTAGGCTAGGAAACAAACCCAATCAAAATCAATAAAACCCCCCAACCTTTGATCTTGGGTCATGATTCCGATATATGGATCGCTAACTTTCATGCACTCCTATTCAACGCCAAATCTTTGAGAATGTTCCAATCCCTCGAGTCTATTTTAACTGCTTCTTCTCACGGTCGACCTCTACCTCTTCTTATGTTTTTGAGGTGACTTAAAATTCCACTACGCACTGATGCCTCAGGAGGCCTTTGTTGGAGATGTCCAAACCATCTCAGACGATTTTGGACAAGCTTTTCTTCAATTGGTGCTACCTCAACCCTATCACATATATCATCATCGCGGATTTGATCTCATCTTTTATGACCACAATTCCACCGTAACATCAGCTCCTTTGCTACGCTTATCTTATGTACATATTGTTTTTTTTCGCTTAACATTCCACTCCATACAACATTACAAGTCTAATCCCTATCCTATAGAACTTACACTTTAACTTTTGAAGGACTCTTCTATCACATAGGACACTTGATGCTTGGCTCCATTTCAACCACCCCGCTCATATCATGTGTCTCACATCTTCATCAATATCGCTGTCACTCTATAGCGTCGATCCCAAATATCGAAAAGTTTCCTTCGTGAGCACTACTTTTTCATCCAGACAAACATCTCTATCACCTGCCATAGCACCATTGAAAACATACCTCATATACTCAGTTTTAGTTCTACTAAGTTTAAAACCCTTTCATTCTAAAGTCTTCATCCACAACTCAAGTTTTCATCAACACCTATCCTACTCTCATCAATTAGCACCACATCATCAGCAAAAAGCATACATCAAGGAATTTCTCCTTGTATGCCCTGCATGACTTCATCTATCACTAGAGCAAAAATATTCTTGTAGTATGATATTGCAATAAAAAGTCTTAGGCCCCCTTTGGGACAGCTTCTGCTTAAAAGAAAATCGGATTATTTGCCGAATGAGAGGATTCTGGACGGCTTCTCCCACAATCAGAAGCTGTCCTCTACATAAAATCAGAATCCAGGTGCCAGCTGATTCTCGCCGGCCCGGTCCTCCACCTCCACGCGTAGTCGGCCCAGCCCGATTCTCCCACAATCGAAGCAGCTTCTCCCATAATCTAGAAACTGCACAATAGAAGCTGTCCTGAAGGGGGCCTTAGTGTAGGTGCTCTGGATCTTGGCAGTTTTTAGCATAGCAGAGATGTTTTTTTTTTAAAAAAAAGTCCATTTGAAACAACCCCCACCCCCCTCCCCCACAAAGGCGCAGAACTCTTGCCAAAGCCTGGAAATCAACCCTTAACTACAAAACCAGACACTTGACACCCTAACTCAAAACCGTGCAAAATACACCCCTCATCATAAACCACCATGGTTTTGGCTGATGTGGTGCTTACGTGTTCAATTTTTTTTCCCGTACTATTGTTGCAAAATATGTATCATTTTGCAATTTCGATGTGATTTTTTTACCAATTTTCCCTTCTATACTCCTCCCCTTTAGATATTTCCAATGTCATTTACTGTCATAGACTATAGTAAGACACATTATCCAAAGATATAATGAAAAGAGGTAATGCGGTTTTTTGTATATGTGTCTTGGTGGAAGTGCAGGAATTTAGAATGACATCTACCCCAATTCAGGATACCTAAAGACAGCTGCACCGAGAATACATAGCCACGCATTGTTGAATATGTTCAATGCATATTTCTTCCGTGCTTGCATTCCCTATGCATGGAACTCTTTCATTGTGTGGTTATCGCATTATTAACACACTCGGAGTTCAGTAAACTTCTTAATCACTAGGATACTGCTTCGTCTTTTCTGGTACTACTTGGATTGTACAGGGCAAAATACCATGATTTTTTTTAATTTGAAATTTAATTGAAGACTTGAGTTAGATGAATGTCCAAAAAGCAATTGTAAGATTTCTGGAGTCGTTAGGTACAGGAAGTAGTACAACTAGTTTCTGCTCACGATAATTTCTTCTCTTCTGGTTCTGGTCTTTAGCTGGTCAAGATGCTTTTGATGCCTCTGCTTTGAACTCAACTATGGCCATGTTTTTTCAGATACTGATGGGCATCAGTGTTTTCCTTGGTGCAGGAAATTAGATAATGTATTCTGAAAAGCAGGATGGTGTATGAACCGAAGGAAGCTCCTTTGTCATTTCCTCCTAGGAACTATATCACAGCTGTCAAGCAATAACGACCAACTTTGGAATTCTTCTGTAACGTTGTGTTGTGCTTTAATTGTATTAGACTGGATGAACATCGAGCCGAAGTGTTTTGGAATTGATTTTCCAGAGAGAGACTTCTCTCCTGGATTTTTTTTAAAAAAATCTATGCGCGGTTTAAAAATAGTTTGGAAAAGTTGGAAATTTGATATTTCTACCTTTAGTAAAACGAAGTTCATCATGGACAAACTAGTGCCCTTATTTCCCCTCTCGAGTCCTGATCACGGATACAAATTCGGTGAATTTTTGCTGAAATTTCGGATTTTAGGCCACCACGAAATCCAAATTACAGGTTGGCTAAAAATTTTGAAATTACAACAGTAATTTCGCTTTTCCCAAACAGGCCGAAATTTTGTGATTTTTGATTGTTTTTAAACTTTTATGGCCGGATTTGGTCCAATAACCCTTAAGAAAGTCATCTTCTATAAAAATTTGTTGAAAAACTGAATTTTTTTAGACATTTTAAAATTTTGGTAAAAATACTATCAGATTTTTATAAAATTGTACAAGCTTGCTAATGATTTGAAAATTTTATGGTACTCTCTTTAGTAGTTTAAGATCATACATGAAAATTTTCAAAATAATTAAACTTCATTTGTTATCTTTAAAAAATCAAAAACAGAATGAACATAATTAGGTTAGTAACTTTGTCAGAATTTTATAAAATTTATCGAGTGCGATCATGATCCAAAATTTTTATGAGAGCTTAAAAATTGGCTCAGTACCATTCTATGAAATTAAAAAAACTTTAACTTTTTTTGCTTGGTCAATCAAAAATCTATGTAAGCATTGAACTTCATTTGTTATATTTCAAAAATAAAAAAGATAAAGAACATAAATAGTATTGTGCCTTGTAAGAATTTTATAAATTCATTGGAGTGTGATCATGATTCAACAATTTTATGAGATCTTAAGCATTTCTTTAGCACCTTTCTATAAAATTTTCAAAAATTATAAAACTTTTTTGATTGCTAAAGCAAATCTATATATTGATCATCAGGCTTTTATCAGGACATAGTTGTGTTAGAATTTTTAAAAATTCTTGAAGCATGATCATCATCTAAAAATTTTATAGAAACGTTAATGATACATTAGGACCATCCAAATTTTTTAAAAAAAATTCTTACATGGTTTGAATCATTTTTCATTTTGTTCAAGTTTCCGGTAAGGCTTTTAACAGGATAGTAGCACAGTCCGAATTTTTAAAAATTCATTAAGCTTGATCATCATCTAAAAATTTTATGGGAGCATTAGTAATGCTTCAGAACCATGCAAAAAAATTCAAAATTTTCTAACGTGGTTTGTACCATTTTTCATTTGATTCAAACTTGTTGGTCAGCGTTTTATAAGGACAGTAGTAATGTTAGAATGTTTAAAAATTCCTCAGACTTGATAATCATCTGAAATTTTTATAGGAACATCACTGATGTGTCGGGACAAAGAATTTCACAAAAAATGACATTGTTTGAACCATTTTTGATTCAGTTGAAATTTGCCGAGATTTCAGCAATTTCGGGCGAAATTTCGGTCCGAAAAATTCAGGATTTGAATTTTGTTTTTTGAATTTCGACCAGATTTCTTCCAAAATAACGAGATTTCGCCGAAATTTCAGATTTGAGAGGGGAGCGAAATGTAAACCGAAAACGAAATTTAGAACCTTAGTCCTGATCTCCTAATTGCAAAATGTATTTTATTTTGTCATTTGCATTTACTTTGTCATATGTTGGAAGTGTGGAACAACAAAATAGTCCTCCTCTTGGACAAAAGGTTAACTGGACGTGAGGTCCAGTCGACATGAATTATTCATTTTTCTAACCCTTCTCTTTTTTTTCAAATTTGGTTTTCTATTGAATGGAATTGCAAATCTAGTCCCACCCCTCACCGCGGAAGGCACGACAGGTGACACCTGTCCTCTGCCACGCCCGAGGAGCATGGAAGCTGGCAAGCGCGGCAGTAGACAGCTAGCACAAGAGGGGAGGTGCCGTGGTCGAGCAGTGTGGGAGGCGCTTATATGGTAGGGGTGCGTGGGAGATATTTCTATGGTAAAATAGCGTGAAAGGTGTTTTTTTTAGAAAGAAAGTTAAATTTAGAATTCTATTAGAAAGGAAGCTACATCCCGAAAAATATGGGAAAGCAGCCGGAGAAATGATCCCTTCGAACAAAGTCACCAGCTATTATTTGGTTCAATTTGCGATACTGCAGTTTACAGCAAGAGGAGGGGGATGGAATGGGATGGTAAGGCTGGCGTGAAAAGAAAGAGGCAAAGAAAAAGTTGAGTGTTAGCAATCAGACTTTCGATCACTATTTATTTTCTCGACGTATTGGTATAATATTTTTTCCTATGTATAAAACATATTTTTAAAACTTCTGCAAAAAAAATTTTCACGCACATTTCTACTGTTATCGAAGGAAAATGTTGTGCACATAGGAAGAAAATATTGCATGTATGAGAAGAAAATATTACAGCGATCCGAATCGAAGAAAATATTATACACGTAGGAAAAATATTACACGCATAAAAAAAATATTGCACGCTTAAAGAAAAACAAAGTTATTTCGAAAGAAAAAAAGGTAAAGGCAAGACATGACGCCTCCTCGAACCTTTCTTTTCACGCCGGCCAAGAGGAGATCACTATGACCATCACATCATTTGCCAAACATGAGCTGTCATTTTTCCCCTGACGCAGTGACGCATTGACAGGACCTAGAAT
Organism: Otatea glauca; assembly: GCA_036346275.1. NCBI lineage: Eukaryota > Viridiplantae > Streptophyta > Magnoliopsida > Poales > Poaceae > Otatea > Otatea glauca. The sequence goes on along the minus strand of CM070733.1, from coordinate 3,969,589 downwards.
TTATTAAAAATATAAAATTACGATACAAACAGTTTTAAAATTTTGTAAATCCTAAATCATTAAAATTAGAATAAATTCAATCAATAAATTTGATTAACTGAAGAGGTGATGTCCTGATATTTTTGAAACTTTTGAGGGTGTCGGTACATACCCACTGGCACCCCACTTAGATATGCCCCTGAGCTTAACGAGGTATCATGAAACTTCTTCAAAATTGATATATTTCGATATAAAATTATTTTACTTATCGTTTAAATGGTTATTTCAAATTTGAGCTAACAACAACTATTGAACCGAGCCTCCTAAACATTTTTCACAAGACATTCTTATTTTAATTTTAAATTCATTAATTATTGTAATCGAAATAATTTTGGTTCGAGCTCTAATGATTTTTTTTGCAAACCCTAAACATGAGGTAAGCATAAATCCCTTACTGGTTCATGTCTCTCACCAGTTGCATAATTCCAACCCAAACCTATTCTTCGCGCACATAAGACATTCATGAAACGAGTAATAAAAACATTGTACACTAGTTTTTGGCAGGGTTAAAAAATTCGGCGATTTTTTGCCGAAATCTCGGATTTCGGACCCCCCGAGATTGGAAATACCGGATAAATTTAATTTTTGAATTTTTTTTGGGAATGCTACAGTGATTTCGGAAATTTCGGGTTGATTAACCGGTTTTACATGTTTTGTGACCGGATTTCGCCGGAATGACATCAATAACATATAAGAAAGTGGTCTTCAATTATAATTTGTCCAAAAAGTTAATTTTTGAGACATTTTAAAGTTTGGATAGTGAAGGATCGATATGGCCTAGAGGGGGGTGAATAGGCAATTTTACAGATTCTAGCAAATTTAATCAACTAAACTTATTTTATCGAGAGAAACTTATAGCAAGAATAAAGCAGAATTCAAGCAAGTAAAAAAATAACAGCGAAAACAATAAAAGAAATGATATAGGAGAGACAAAGATTTATCCCGTAGTTCAGAGCTGCACTCCTAATCCACGTTGAAGCACTTCTTCCGAAGTTCACTTCTCCAAAGCTAGTCGCAGTAGCTTTGGTGTTCACTCAGGTAACTTTTTCACTTCTCGAGTGAGGTGAGTTCCAAACCTCTCACAAACACAGTTGCCTTCCACAAGCACCTTTGGACAGGTCACACTGTTTAACTTTCTCCAAGCTGTCTAGGATCACCAAGATCCAAGAGTAATAAACTTTGCACAAGTTCTGTCTCTTGATTCCCTTTACAAATCACACAACTAGACACTGACTTGGAGCTTACACACTTAGGGATGTATGAAGATTTTGTGTGAAAATGAAGCACAGACTCCTCTTTGAGAATGAGAGCTATATGTCAATGTCAAAGTGTAAGGAGCTCATCTGTCTATTTGGTAGATGGCTTAGGAAATGCTTATATAGCCATTTTGGGTGAAAATAGTCGTTACACCTGCTACAGTAGCCGTTGGACGTGTCAGATGTCAGAAACAACAGAAATACACACGTGCAACGGACTATGTATCAGTGCTTAGCGATACTGGATATGTGTATGTCGGACCAAATTTCAGAGTTCACGACGGACCAAATATTTTGGTCCACAGTACATGGGTTGATCAAGGAGATGGTCTGGCATACAACTGGGAGAGAGATATATGAGTGTCAGACTAAATTGCTTGGTCCGTTACACATGACTTTCAAAAGATTTTGCTTAGGCATAGAGACCTATGAACGTCGGATCAAAATTTTGGTCCGTCATACATGGACAAAGCAAGAGATTTGCCAGGAACAGAGACACATGTACTTCGGACCAAATTTTTGGTCCATTATGCATGGACTTCACAGAAGATTGGTTTTGGCAAGAAGACACATGTACTTCGGACCAAATTTTTGGTCCGTTATGCATGGACTTCACAGAAGATTTGTTTTGGCAAGAAGACACATGTACTTCGGATCAAATTTTTGGTCCGTTATGCATGGACTTCACAGAAGATTTGTGCCAAGAACCTTTTTCAACATAGACAAACTTTAACAACGGACTTAAAGCAATTAAATATAAATATTTTGTCCGTTTCCTGGGTAAAAACCTATTTTGAAGATAGAGAATACTTGTTTTAGGTTTCGATTAAAAAGTACATCAAAGATTTAGTCCGGCCAAAAACTTATACACTAAAAGGGATGCCGAACCAAATTTTTTGGTCTGCTGAGGATAGAAAACCTAATACATCTTTGGTCTGATACTGAGGAGTGAATATTACATATATGGCGGACCAAAAATATTTGGTCCGTCATACATGGGCAGACATTTGACTAAGAAGATTTTAAAGGAATGTTTGACTAAGAATATGTGGATATGGATGTGAGTATATTTTAATCCGAAAATCAGATACACAAAAAGGAGTTTTGACAAAGAATAGATTTAAGGTTTGCAACGGACTAAAGAATATGGATAGGTAAAGATTGGTCCATTGTACTGGAAGGTATAGTTTTAGAAGAGTAAAGATTGAGTGTTTTTTACTCCAAGAGATCTAGTTTTGCTTTTGCCTAACACATTATTTTCTTGTGCAAAGTCCCTCTTTTTGGACAACTAAACAAAGATAAAACACCTAGGCTATTAATCTTAAAACATCTCCAAGATATAAATTATAAACTAAAAGCCTTAATCTTGTTGAACCAGCTTATTTTATCATAGGTTCTAGCTCACTTTCTTCAAGCTTTGAATATTACTAACTTAGTCATCAATACCAAAACCATGATAATATAAAAATAAAATTGAGGGGTGCCTAGATGCTATCAGATAGAAACACTGTCGAAATTGTATAAAATTGACGAGGACTTTTCATGCTATGAAAAAATTATGATACCATAATAAGACACCTAGGATCATACAGAAAATTTTTGAAAATATTTTAACTTCGTTTGTTATGTTTTAAAAATAAAAAACAGAATTAGCATTAACAAGGCAGTAACAGTTTTAGAATTTTATAAATTTATTCATGTTTGATCATCACCTTAAATTTTTATGAGAAGTTAGTAATTCTCTAATAACCCTTCTGTAAAAGTTTTAGAAAATTTGAACCTGCTTTGGATACTCAATCAAAAATTGTGAACGGTATAAACACGCGCTCTGAAGTCCGAAAACTAGTAAGTACCACATTCACATTTCTTGGGAATTTTTTCATGTTTTATCGTGATATCAAAATTTTATGAGAATATCATCGATGCCTTCCAACTATTTAATTTTTTATAATTTTTGCATGCACGAAACTATTCCAAAAAATGTAATGTCAAGTAGCACTGTTCGAATTTTCAAAAATTCATGAAGCTTGATAATCATATAAAATATTTGTGAGAGCATTATTTATGGATCATAACCATGCACAAAAAATTTCAACAGTTTCTAACTTGATTTGTACCATTTTCCATTCGGATCAAACTTGTCGGTCAGTGTTCTATCAGGACAGTACCACTCTCCGAATTTTTGAAAATTCCTCACATGTGATAATCAGCTGAAATTTTGTGAGAACATTAGTTATGGATCATAACCATGCACAAAAAATTTCAACAGTTTATAACTTGATTTGTAACATTTTCCATTCAGATCAAACTTGTCGGTCAGTGTTTTATCAGGACAGTACCACTCTCCGAAGTTTTAAAAATTTCTCAGATGTGATAATCAGCTGAAATTTTTTTTGAGAACATCATAAATGTGTCAGGAACCTCCAAAAAAAAATTTCAAAATTTTTCGTTAAATTTTAGACTACTTTTCAGCCGGTGCAAAAAACCCAAAATTTCGGGGTTTTTTCGCCGAATTTCGGATTTTTCTTTCCGGAATGGACCGGATTTGAATTTTCAAATTCAATTTTTGTTCGAAATATTTCTGAAATTTCGAAATTTCACTGAAATTTCGCGATCCGACCAGGGACGAAATTTATTCCGAAACCGAATTTTCAAACCTTGGTTTTCGGGCAATCAACTTTTTTATTAGAGTTTTTTTAGGTAAACTAAATTCACTATGTACCATATATTCTTTCTCGCTCTAGTACGTCCGATTAGCTATTATGTATTTACGCTACCTCTTAGCAGAGTAACAGAAATAACTAACAAATAAGTCTAATCTGATTTTTACTGACTAAGAGCAAGTACAATAGCAAAATCAACTACTAACTAATAGTAAGTTAAAAGATAATTTGTATAATAACTGTCTCTAAAGGTTGTCTCTACAAATTGTATAATAACTATCTTCTCTCTCTTATACATAAATGATTTAACTATGCTCCCGTGCAAAATTGACTACTAAATATGATGCAGCTCTCTTCTCTCTCCTCTTTTCTCACTTTTTCGTATAGATTAAAGCTGATGTGTACTTGAGCCAGCTGACGTACCTAACGTACGCTAGTGGCACGATGCACTGTAAAATTTACTGACCGATGTTTCCTGTCCTTTCTGACCTTTTATCTATTCGGCCTGTATACTATGAGCCTATGAGGCCTATGACCTGAGCAGACAAGAACAGAGCAAAAGTGGAAGCATCCAATACTGACAACCAGAACGATGGAATGAAGACTAGAGGTCCAGTTCAAAAGCTCGTGGAATTCAAAAATAAAAAGTTGCACGAGAGGAGCCACAACCAGGTTCGTAATATTCTGATTATCGATGGTATCCAACCGGTAGATATATATATCAGTCGATAGATAAATAGGTTAAATTCAAAAAAAATCAGAAATTTTAAAAAAATATGCGACATAAATATCGTGATAATCGCTGAATATCGCTCGATTTTCGATAAATATAAAGCGAAAATCGCTCACAAAATCACATACAAAATTTCGGTTTATTGTCTAGGCATATCAAACGAATCGTTATTTTAATTTTTTTTAAAAAAAATTGCCTTCAATTTCTACAGATTTTTGACCCAATTTTTTCGATTTTCGAACTCTCAGCACTACACAACTTTCCCAATGCAGATTGATGGAGTATTGGAGATTGGAGTAGCAGAGATCATGGTTCTGATCCAGTGATTCCCTTCCCTTTCATGAACCATGCCAATCTTCTAGCCCCCACCATACTCGCAGTTGCGCAATGACAATGCATTCCATGGGCTTCTTGGCGATAATGGCGTGCTTGAGCTTGATGGCGGAGGCGGCGGTGCCGCAGCCGGAGCCGGAGGTGCCGCAGCCGGAGCCGGAGGTGAAGCCGAGCGACACGGACGCGCTCACCATCTTCCGCCACGGCGCCGACGCGCACGGCATCCTGGCGGCCAACTGGAGCACCCAAGACGCCTGCGCCGGCCGCTGGACCGGCGTCGGCTGCTCCCCGGACGGCCGCCGCGTCACCTCGCTCTCCCTCACGGCGATCGACCTGCGGGGCTCCCTCGACCCGCTCTCCCACCTCGGCGAGCTCCGCTCCCTCGACCTCCGCGGCAACCGCCTCAACGGCACGCTCGACACACTCCTCGGTGTCCCCAACCTCATGCTGCTCTACCTCTCCCACAATGACCTCTCCGGCGCCATCCCGGACACCATCGCCCGGTTCCCCCGCCTCCTCCGCGTCGACCTCGCCGACAACAGCCTGCGCGGGCCCATCCCGGCGACCGCGCTAGCCAACCTCACCCGCCTCCTCACACTCAAGCTACAGGACAACCTCCTCACCGGCCTGCTCCCGGACATCACCACCGACCTCCCCCGCCTCGCCGACTTCAACGCCTCCAACAACCAGCTCTCCGGCAGGGTGCCTGACGCCATGCGCGTCAAGTTCGGCCTCGCCTCATTCGCCGGCAATGCTGGCCTCTGCGGGCTCGTGCCGCCGCTGCCGCCCTGTTCTTTCCTGCCGCGTGAGCCCGCCCCGACGTCGCCTTCGGTGCCTTCCTCCTCCTCGCAGTCCGTGGTGCCATCCAATCCGGCAGCATCCTCTTCTTCGGTTGCTTCATCTTCACCGGCACTGGCCACACCGGGGTCACACAATGGAGCTGGCAAGGGGGGCTTGAGCACCGGCGCAATTGCCGGGATCGCCGTCGGCAATGCCATCTTCTTGTTCGCTCTGCTGTCGCTGCTAATTGCGTACTGCTGCTGCAGCACAGGCGGCGGCGGCGAGACATCCAAGAAGAGGAAAAGAGGTGGCCGCGTCGGCCTGGAGGATGGAGACGGCGGGCTGTTGGGCTACTGCACGGGAGTGCAGCCTGCTCGCCCAGGCAGCGCGGGCAGATGCAGCGACGGGGCACGCAGCAAGCTGGTATTCTTCGGGGTGGATGGGGAGGGCGGTGAAGAAGACGACGACGGAGGCAGCGATAGCAGCGCCGGCAGGAGGGCGAGGGGTGGCTGTACATCGTCGACGTCGCATCAGCAGGGGAGGAGGAGCAGGTTCGAGCTGGAGGAGCTGCTGCGTGCGTCGGCGGAGATGGTTGGCCGAGGCAGCCTGGGGACCGTGTATCGCGCGCTGCTGGGGGACGGCCGCATGGTCGCCGTGAAGCGGCTGCGTGACGCCAACCCCTGCGCCCGCGAGGAGTTCCACCGCTACATGGACCTCATCGGCCGGCTGCGCCACCCAAATCTTGTCCCTCTCAGGGCCTTCTACTACGCCAAGCAAGAGAAGCTCCTCATCTACGACTACCTCCCCAATGGCAACCTCTACGATCGCCTCCACGGTATCTGTTCTTGTTCAGTTACTAAGCATTATTACTCACTTGTTATTTGGGATCGACCTGCAACTGATACGATGTTCTTGCCATTGTCTGGTGACTGATTCAGGGCATCGGATGTCTGGAGAGTCGCCATTGGACTGGACGACGAGGGTGAGGTTGCTGCTCGGCGCGGCACGCGGGCTGGCCTGTATCCACAAGGAGTACCGCGTGTCTGCCATACCCCATGGCAACATCAAGTCCTCCAATGTCCTGCTCGACAAGGATGGCATTGCCTTCGTCGCGGACTTCGGTCTGGCTCTACTGCTCAGTCCTGCGCATGCCATTGCCCGTCTTGGAGGTTGCATCGCTTCCGAACAGTCCGACGACAAGCGTCTCTCCCAGGAGGCAGATGTCTACAGCTTCGGCGTACTCATCCTGGAGGTGCTCACTGGCAAGGTGCCGGCGCGACACCTGCAGCCGTTGCCAGACGCCGACATCCAAAGCAAAGACAATAGGAGGCAGACAGCGGTCGGTCTCCCCGAGTGGGTGCGGTCGGTGGTGCGAGAGGAGTGGACGGCGGAGTTGTTTGACGTGGAGCTGCTCCGATACAAGAACATGGAGGAGGAGATGGTGGCGATGCTGCACATTGCGCTGGCATGTGCTACTCAGCAGCCGGAGCAAAGGCCCTCCATGGCCGATGTGGTGAAGATGATCGAGAGCATACCGGTGGATCAGTCGCCTCTTCCGGAGGACGATATCTCAATGTCGCCGTCTATCGGCATTACCACAGACGATGGGGATGGTCGTCTCAGCTACTAGTTCAGCATCCGCTCTTCTTCCTCTTTTTCTGGATTGTGATATGTTCATAGTTAGTATTCAGCCTAGCGTTGTGGCCTCGGTATACTTGAAAGTGAGAGCTATTCATCCGCCCTCGAGCTGCTGCACTGAGCTCTGAATGACGCCCTCTCATGGCGTTCTGAAGTAGATATTGCAGCTGGTAACGTACTGAGCTGCATCACTTGAAGCGGAGGTACCTGTGCTTGCTTGAAAGATGCTCATTTGTGGCTGTGTAATAGATTTAACGCTCATAGTACCTGTGCTTACAATGCTGATGATGATCAGTGCCTATACTCAGCGATATTATTTGGTTGATACGCATTTTACTGATTTCGTTGGTTGACATATATTGCGGTAATGCGTTGACAACCATGCCATTTTTCTACAGCAAATGCTTTAAATTCGGAAAGACGAGAATTTTTCTCACACGGGCGAAGAATATGTCCGTATTGTTTCTGTTGAATCGACTACTGGCGCAATATTTTCTAGAACACGACCGTGACCGTTAACTTGTATATTGATCGAAGATTAGCAATTGAGTCACTCCATGAAGAATTGTTAATTAAACTGTCAAAGAAAGCTGGACCGGATAGGGAGCAATAAAAAGAAATCATCGCTTTTCTAGCTCTTAACAAACTTTTTTTTTTGCAAATCTAACCTATTTTGAACAAAATTACAAAGATAGTCATATCCCTACGTCCTGGAACAATCACATCTTTGTGCACCAAATATTTGATCTGAGATAAGTGAAATAGAGCCGTCTGGTCAGTTAGAACATATACAATAGTGTAATGTCTGCTATTTATATACTTTACTATATAAAATTTTCACTAATATGAAGAGAGAGAAAGAGGAGATATATTGTAACTGTCTCTTCGTAAAGAGACGACCATATAGACAATATAAATCATCATTACGTGAATTATTGTATATAATAAACACTTTTTCATGTCATATTTAAAAGATTGTAGAATCTTATAGATACAACCTTAAGATGTCATCTATTATAGAAGTTGTCTTTAGTTTTGTCTTTAGATAATATGGAGCAATATATAGATATCAGTCGTCTCTACTATTATATATACTCTTAGAAACCAAATATAACAGATTCAGCTTTGGACGGAGAAGGGTGAGACAAAAGCAAACCGGCAACCACGTTGACATTATGGCAGTGTTTGTTTAGGTTTATGTTTTTTAGTTTATAGTTTAAAGTCAGCCTTTTGACTTAAACAGTTTAAAAAGAATACGATTTTATACGTGATAAAGGTAGACAATTTTATCTAAATTTAAGTGGCATTGATCTAAAACCAACCTCTATAAGAAAAAAACATTTCTTCGGTAACTTTTGGATTTTAGTTACATAGAGACTTATGACTTTTGAAAAACCAGTTAAAAAGTCATCCATTTGTTTAGCATTTGATTAAAAGAACAAACAAATATAACCTTCTACTAAAGCCTGCAAGGTTCCGGCCTCCTCATTGCTTTGAGCCGTGGGGCACGAGCCGGCCAAAAAAAATTTACATCCGGGTCTTTTTTTGAAAATTTTTTTACATATAGGTCCTTTTCCCGAAAAAAAAATACGGTTATATCCTTTTTCCGAAAAAAGAATATATATTACGCCTAGGTCCTTTATGCGTTTTTAAGGTTTGCGCTCGGGTCCTTTTACCAAAAAAAAGGAATTACGATTAGGTCCTTTTCGGGACAAAAAAAACTTTCGGGTCCTTTTTTTTAAAAAAAATATACATCGCATTTAGGTCCTTGTTGCGTTTTTCTAGCATTACGTTTAAGCCCTTTTGCGGAAAACACAAAATCCTTTTTAGGTCCTTTTCGCGTGTTTTCTCGATTTACTCGTGTGTGGAGCGTCGATCGCGCGTTTTCTCGATTTGCTCGTGTGGAGAGCGACGCCCGCCGCGTGGAACGCCACGTATAGGTTTCTAGTATGACCTATATCACGAACTCTATCCAATATCACATGGTTTGGGCTGATGGTGGGCTATGATCGAATGGGCCGGGCCAACTTACAAGGCAAGGGAATCAAGTGGGCGATTTTTAAAAAAAATAATTTTAAAAAAATAATGTATATATATATATATATTTTACAAAAATACACACATGTCGTCATTTGAAACAACAACAAGACCTCTATCACCATTTAAAACAGCGACAGAGGTCTGTTTAGTTGCGGATTAAATTGATGGATAGATTATTTCGCCGTGGATCCATTTGGAAATTCGGCATATTATTTTTATAAAATTATTTAAAAATGTATTATTATTTTAAAAAACAATTCCCAAGTCGGCAAGGAGGACAAATACTGCACGGCTTGCCCAGAGAAAAGATCGATGGATGGAACAAAAGACTGCAGGCGAAAGCTTCCGCTCCATCTTCTTCCCCAATGCTGCATCTCCCTCAAATTCTCTTTCTCTGATTTCCCGGTCCCACGCTTCTTCTTCCCAATATATTTGCTATTCCCAGTCTTTGATCCCACTTCTCCCAAATTGTGTCCTCAAATGGTTTGGCAATACAGCACTTGGATTTGGTGCGAACCGGTGAAGGATCCTGACACATTAGTCGTAAGAAAGGCCGCTTTCTATGAGTACTACAGTTGGTAAACGAATGTTCTAGAAGAAAGAACAGGGCGAAAGGGACAGGCAGGGTAACTAGGGTCCATGAGACATGCAGGAAGGGTTGGAAGAAGAAAGACGGTGAGAGATCAAAGCGGCGAATCGAAGAATGTTGACAGGGGCAAGAAGACGAGAAGAAATGCGTCAAAAACTCATCGAGTGTGCTAGCCAGACTCCCAAGTCCCAATGCAGCAGCAGCAGCTTTTCGGGACGCTGCCGGGTTGGATTCGCGGTTTTGGGCCGGCTGACGGCCGTGTTGGGTTCGGCCCAAACCAATATATCGCAAAAAAAAAAACTGATGTAGCTGTCAAATTCGCGTGTCGCCGTCCATGGGTTCAGGACTCAGAACTTTTTTTTAAAATAATATATTTTTTTATTCAAATTGCTAAAATATATCACGATCTTAAAAAATTGAAAAAATATACCTCTGTCGCCCTTTAAACGGACGACAAGGGCTACAGAGGCCTCTGTCGCCCTCTGGTTGGACGATTTTGGCACTTGTCGCTCTTTGAATGGGCGATATGTGCCTTTTCCTGTAGCTAGTTTCTAAAGAAAATCATAACTTTTTCATATGATGTCAGATGGAGATGAACTTTATATGAAAATTGTAGCTCTCGACGAGATCTACAACTTTGATATATAATTTTTTTTTCATTTGAATCCATTTGGATTACCAAAATCGAGACAGAAGTTTAAGATCTAGTTAAGATCTGATTTTTAGATCTGAACTTTTCATCCTATTTTTTGCCATTTAAATGGATTCAAATGAAAAAAATTTGTATACGAAAGTTGTAGATCTCGTCGAGAGCTACAATTTTCATATAAAGTTCATCTCCATCCGACATCATATGAAAAATTTATGATTTTCTTTAGAAACTAGCTATAGGAAAGGGCACATGTCGCCCATTCAGATGGCGACAAAGGCCTCTGTTGCCCTTGTCGTTCGTTCAAAGGGCGACAGAGGTATATTTTTGCATTTTTTTGAGATCATGGTATATTTTTGCAATTTAAATAAAAAAATGTATTATTAAAAAAAAATCTCACGACTCACCCCCGGCTACTGGACCACATGCCAGCTACTTTGAATGTACTCTCTCGGTGAGGGTTTCAAAAACAGACGAAAACCACGGTTTTCGATCTTATTGCTGTGGTTCGAGATGCAAAACCGATCGGTAAATCGGTCTAACTAAAAAAATTAAAAAAATTTGGAAAATTTATGCGACGTAAACCGCTCGAAAACCGTTGAAAACCGCTCAAAAACTGTTTTTAAGGAACATTCAATTGGTCGGTGAAAACCAAACGGTTTTCGATTTTTTTTCCAATTTTTTTGATTTCCTAACCCTTCGGTTTCTGACGATTTTCGAGTGGTTTTTCTCGAATTTCGGTTTTTGAAACCCTGCTCTCGGGTTACAAATAGTTATGTTGTAGATTTTGATACGATTTCTAAAACTCAATTTCAATCACTAATTATTATTTAATATATTTAAAAAATTCAATAAAATTATAATATTATGAAAACACGTTTTGAGATGAATCTATACATATGATTTTTATGCATCCACTCTAAATATTTAAAAATATATTGATAGCTAAAGTTTCAAAAATTTAACCGCATATATTCCAAACCGACAAGTTTTTATGAACTAGAGGGAGTAATTTCTATATATTATGATTTATTTTAATATATATTTAATATAAATTCCAACCTCCATCTAGCTCTTCTCAAATTCCTCTTCCCACACTAAAAAATCTCTAACAAAATATTGTTCCATAATAAATAAAATAACTACTAATAAATATAATACTTATTCTAACAACCTATTTCCTGGTGTGGCAGAGATGCGATGCAAAAAAAAAAAAAGGTAATGAAGGCAAGAGTATGGTGTAAATCAAACTTGATAGTAGAGATATAGTGTGAGTTAGGATAGAGCTCAACTAGTCACAAGTTAAAGTCCAAGTGACAATAGATAATGTATTATGTAATATTATTTTTATTCGTAGAAAAACACGGATATTCTGTTGGTACAAGTATAATAACCAAGCAAATATTAATCTAGTACAGGTATTAGGACGGAAAAGTAGGATGTACAGTTGGTTGTATTCACAACCAATATCTACAACATTGAATGTGTATTGAGATTTGCGCTGGTGAAGTACTTTTTTCCCTCAACTCATTTGAATTTCAAATATGGATACACAAATCTCAACTCATTTGAATTTCAAATATGGATACACAAATCTTAATGCAAGACGAATAGTGTAGATATAAGTTATATACACCATGGACTGTACCAGTGGCGGAGTCAGGATTTTTGTACGCCTCGGGTCGAAAATAAGTGACTACTACTGTTGTCAAATACTACAATCATTTAAGTATAACAAAAGTACAGCACAAATACACAATTAAAAATAAATTTGAATTTCATACTTAACATTTCAATAAAATAGATAAAATATGTCAAAACAATATAGCGTAGTGGAGTGGTAGAAAGGTAATACCTAATTAACGAAGGTTTGGTGCATATGATACTATCATATTTTCATCAACAACAGGACAAGAACCTGAACCTGTAAAAGATGAAATTGCACATGTAAATTAGGCACACAATAGAACAAGAAACTGCACCCGTAAAAGATTTGCAGTACCTATTTAAGATTTTTCTCAAATGTTTCCCCAACTTTGGTTACTATCTCCTGGGATGACTGTAGTTTGTTTGGGCCTAGGGCATTACAATTAAATTCCCAATCATACAATTTTTCAATTCATGGAAATCTGTGCATCAATGTTCTGAGCTATCATGATAATATGTCAAATTGGCAAGCTATAGTTCATCCTTACATATGAGCAATAGGAAAGCATAATGGTTGTACATTTATGCCTACTTTCCATAATCAGCAGCTAGCCAGCTAACACATCTCTTGTTTTCCTCTATCATATATAATAGCACTGGCAAGAACCTTTCCAGGGAAAAATTTCGACCTAATGGTCCTAATCTACTCACAGTGAGAACTAAGAACAATGAACTGATGAAGTTTAGACATGGCTATACCACTCAACAAAGATTGAAAATTTGAAAGAGCTTAGAGTCTACACATGTTGCTTTTCACGGTTTCACCAATCACCAGAGCTTAGACATGTTGCTTTTCAGTTTTCACCATTCACCAGAGACTACCAGAGCTTAAACAGTTAAACTTTAGACTTCCAGAACTTCACCAATTACCACACCAGAGTAGGCGAGCAGCAGAGCATGCGGAGTTGCGACCGACGGGTGGGCCGAGCACCAGAGGGTGGGGCCGCGGGAGGTTGGGACCGACGGCCGGCAGCGATCTGCAAAGGCGGGGCGGGCAAGCGGTGGCCGCCGTCTTGCCGTCGTCCGTCGACGCCTTGGCGGGATTCGCGGCATGCGACGAGCCGGCAATGGGCAGCCGGGTCGAGGTCGACGGCCGACGGCGCCAAGCGAGCCGGGAGGCGATGTGGCGCGGGCGGTGGTTGTGGCCTCGTGTGATCTACCGATCTGGGAGGATCTGCGACTGCAGGCCGAGGCGAGGCGGTGACCAGCATGCGAAGCGCGATCGAGCGCCGAGCGAGACTGCGGGAGAGTGGCGCCGTGAGCTGCGAGCCTGGCTGAGAACACCCGATGCTCTATTCAAGCAAACCGAGTCTGGGCCGGTTGGGTGCCTCGAGCCCAAATAGAAATAAACACTATTTATCCACTGTTATTTAGGTTAAACCTCGGGCCTAGACCTCACTGGCCCGAGGCTCAGCTCCGCCCCTGGATGGTACAAAATCCCTTCTCTACAAGGACAAAGGAGCCAAATCATACCTCTATTATATTTGAAAGAATTGCCGGCCTAGGAGCGGATTCGCAAAAAACTCCTCGAATTTTTTTTATTATGTTTAGATCTTTCTGACCATTTTTTCGAAGAGGAGGACCCTAAATAAATACCAAAAAAGTGTAATTACGTTTAGATCGTTTTTCTTGGATAGATACAAATTTTTTTTAATTGCATTTAGATCGTTGTTTCCATTTTTTACGAAAATGATCTTTCGTTTACGTGAAATCGTGGATCCTTCATGAGAGGATCCAATAAAAAAAATACAAATACATTTATATCTTTTCAACCGTTTCGTATATTTTCATGATTTACTCGCGTGAGGGGCGACAATCATAACGTGTCAAGTCGCGTTCGCTTATCTAGTAAAACCAATAGCCGTCAAAATCCGCATATGCCGCAGCTGTTCCCTTCAAGCACCACCACGTAGACCTACTACCAAGAAACACAAGCGATTAGTGACGATCGCATAATTAAGAGAGAGGAAGGCACTACGCTGTCTAGGAATTGGCATTCGCATCGGCTTTTTTTTCCCACTTCTTGGAGAAGAAGAAGAAGAGGGGAAAGCTGCCTCCTTCAGCCGCTGTTCGCCCCGGCCTCCATCCCGATCTGATCCGAGGAGCGAGCGAGAGAAGAGCAATACCAAGATGCATTCCACCAATCTGCTTCTGGAGGAGCCCATCCGGATGGCATCCATCCTCGAGCCGTCCAAGACCGTAAGTAGTAGTACTATTTTGGTTAGATTAGTTCTTGGATTCTGGATCCCTGAACCCTAGTTGAGTAATTGATTGGCCTAATTGGTGATGATGTATATATATAAAAAAAACACAGAGCTTCTTCCCGGCGATGACCAAGATCGTGGGGACGCTGGGTCCCAAGTCGCGCTCCGTCGACACCATCTCATCTTGCCTCAAGGCGGGCATGTCTGGTTCGTATTATCACTGCCTTAATCTCTTACACAGCACCACCACCTCTCCTTACCAGCAAGATTGGCTAATCATTTCCTGTTGCAATTGTGGCATTTCGCAGTGGCCCGGTTCGATTTCTCGTGGGGGGACGCCGAGTACCACCAGGAGACCCTCGAGAACCTCAAGCTCGCCATCAAGTCCACCAAGAAGTTATGCGCCGTAAGTGCCCTTCATTGTTAACATCAGTCCCTAGCTATATTAGTCATACCACAATTCATTTCGCGCGCTCTTGTCTTGTTGCATAATACAATTACTAGTTAACAATAGGAGAAACCACAAATCTCCACATGTCAGATAGACTTTAACAACAGTTCACTATGAATGGACCTAATGCTACCTCTGTGAAATTTCTTTTGAGGTGGGCAGGTCATGCTCGACACGGTCGGCCCGGAGTTGCAGGTGGTGAACAAGAGTGAAGCCGCAATCTCCCTTGAAGAGAATGGTACTGTTGTTCTCACCCATGATCAGGGGCAGGAAGCCTCCTCCAACTTGCTGCCCATCAACTTCTCTGGACTCGCCAAGGTACTTAGTTTTATTATAACTAGCATGGCGGCCCACGCATTTGTGCAGCTAGATTTGTTACATATCACTCACTATTCAATATTGGTATTTGTTAATGTCAGGTTTCCCCTAATTATAAGTCGATTTTATTGACTATTGGATTGACCTTACAATGTTTGTTTGCTGTTAGATAGACATCTTAATTTATAAAAAAGCTTGTAGCCAGAATATATCTTGAGGAACTTAAGTTTTGTTACAAGTTTTTCAGTCAGTGTAGTCGTTAGGGTATTAGAATTTAGAAATGTATCATTCAAATACACCTTGAGTTAAAAACATTATTTTTAA
Organism: Otatea glauca; assembly: GCA_036346275.1. Taxonomy (NCBI): domain Eukaryota; kingdom Viridiplantae; phylum Streptophyta; class Magnoliopsida; order Poales; family Poaceae; genus Otatea; species Otatea glauca. The sequence continues at coordinate 3,953,865 of CM070733.1, read as the reverse complement.
TGCAACTATGCAAGCCTCCTATTGTTCTAACCTTATCTGTTCACATGTCTTGTTCGGCTTCAGTCTCCATATGCAATTAATCACCAAGTCCCATGGCATTGAGGTCCACAGCCTTTTGCATGCAAAACCTTGGGCTATCTTTACTTTTCCAACTTCTCCTCATCCACTGCTCCTCTTCCCTAACTACATATCTTTCCACCAATAATCAAAGCAAAACATTAGTGGCTCTTACCAACCATTGCTAAACCTTGTCTCTTCTTCCTTTGTCCAGCTCACCACTCACTGCATTGCATCTCTATTAATTGATTAGTGCGGCAATATGCTTGTATTAACCGTCCTGCCATGCTTCCTCGTATTCCTCTTACTCTATATAGCTGTACCGCCCGCCCATCTCACCACCGCCACCGGTGAATCAGATGCCCTGTTCAACATCAAGTGCGCTCTTGACCGCCCCGATCATGTCAATATCAATCTATTTGATCTTGTTCTGGTTTCCCAAGCATGGTTTGAAGAGAAGTACCTCTTTGAGAAGGGGAAAAAACTCTCCGACATCAATTCGGGTCATCCATGGCTTAGTTACATTCACGGTTATGACACCTCAATTCAGAGTTGCCGAATCTCTCCCTCACACACACACCCATACAAAAATTTGGCCCTGTCTAATTGTGTCCATGAGATTTTGCTAGTACATACGTGCAGACATGCATATTGAGCTTCAACAAAGTTTGTTTCGCATGACCATGGATTCAAGCCCCTAGCAGGGTAGACTTCAGCATGGAGCGTGGGAATATTAGCAGTGTATAGAATCGGTGGTTTTGGCCCAGCATGGGGTAGTAGTGTGGCACATATTAGTTCTAGGATGTTAGCATGTTATAGTTCAGCATGGGACGTGGCGAAATTCTAGGATGTACTGAATTACTAGTTGGATTCTGAGGAGTTTTATGGGAATTGTCCTTTCGTAGGCTATTACAATTCTTGTCAAAATCTTTGAACATAAGAGTTATGGGTATAAAATCTGGAGCGTTGTAATTTGGACCAATCATAATATATGGTGTAGTTTTTTCTTTTTATATTGATCAATGTGGTAATTTCTAACTTAGAGAACATGGTTTATATCTGAAATATCATTACTAAATAATCGAACCATTAGAGTAGAATTACTTGACAATAAAAATCTATAATGGTTTCTACCTAAAAAGGTATATCAATTGGGTTGTAGTTGTGTCTTTCTTCTTGTTTGCGGCATGTGCCAGGGTGCCATACAGGTGGCTATGCAATCTGTAGAGATGTGTGTTGCCAACATCGCGTTGCCAACCATACAATCGGTGCGGATGAAGCCATCAACATGGGCAATCAGCAGACAAACAGAACAATTAGAGTAATTAGAACTGCATACAAAATTTGGTTGATGGTGGAGTTGATCAGCATGTCTTGACGTGAAGCAAGGCAAGCTTGCTTACCTTCACAAATCGTGTTCATGCGGAGAGGCTAGGCCGCTAGCAGCTGGTACGTCATCGCGGACGGCAGCAAATTGAGGCGTTACGTACGGGGACAGCTCTTTTTTTTTCTCTGGCATACACAATATTTTGTCCTTTTGTTTTCTTTTCCTTCGCTTGGTTAAGGTTGAGGCCATCGGGCTCGCTTGGTTGGGGCCGACGTACGGGAGGTATCTCTCACGTACTCTCTCCTTATAGACTTTTATATATTTTTTAGTTTGTTTTATCTTGATTAAAAGAGACGTATGTATCAGATAGGTAGAAGCCTTTATGTTTGAACAATATGCAGATTTCTATTCGTTCTACAACTCTAATATATATCTATCTATATATGTTAAATCTACACCGTTATAATCCAGACCCATCACGATCGACGGTGTAGATCTTTCTCTTTTTTCTCCGATTAATGTGGTAATTTCTACCTCTTGAGAGAGTGAATGTGGTGGCTTCTTTCTCTATCTTTTTAGTAATATAATAAATTTATGTGTAATATTACGCTGTATTTACTTGTACACAAGCATCCGCAACTAGATCGCTTCGTGTCCACCTTCTGTAGGTTTTCTTTTGTTTGTCACGGTGTCGCTATAGTGTCCATCATTTACCCATTGTTTCCACATGTATGTGAAAAAAAGGTCTCCTTTGTTCTTTGCAGGCTGTGAAGCCAGGTGCTACAATATTTGTTGGGCAATACTTGTTCACAGGCAGCGAGACTACTTCAGTTTGGTTGGAGGTAAAAGTCTTTGGCATGCTGCACTTAAGCATTCTTCTGATATTTTATATGCCTATTAGTACGATTCTGTTTGTTGTCTACATTTTCTCATGCCAAAACTCTACTTCAGTTTGGTTGGAGGTAAAAGTCTTTGGCATGCTGCACTTAAGCATTCTTCTGATATTTTATATGCCTATTAGTACGATTCTGTTTGTTGTCTACATTTTCTCATGCCAAAACTCATCTGCCGGATGTAGGTTTCTGAAGTTAAAGGAGATGATGTGGTTTGTGTGATCAAGAACACAGCTACCCTGGCTGGGTCACTGTTCACATTGCATTGCTCCCAGATTCATATTGACTTGCCCACACTGTCTGATGAGGACAAGGATGTAAGGAATTCTTCCCAGAATAGTGATTTATATCTCCTTGTGTGTTGCTTTGGTGTCTTCCCCCTGTCTTCCAGAACTTCTCTTTTTAACAGTATTATAAGTTAAAATCTATAAATTGTTTTGCTAAGTTCGAGCCCTTGCTCTAACTGATCTTTAAGAGCTTTGAGCATGCACTGTTTCCAGGTTATCAGAAAATGGGGTGCTCCAAACAAGATTGACTTCCTCTCTCTGTCTTATACAAGACATGCAGAAGATGTGCGGCAGGCAAGTAACTAACTACATTATGGATACATTTTGAGTTTCTTCAAACTTCCTCTTTATGTGTTGTGCTTCAAAGTAATATATATGCTTCCTCATCAATTGGCATCTTCATTGAAATGTTGCATTGCTATTTTCGAATATAATATCACCTGATTATTTTCATTTTGTCCTTGAGAAGAAAATTCTCAACAGTGCTAATATTTTTTCTACAATGCAGGCACGGGAGTTCCTCTCGAAGTTAGGTGATCTTAGCCAAACTCAGATTTTTGCCAAAATTGAGAATGTGGAGGTATTTTTCAAGATACTCTTTTAACATTTCTGAGCAACTTTGATTACTTTTTTTTCACCTACTCCTTATTTCTTTGCAGGGCTTGAATCATTTTGATGAAATCCTGCAAGAGGCAGATGGTATCATTCTGTCTAGAGGAAACCTGGGAGTTGATCTTCCGCCTGAAAAGGTCGGCTATCTCAATTTACTTTCAGCAGTTCAGAAAGCGTCGCTTAATTGAGACATTTGTTATTTTCTGTGTCATTTCCTGCGATTGTGCATGCCAGCCTGGCTGGACCACCTACACAACAGAAGCTTAGTGACAGATCCTCATGTGCTTTAGCCATAAATTGCTTTATTTTCATCTTATAAGATGCCATATATAACCTTGATCTAGTACTAGTTTATTTGGTCTTTGATCTTTACCTGCCCATATTGTAGGTCTTTTTATTTCAAAAGTCTGCTATGCACAAGTGCAACATGGCTGGAAAACCTGCTGTTGTTACTCGTGTTGTGGACAGTATGACTGACAACCTCCGGCCTACTCGTGCGGAGGCAACCGATGTGGCAAATGCAGTACTTGATGGTGAGTTGTTGATGATGTCAATTGCCTTTTGGAGATCTTGGGTAGACTTGGGCTCTGACATACAGCTCCTCCTCATTGCACTCCATGTGAAAGAAAAAAAAATTATTCATGAATAACATGTTTTTTTGCTTTTGTTCAGGGAGTGATGCCATTCTCCTTGGTGCTGAGACTCTTCGTGGTTTATATCCAGTCGAGACTATTTCAACAGTGGGCAAAATTTGTGCTGAGGTGAATTTTATCTCTAGTTCTATATTCTCTTGATGAACAGTCGATGCATTTTCAGCAAGTATATCTTTATTCTAAAAAATTCACTACTACCTGTTTTTTTTTTCCTCTACCACATCTACTTTGTCGGCATCATTGATTTAGTGATATATCTTCGTCAATTGTTTCATAGGCTGAGAAGGTTTTCAACCAAGATTTATACTTCAAGCGGACTGTGAAATATGTGGCAGAACCCATGACCCACTTGGAGTCTATTGCTTCCTCCGCGGTAAGTTATTTGTTCTTGTCTTGTTCCAACCTTGTTTACTGTTCACATGGGAATAATTTTCCGTCTTCCATTGATTTAGCATAATAAAGTCTTCATGAAACGTTGCTTTCCATGTCTAAAATAGTTCCGCACCTATTTTCCAGGTGCGAGCTGCTATCAAAGTTAAGGCTTCTGTCATCATTTGCTTCACCTCATCTGGACGTGCTGCAAGGTAGAAAGGAATGAATATTGCTTGTATGGGGTTGTAGTTTAATGGAAACTAATCTCATATATAACCTTTACTATCTGCAGATTAATCGCGAAGTACAGGCCCACCATGCCTGTTCTGTCTGTTGTCATTCCTCGTCTAAAAACCAACCAACTGAGGTGGAGTTTCACCGGCGCGTTTGAAGTACGTGGACACCATTTTCCTTCTATGTTTGTGGTCTGTTGTGGTACATAATATTTTCTAGTTGTGCAATGTGGGTAATGTCTAACATTAGTACGCTAATCTTCCATTTGTAAAAGATAACTTTGGGCTTATGAAGTTTTTCTTCCAACATTTAACCATGCAAATTGTGCAACTCAATACGGAGGAGCAATATATCAGTTTGTCTCATGTGATATTAGGAAAAGATAGTTCACATAGTTAATATTTTTTTTCCATGGGAGACAGTAGGGAAGAGCCTTGATTTTTTAGGGAGGTATATGTTGAAGTTTGGTACTGTTGTAGCTCATATTTGTTGTATGTCTATCTTGCAGGCAAGACAATCGCTCATAGTTAGAGGCCTCTTTCCAATGCTTGCTGATCCCCGGCATCCAGTAAGTTAACTGTCCTCTGTTGGCTACAGGAATAAAAAGATATCTATGGAAAACATACTTGGTGGATTTGTTCACTTGCAAAGCAAAACACATAATCCCCTATCATATGGTAGGAATGGATTCTTACAGATTACTGAAAAGTATCAAGTCTTAGTACATTAGCATGAAATATAATATGAAAACCAAATTGCCTTATTAGCCCATGGCTGGGATCAACATCCTTGTTCTGATTAATGAATGGGATAATGGCAGATCAACATTATAAGTGCATACTCCCAGGATTAGACTACGTATTATTCAAGGAGTAGCATCCTTTCAATTTTTCTAGTCATAAAATGTCCAATAAAATTTAGATGCTTTTCAGAAGGTAGTACTAGGGTCTAGGCTACTAGTTTACTATCGGGTACCCACCTGTATTAGTATCACTATCACATTCTAGTATTCTTGCTTGCATCATGTTCCACTGTTACTAATAAATTACCTATAAATATAATAAGTGGTTTGAAAGCAATAACACTAGAATGCAAGTTCAGTTCCAAACAGTTAGTAAGGTCTCATAATCTTGGTCAACCAAAACATTTTTTCAGACTTGGTTGATAGGTTGGTTTATCAAATTCTCTAAGCGCAATAAGCAAACTTATAAGAGAAGGAAGCCCTTAATTGAACTCTTTATTGTGGGTTTGAACTGTTATCCTACAGACTATGCTCAAGCACTGATTCTGTCTAAACTCCTCAGCAGATATTAAGATTTTGTTCATCTCGAATGATTTTGGGTATTTGCGTTGCATAATGAGAATCGGATTGATTTTGACCTAACTAACGACCATTACTCGGATTGGTTGGTAACTTTGGAGTTCTGACTTGGTATTGACCCGACTTCACCTTATCTTGCAGGCTGAATCTACCAATGCTACTAATGAGTCAGTCTTGAAGGTTGCTCTTGACCATGGCAAAGCTTCTGGTGTGATCAAGTCGCATGATCGTGTCGTTGTTTGCCAGAAAGTGGGAGATTCCTCTGTTGTAAAGATCATTGAGCTGGACGATTAGACAACTAGCCAGTGCTTGTGCCTTGTTGTTTGGTACTATTGGCATGGTGTGCCAGATTTTTGACGAGGCCAAAACGTTTGCTTCTTGGCTATGTATAATCCTATAGCTTGCAAGATGAGCAGTTTTTCCTATGGTGTCATCCTAGGATTTGCCTTACAATTCCAAGGAACAATTATCTAGTTATGGAAATTTTCAAAAATGAGCAGTGTACCGCTTAATAGGGGCCGATGGAATAATGAAATGGATACTATGCCATTACTATGGTTGACGCCTATTTTCCTACATCTGTGCGTTTTGCTGCTTTTCATGTCTGTCATTAGTCAATCAGATCGTGTCTCCAATTTTGCTCTGTTTATGATTTTTTTTAAGCATTCAGTATGCGGTCGGTTACATGTTATCTACACACATGCCTTGCAGGTGTAACATTTCCATTTTGTGGCTACTGCCATGCGACATTTTTTTTGGGGTGTTATCGAGCGCTGTCACCTATAATGAAAATTTCCAAATGATAACCCCCATGTGAGGGTAGTAGAACAAACCTTTTTCTCAACATGTTGCTAGTTCCAATGTTTCATCCAACTGGTACGACGCAGAAGGATGGCAGCACTATGCAGGATTAGGGCTGGCAAAAAAGATTGTTAGAGCTGATAGGCTTAAAATTAAAATAAGACAATTTCGAATGAAAAAAAGTTAATGAGGCTTACTCGATAGTGGCTCGTTAGCTCGAATTTGAACCACTTGAATAGTACATAAAATGATTTTATACCAAACTATGTCAATTTTGAAAGAAGCTCGATAATAGCTCGTTAAACTCGATAGCAAACCCTACGCAGGATGCAAATTAGGATGGTAGCGAACCACAGGGCCACACAAGCGTCCATAACAGCTGCAGTTTTTTCACTAGATATGGGCAACGGAGAGAACAAGAACACCTGACATTGCAGAAAAAAGAAGTAACAGCTCAACTCAACTTCCCTCTGTGGCTCTATCCGTGCTCCAAATTTTCAATTTGACAGTCTACAAGTTTGAAGCAGCGCATTTGGTTACGCTGCTTGTGCACTTCAATGTGCTGTATCACACACACACTCCAGGCTAAATAGAATGATATACACGGGCACACGGTGACAGTGGAACAATCCGTTTTGTTACACTATACTAGTGCCATTATCACTTATCAGGCACCATGCAACGAATGGTTTAAAAGACTTAACTTCACAAAAGAATGTCCAGTACTGGAACGTAGTCATCATGGATTGAACTCCCTTTCTCTATATTGAGCCCATGACAACCTGATGGATAAGTTTTATTCAAAAATAGCTTTGGATGCTTCCATCAGAACAGGTCACAAGTTTCCTCCTCCAAAAAGAATATTCTGAGTTGTTGACATGTTATTCAACAAGATGGGCATGCGTTGTTGCATTATTCATTGAACAGACAGGAGTGACAGCTGGGGAGGATCAGAAGACATCCGATTGACCCACAAATTTACGACTTTAACAAAATAGTGACCACCATTCCACATGATCACTTTAATTCCTACATGAAATGAAGGGAATAATTAGTCGACCTCTAGAAAGAAGCATCTGGATATCTTAAATATTCTGTGGAGAAAGCCCAACAGCAGCAACAGTTTTACCTGGAAAGATACTGGTTGGTAGAAGGGTTAGTCTACATGTTATCTCGTTGTTAGGGAGAAACTTTTGAGGATTGGGCTCCTCAATATCATTAATATTCTTGATGGACTCGAGAAGTGCTTGAGCAACAGATGCATCCGAGTGATCACCATCAACAACCATTTCGAGAGCCATTTCTAAACTACCAGTCCATGCAGTAGTGCAGCTGTCCAGGCAAGCCAACATTTTACTCAACATTCCAGGATCTGAAAGAACCCAAGGCTTAAAACACTGCAAGGAGAAATGTAAGATCTGTGCAACTCTGTAGATCTCCCCAAGAACCACAAAGCAATGACCACCTGTACAACCAGCAGAATTGTCAACTTTATATAGCCAAACTTATATACGCGGACATAAATGATCACACATTCGCTAAAAAAAACAGAGTGATAAAAATTCTCCTCGTTCAAAAACATCTGTACCTTTACAAATTACTCCGTCGCAGATACCTAAACGACATGATTCTTGCCAAATCATTGCACCATACTGCAACTCTTGAGCACAGGACAGAAGCAAACTATACCATGCACCGACATAATCACATTGATCCTCTCTGGATGCTAGCTGTAAGGTATGTAGGGTTGACACACTGTGCTTGTAAAGTTCAACTGCCAAACTCATGTCTTCCAGTGCCTAAATTCAGTATCGAGGAAAAGATGTTTTAAAAATTTAAGACCCAATAAATAGATAACGTTCAGTAAATATATTTGTCGTTTTTTCCCAAATAAGATCATATCATGAGAACAAGAAGCAGAAGGTAAGTTTCAAGCTTAATTGGACATATTGTGTTTTGCAAACAATTGTTTTTTGAATTAGGAGAATTTTTTTTTACTTCTCCGGCCTCTGTTTTCAGAGAAAACAGACAGCCCAGTTCAAACAACTAGTATCGTTTTTGAAGGAAGAAACATATGGGGACACAACCCTGACAGCAGAAATAGAGACCCAGAGCCCTATCATCTTAACCAATGCCAGACATATCAAAAGGATCAACACTTCATCATCCACGGTAACGCTAACCGCAACGGAACCACCAACAGGTCAGCAGCTTGGTATCGCCCCATCCTCGTCCTCGGCAGAAGATGTCAGATGTCACCTGACATATCCTCACCGCCACCATCTCCAACAGTAATTTGTTGTCCTGCTGCAAGTGACCAATACCGTATCCAATGGCAAATGTAAAGCAGCACTTGGTTAGGGTGATTCGGAAGTTTTTTGTCAAAACATGCATCATTGTGGGTTCTCCAAATCCCCCAGCACAATGCCACCGCCCCAACAAAGACTAAAATCCTCAGCGGCTTCGGAAAAGTACCAAGCCAAGAGCCAAAAAGATGCTCAACGCCAGAAGGTACAGGAAACCCAGTTGCCACTAGCACAACCCGCCACACAAATTTTGCGAGGAGACACTGAAAAAACAGATGGTCTATATTTTCATGCATGTTACAGAAACAACAGCACATGTTTCCTCACAAAATTATCCTTGGTGAGAATAACCCCTTCGTATAGATACCACATGAAAACAATAATTTTCAGCGGTAACTTAGTATGCCGGATATACTTACAGGTGGCATTTTGTCGGGGATCGGTACCATCGCCATGTGTAAGCATCCCCCCGCGGCCTCGTGGCGGCTTTCCGCGGACCCGGGGGCTCGTCTCCGACCTGGGAGGTGCTCCCCCGATGCTCAGGCTCGGGACCGGCGAGCTCGAGCTCGGGCACCGCCGCAGGGGCATGCACCCTCGACCTCGATGCCTCGGCCTCGACCTCGACGCTCCCACAGCCACCAAAGGAAAGGACATCTGTAACATTCCTGTTTTTTATCTTGTAAAGCTCTCCCCTGTGTGGGAATCAGCGCCCTACCTACCCCTGCGTGGGAGCTAGGGTTCAACATCTCCCGTCAAGATCTCAACAGCTCCCGTCAGACTCCCAACGGCTAGCGACGATTTCCAAGCCTCCGTCAAATCACGACGAGTTCCTGACGTCGACCTCGGGACCAAGCGGCAAGGTTCCCCGAGAGCTACAAAAGCAATAGGTCGCCCCAACCGCGGACGACACGAACAGAAGGCGGGGACAACACACGACACACAACACCAACAAATAAGAACGGCACGGCCCCCCTCCTCTTGCTCGGGCCCTGTCCTTGTACTCTCCCACAGAGCTGCTAATACACCCTTTGCCTCAGGGCAAGACTGGAGTAGAGCTATTATCCGACCTTAGGGGCTCGAACCAGTATAAACCCCGTGTCCGGTACCTCTTCTTGGACGACTTCCCAGCGACGCTAGGCGCCCCCGAACGAGCGCGACCTCGGGTCCCGCTCCCGAGCTAACACCTTGCATCCCCCTTTCTTTCTTCTGCAGTCGACGGTCCCGATCGTCGACACGTTTGGATGGCAAATGGGAAAGGGAAAGGGATATGAGGTGGGTTACAATGGATGGGTATGGGCTAGGGATATGAAGGTTTTTTTACCATTCCCTTGTTTGGTATGAGTTGGGTCTGGGTTTGGGAATGCATTTTTACTGACCACCATGGTTATTTCGGTGCCCCGGCGAGGCGAGTCGCCTCCGGGGCGCCTGGATGCCTAGGTGCCTAGGCGAGGATTAGGTGACTAAAAAAATCTATTAATATCAGTATATCACCAATACATATATATCAATATCAGTGGCTCAGTGCATTTCTCTCAATCTCAGCCTATTCTCCAGCCCAACCGAACCGGCCCACCCCTCTCTCTGTCTCAGAGCCCAGCTGAGCCAGCCCAGCCTCTATCTCTCGCTCTCTCCCACTCTTCCCCCGATCCAGTCGGCGTGCGCCGCCTCCTCTCCTCTCCCGATCCACTCGGCCCTCCACTCCCACGCGACGATCCATTCAAGATCGCTCCCCTCCCGAGCGCCGCCTTCCCCTCCTGCGCCGTCCGGATCCGGATCTATTTGATAGTAGCGGCGACGCAGAGGAGCTGGCGGTGGAGACGACGCAGAGCAAGCGGTGAAGGTGGCGGCGCAGCAGCGAAGCTCCCTTAGCCTCTCCTCTGCATGCGCTAGGTATGCCTTCTCCCCGCGCCCTCCTTTCCCGGCTAGGCGAGGCGAGCGGCCATGGCGAGCGGCCGCCGGCGATTGGACACCTAGGCGGCGCCTAGGTAACGCCGTGATAACCATGCTGACCACCATGCCCTAGTTCAAGACTTAGATAACCTTTATCTAGGGCATACATCCGAAGGGCAATTACATAATTTCGCCCTTCTTCCTGCTCCAGCCTGTCAAAACCTAGCCAAAACCCACCCCCACCAGTGGATTTGAAACGGTGGGATAGAGGGTGCCCTTATCCTATTCCCAAACCCCCTTCTATATCCCAAACCCTATAACCCAACAAAGGATTAAGCCTAACCACCAACCATATCCCATTCCCACCCCCCATAGGCCATAACCCACAGATCAAACGCCACCACAAGGAAAATGATAACCAACATTAGTTAGAGCAGTATAAAGAGTACTGAAAACAATCCATTCCTGTTTAATTTCCACATCCACATTAGCTTATCTGGCATTTCATTAATGAGGAGAACATTTCTGCAATTCAGCTTAAGCTGAGGAATTCAAATTATCCCAATGCAAAGTTCTCCCAAATGAAACATTGTCAAAATTCGATCCAAGTGCTTCAGCTACAAACATTCTTGCTAAAGGTTATAAAGTAAAGCTGGGGGTATTGAACACTCAGTGGCCTGTCCTCAATCCATTTGTCTTCCCAAGACCTCACTTGTTCACCGTATCCAAGTTTAACAAAGCAGAAGGTAAGAAAAATATTTTTCACCTTCATGAGACCAGCCCAAAAATGGGAATCACCAGGTATGAACTCCACCTGAGACAAGGTCTTGCTTCCTAGATAATGTTCCTAAGAAACTGGTGCCAAACACCATTGTCATTAAACAATCTCCACAACCATTTTACATAGAAGACTCACATTCATCTTAGTCTTAAGTCCAAAACCCCTATCTCACCCTGGTCTGTAGGAGGGCAAATAATGTCCCATTGAGTCAAATGATATTTATTCCTATCCTGATCTTCTTGACAGAAAAAAATGTTTTCTGAAGAAGTCCAATCTATTAAGCACCCCTTTTTGTGCCAATAAGAAGGAAATCATGTACATGGGAAGGCTACTTAGACTGGAATTCAGCAAAGTTAGCTTTCTACCAGCAGAAAAGTACTTCCCTTTTGAGTTTTGACACATAAGTTTCTTCTCAAATATCTTCTCAACAGGGCGCCAGTCAATATTCTTCAGTCTATGATAATGCATAGGGATACCCAGGTATTTAAAAGGAAAAGAACCAGCTTGACAACAGAAAATCTGAGTATATTGATTTTGATATTCCTTAGCTTTACAAAAAACAGACGAGATCACAGGCATACATACAGATTGAGTTGGATTAATTAATTTCTCTGCAATCCTGCTGAGCATGAAAGTCATAGCTTCGGTAAAAAATTTAAAGCGGGTTGATAAAAGATAAATTGGTCTGAATTGTTGAATTTGAGTGACATTAACATTTTTGGGAAGGAGAGTTACAATGCCCTAGTTCAGTATTTCTATAGGAAGAAATCATTGATCATGTTCATCAAATCAACATTGGTTACATCCCAAAAAACCTGAAAGAATTAGGCTGGAAAGCTGTCAGGTCCAGGAACTTTGTTAGGTTCATTTTTAATTTCTTCCTCATCAAAAGGTTTAGTAAGGAAGGTACTATCCTCCTCAGAAACTTGGGGAATATCCCCAATTTGAGATTCATCAAGAACACAAAAGATTTCATGAGAGGGTCCAAACAGTTTTCTATATTAATCAGTGATGAATTGTTGCAAATTAGCCTAACCACTAACTACACCTTCATCCTGAGAACATTTTCTAAGGGCCATTTTTCACTTCAACTGTTAATAATTTTATAAAAACAATAGTGACTTCAAGATAAAACCATGATTCCAAACTAAACAGAGCACCAAAATGAGTGGTTTGCAAGTACATCACCTGAATTTTATTATCCAGAAAAAATCGAGCAGAACATTCTAAATTGTAAGATAATTTTCAACTGGACTCTGAACCTTTCCAATTGTTTCATCTAGCTCCCCCATACCTCAAGTTCACCAATCAACCCCTATACTATAAAGTACGGGATGTCCAATAAGGAAAAGAAATGCTCTCTGAAGTAACTTAATATTATAGAACTAAATAGCAAGAATTAGCTGTTTAATGAAACATGACAAAAGTAAAATGTTGTCCTTTTTTTTTTACCAAGCACAGCAGGAAAGGTCCCTTGCTAAGATGTATTGTTAATGAGCAGAAAATTACATAACCCAGAGGTTAATACATACCAATGCTATTCCTTTTGCTAAATGATATTCTCGCTCAAAATCCTTCAAATGTTCCTCTTTCGTACTGTTAACCAGTTCATCCATACATACATCCCTTGAAGGGTGTTCCTCTAGGCAAAAGCCTTTGGGAAGTGAAAAATCTTGTAGTTTTCCATAAATTTCCTGGAGTATAGACAATGGGAGTCAAGGACTATATTTAATTCAATTTTGTATCATCGATCAATATTGTCGAGTTCTAGAGTTAATGGTCCTGAGTTCCTGAATATAAACTTGTTCCGTAGGAACAAATAAATTCAATAGAACTCAAGGTACAGCTAATGCACATCAAAATAGCAAGACATCCACAAGTAGTGACTAGTGAGCAAGATAAGCTTTAATAAATTCAGAAGATTAGGCTGATCTATAGCAAAATATAAACAAGACACACCTGAATCTTCTTTTCAATTGCTGTCACTTCGCTATTTTCAGCAGAGAGCACATAACCCTTTTGGGCCTCCTGAACTCACATTATTAATTACTGAAATATCAAGCAAGCAAAAAAGAACCCAATAACACTGTAACTGAATGTCAATGACTGACCTTAAGACCATTCACATGCCAAGATATTACTGTCAAGGATTCTTCCCTCAGCCTATGGTAGAAATCAATCAAAATGCTATCACCTGCTGATTTAATTGAATGGCTTTTGTCTGTTTCAAATGAAGAGTCCTGATCACCTATCATTAGTGTATGTCAAAAGAAAAAAAATGGCATCCACAGTTAACTAAAAGACCATGAATACTCACCATTTCATTATTAGAAAACAGATCCGAAGAGCTTTGTACACTTTCTGCGGAACTTTGCGTAATGTGAATGGCATCAACCAGATCACTTTCTTTGAACAGGTCGAGTATGGATGCATTGTTGGAAGGAGGATGACTGAAGGCCTTCACACTTTGTCCTGTGGACTCATGAATTCCAACACGGTCTGTAGTTAGAACATGGTTCAATTTTTCATTGACACTAGTAAATGATGACCAGTTTTCCTGGTTTCTGCCTGATGATTTTGGCACATCCTGAATATATGAAACATTCAGATCAATCAATGGAGTAGGACCAACAGCAAGATTAAGACACCAAAGAATGGCTATAAACAACTGACGATAGGGTTGGTAATGCTGCTGTAATTTCAGAGTATTTTCTTTTATAAAAAAGGTAATAACTCATTGAAAGCATGAGCTCCATCCTTTTTTAGCAGGAACTATCAATAACACTGAATCGCTATCTATTTCTACTACACCTATAAGTGCAACGTAGTCTGAACGGTGCTAAGTCAGAGCTTCATACTCCAGCATTCCACCTAGTTGCATGCACAAACAGATTGCAAGAGGCAAAACAATATCCCATAAAGTAGTTTGCCGCTTTCCTGTTTAACTTGAACATGACGATCATGTTGTCTATTTTGAAGTTATGTGATAAAGTGGCCTAGCTTTGGTTTTCTACCGAAAATCAGAGTAAATAAGAAAAGTGGCAGACTAGTTTGGCAGCCAGCTACCTCATCTCAGACCACCCTTCATTTACTACCTGCTTGCGTTTGGTGAAGTGTCTCATTTCATTAGTTACCACTTTGTATTGCGACAATGCCATTGGAAGAATCTTGGGAGCTCAATTATCAGATTGATTGTGAGTTCGACATTGTATTGGGGCGACCCATACGTTCTCTTCAGGTAGTGTTTGATGCCACTATGCAGTCGGCTCAACATCTCTTGAAATTTTGACAAAGACAGCTAAGGTATCATCGAGGAGAAAAAACCATCACAGTAACAGATGCTCACCTCAATTCCATCCTCCAGCGATCGACCAGTTCCATCCTGGCCGGCAGCTGAGGAGGGCGCCGCCTTGAATTCCCAGCCGTCATCTCCGAACCCGTCGTCATCATCCGCCCCCTCTTGTGTACCCCTGTCGGGGGTGGAGGGAGGCTGGGATCCGTAGAGACCGGCGATGAGGTCCTTCAGATCAGCGGGCTTCGTCCCGTTGGAGGAGGCGGGCGGCGCCCGCTGCTGCGCCGTGGCCGTCGGCGGCGGCGGCTCCGTCGGCCCTTCCTCTTCCTGCCCGTCCTCCTCGTCGTCGGCGCCGAACAGGGAGAGCGGGAGCGGGCCCCGCGGCTTCTCCCAGGCGGAGGACTTGGCCGTCGGAGGCGCGGTGGGCGTCGATCCATCCGGGCTGGGTCCGAGGGGGCTCGCCACGAAGTCGCCCCAGTCGTCATCGAAGGCGGCGGGCTGGGGAGCGGGAGGTGGAGGTTGGGGCGCGGGCGAGGCGAAGGTGAAGTCGCCGAAATCGACGTCGTCGTCGAGGAAGGGGGAGGGAGGCGGGGGGATCGCGACAGCGTCCATCGGGAAAGGAGCCGGGAACCTTAGTCGGCACTTGTAAAATGGCCTGTACTGTAATGTCCGCAAATGGGATCTCCAATGCTCCATTGTGAGTTGAGTTGTGACAGCGGCAGTGCGGCACCCAGGTGAGAATGATTTTTCTTTTTTCTTTTTCAGGGAGGTGAGAATGAATTCCGGGATCCGATGATACTGTCCCCGTCTAAATCTACAAGACGTAATTTTAATAGTTTTATTTATAATTATAGGATATGTTTCTATATAAATTAGTGTGATGTTTTCTCTATACCTTTAATAAATATCTACATTGATTTTATATTATTTACATGTGTATTAAATATAATACTTATAGTGATAATCTATACCCATTTATAATGTACCTAAGCATTCTTTTCTACGTCCACTCCAAATAATGCACCCCACTAGAGATGGTCCAACCTTCATGCACCCAGCGAAACGTCCTCAGAAACTTGCCTCCATCAAAATTAACCTCCAGATCTTTCCTCAGCTTTACTCACCCACATCCGATGGCCATTGTTTAATGTGTCTAACTCATTCCTGTGGCCCACAACAGATCTCCCCCCACCTCCAACATCATCTCAAGGAAAAGGAAACAAATATCCTGGAATTAAGGAAAAGGAAACAAACGTTCTAGAAAAGAAAAAGACCATATATTACGTGCTGAGAAAAGGAAACCGGAAGACAGCACTATACTAGTAGTTAGTGGTAATTTAGTCATTTCTAATATCTTCTTGGCCTACGTGATAAGAAGAAATACGCCTTATAAACTTGATCAGAGGAGTACTTCAATACAACGAAGCACTTCTATGGATCTATTGTAAGTGGGACCACGACATCACCGTTAAGAACTTTTTTTTATTTGCAGAAAAAACAAAGGAAAAACATAGGATTCTCATTCCTAAGGATTTCATCATTGTTCATCTGTTTGATTTGCGTGGATCAATCTAAGGGGAAAAAAAGAGAAAATTTTTGTAGATCCTCTATTCCACTGGAAAAAAATATGTAGAAAAAACAACATCCACTCTCGCCTCTTTGTTTTTTCTCTTCCTGCAAATCTATACCCCTTTATAATGCACTTAAGCATTCTTTTCTACGCCCACCTCAAATAATGCACCCCACTAGAGATAGCCTAACCTTCATGCACCCAGCGAAACGTCTCCAGAAACTTGCCTCCATCAAAATTAACCTCTCAGATCTTTCCTCAGCTTTACTCACCCACATCCGATGGCCATTGTTTAATGTGTCTAACTCATCCCTGTGGCCCATCTATACCCCTTTATAATGCACCTAAGCATTCTTTTCTACGTCCACCCCAAATAATGCACCCCACTAGAGATAGCCTAATCTTCATGCACCCAGCGAAACGTCCCCAGAAACTTGCCTCCATCAAAATTAACCTCTGAGAGCATCTAGGCTCCCTTTTGTATAATTTGGACTTAGTTTATAGGTTTTGGTGTTGATGACTAAAAAGGCTACTCAGTGAAAAACAAAAGAAGATAGATCTGATAGTCAAGGCTAAGGTGTTTGTTTTAGTTTTTAGGTTGGGAGTAAATCTAAGCCACTTAGTTTAATCACCGTACTATTAAGAGGGACTATCCATAAGAAATGATCTTGGATCATGTGCAAAGTCACTAGAAGATTTCTTGGAGCATAGAATTCTCTTTAATCATAATTCTATCTTAGACAAAACTTTTCTCTCTGACTCAGGCGCTCAAAGATCCTTGTTCTAAAACATCAACCGAGAGTACATCATGTACGCCGGACCAACCTTTTCGGTCCGGCGCTGAAGAAATATTCCTTCTGAGCGCACACCATGTACGCCGGACCAACTTTTTGGGTCCTACGTTAAGAATCCTCTTCATTTTCATATAACAAGTGTTCATCGGACAAACCTATTTCTCTCATTTATCTTAGTCCGACATAAATAATTTCGCCTCAATTATCATTCTGGTCCATACTAAAAAGTCAGAAAAATAAAGTATGATAATGATCTAAATTCTATGTGTACGTCGGATCATCTTTTCCGGTCCGGCGCAAACAAGCTCTCCTCTGATAAAACCAGTCATTTTCCCTTGTACGCCGGACCATCTTTTTGGGTCCTGCGTAAACTCTGTCCTCTGGTACTAAGTTAGAACAAATCATGTGTTCGGCGGACTTTTCTTTTTGGTCCTGCGCTAACATGGCTTGCCTGGCTGAGTGAAATCCTGCTCGACGGACTAAGTTTATTTGTCCAACGCAAATCCTTTTGTGCCAGTAAAATCATCTGATCTATTACCCTTACGACGGATTGTTTTTCTTGGTCCGGCGCAAATAGGTCCTTCTAAGCTCAACTATGCCTCTAAGAACCATGTGCCCCGGACCGAAATTTTCGGTCCGGCGTGTGTAGTTTGACTCCCGATTCACTCTGTAAGAAAATCTTTTTCAAAAGGTAGCTGTTGATCTACCCCATCTACCCTGCCAACTCCCAACAGGCAAAAGACAGGTGTAACGGTTATTTTTGTTCAGGAGCTATATATAGATGGCCTGTGTTCAAGAAAAGGGTGTGCCATTGCTCTTTTCACATTCTGAACATCTTTTCATTCACATACAACTCTTTGATCTTTGAGATTCCTAAGCTTCATTCCATCAAAGAGTTTTTGAGTTTCAACTCAGAAAATCACAAACCACCTTTCTGAATTGCTAGAATACTTGCTCCAAGCTAAATCTAGTTGAGTCTAGCTACTGAACCAAGAGACAGGGCTTGTGGATAGTCTATTACTCTTGAAACTAGCTGTTCCTAGACGGTTGGAGAAGTTATTGGTGCGACCTATCCAATAGTGTTTGTGGAAGGCCACCATTGCTGTGAAAGGTTGAGACTCACCTCACTGGAGTAGTGAAAGAGTCAAGATAGTGGATAACCAAAAGCTATTTGAAATTAGCTGTTTGGTGGAGCGATACTTCCTAGGAAGTGCTCTAACGGGGACGTAGGAGTGATCTCTGAACCTCGGTGAAAAATTCCTGTGTTCCCCTGTTTCTGTGTTGTTTTTCTACTTGTGTTGTTTCTAATGCTTCTATTTCGAACTCTTTTCTCTTGAACAAGTGTTGTGCCTGATATTCATGCCAATTGCTTCCGCTCCTATTTTTATTGAGAAAAGTTTTCATTCCTTTAGATAATTTTAAAAAGTTGCCTATTCACCCCCCTCTAGGCCAACTTGATCCTTTAAAGTGGTATCAGAGCAAGGTTACCCCTTAAAGCCTAACAGCTTGGGTTAAAATGGCCGAGGGTATAGGGTCTGCTTCAGTAAGTGTAGGAAGAGTTCCTATCTTTGATGGCACAAATTATGCCTATTGGAAAATTAGAATGAGGTGTTATCTTGAAGCCGTAAGTTATGATGTGTGGAGGGTTACAGAAAGACCTTTGCATCCACGTGTCATACCCGAAGGGCAATCCTCATCTTCAGAACCTACACCTGGAGAAATAAGAAATTTGCAATATGATGCTCAGGCTAGGAATGCTATCTTTTCTTGCCTTAGCATTGAAGTCTTTGATAGAGTTAGTAATTTGTCAACTGCTTATGATATTTGGACTACTCTACAAGAAATTCATGAGGGAACTTCTGATATAAAAGAGGAAAAATATTTTGTTATCAGAGAAAATTTTGATCAATTCAAAATGCTCCCTCATGAAAATGCAAATGATATGTTCTCTAGATTAAACCCTATTGTAAATGAGCTTAAAGGACTGGGAACTAAAGTTGATGATGTTGAAGTATGCAGGAAAATGATCAGAGTTTTACCACGAGCATATCATAGTCTGATCACCTACCTGTCAAATAGTGGTGATCTGAAGAGGCTCACACCTACTGAGCTACTAAGCAAAATTTCAGCTCATGAGCTCACCTTGGGTGATGAAATTGACACCAAAAAGAAATCCATTGCTCTCAAAGCCAAGGAAAAGGATCAAGACTCATCTGATGAAGAAGAAGAGGAAGATACAAGCTATGAAGAGGACGAAGATGTAAGAAAATTGGCATTACTCATGAGATCAGCAAACAAAATCATGAGAAGGGTAAATGCCAAGGGTAAATCCTCAACTTATTCCTAAAAAAGAAACCCTTTTTCTAACATTACTTGTTTTGAGTGTAATGAGAAAGGACACATAGCTGCTCGTTGCCCAAACAAAAACATCAAGAAAGGCAAAAGCAAGAACAAAGATGACTATGACGAAGAAAAAGCTCAAGGAAGCTACAAGAGGAGTCATCACAAGAAGAGCTACTCCAAGAAACATTGGAGGAAAGGAAAGAAGGAGGCACACATTGGTGAATGGGTCACTGATGAAGAAAATTCAAGTGAAGACTCCTCCTCCTCATCAGATGAAGAAGAGCCAAAGTCCAAGGGACTAGCAGGGCTTGCTCTGAATGAGTCTACACCACCCTCACCTTCTCTACCTTTATGTCTCATGGCCAAAAATGATGAAGAGAAGGTAAATGATTCTCCTTCTTATGAAGAGCTAGTAGAAATCATTAAAGAATTGAACAATGCTTTATATATCGAAACAACTAAAGATAAAATTCTCAAGAAAGAAGCTTCTAGCTTAATGGTTAAAAATGATGTGCTTACTGCTAAAATTGAAACTCTTGAAACTAACATTAAGGTCTTGCATGAAAAATATAACATGCTAGAAATTAGTCAGAATAAGCTTATAAAGGAACATGAGAAACTTTCAAGTATTCATTCTGATCTAAACACTGACCATGCATGTCTTACTGTCTCTCATGAATCTTTGAAAACCACTCACATACAACTTGTTAAAAAACATGATGAATTACTCAACAAATACTATGAGCTAGAAATTGATAGTGAAATAAAAGGTGGAAAATCCGACAATATTTCTTTTCGCAATATTTCAATCAGTTGTGACTTACTATCTGATGATTTAATTACTCCTAACTTACCAAACATGTGTAATGAAAATTGCAAAAATACCTTGTATGCTAAGGAGCTCATGGCAGAAAACAATGAGCTAAAAATCAAGGTTGCAAAGTTTGACAAAGGTTTGGAAAAATGCTTTCTTGGTAGTGCTACTCTTGATAAAATTCTTGGGGGAACAAAAGGTTGTTCTAGGTAAAAAGGGATTAGGTTATAAAGTCAAGTCTATGCCCAAAAAGAATGAACAACCAAGATCCAAAATAAATTTTGTCAAAAGTAAGGTTCAATGTTGCTATTGTCATAACCAAAATCATGCTTCTATAAATTGTAAATTTGCATGTGCTTCATCTGCTAAGGTTAATAGAAGGTGCATGGTTGATGCTCATTATATGCTGTTTAAAGATTTTAGGGGTAAAATGAATGTTAGATATGTTGGCCCCTCTAATTTGGATAAAAATCTCAAAGCCATTTGGGTGCCTAAGACTTTACTCATCAATCCTTTTGGACCAAAAATTATTCAGACTAACACTAATGAACCCAAAAGTATTTGGATACCTAAAATCAAGAAAATGACTACTTTGTAGGTAAACTACAAGAGTGGTGGCTGGCATTGGGTTATTGACAGTGGTTGCACACAACATATGACTGGTACACCAAGGATGTTCACCTCAGTTGAAAAAGAGAATGATCCAAGTCATAAGATTACATTTGGAGATAACAGCAAAAGAAAGGTAAAGGGAAATGGTAAAATTGCTATTTCAAATGATCACTCCATTGAGAATGTATTACTTGTTGATTCTTTAAACTTCAATCTGCTGTCTGTTGCTCAGCTCTGTGATCTAGGTTTTCATTGCATATTTTCAAGTAATGAAGTAGCAGTTCTTGACAAAAATGAGAAGCTTATCTTTAAGGGTTTCAGATTTCAGAATCTCTACCTTGTTGATTTTAACTCAAAATCCTCATGCATCTCAACCTGTCTGCTTGCTAAAGTTTCACATGGCTGGCTTTGGCACAGAAGACTTGGGCATGTAGGAATGTCTAATCTGAAAAAGCTGTTCAAAAATGAGCTAGTAGTGGGACTAAAATATGTTAAATTTGAAAAGGATAAACTATGCGGTGCTTGTCAAGCAGGCAAGCAAGTGGCTAACTCTCATCCTGCTAAAAATGTTATGTCCACTACTAGGCCCCTAGAACTTTTGCATATGGATGTTTTTGGCCCTACCTCATATGCAAGTATAGGTGGCAACTCATACTGTCTTGTAATTGTGGATGATTTTTCTAGATTTACTTGGGTATTCTTTTTGCCAAATAAAAGTGAAGTTGGGAGAATTTTCAAAAATTTTGCAAAAAGAGTTCAAAATGAATTTGATTGTCCCATTAAGAAGATCAGAAGTGATAATGGATCTGAATTTGTCAATACTAACATTATCGAATATTGTGACGAGTTAGGCATAAAGCATGAACTTTCAGCCACATACACTCCTCAACAGAATGGTATGGTTGAAAGGAAAAATCGAACTCTCATAGAAATGGCAAGGACAATGTTGGATGAATATAATACCTCGACATATTCAGGCGAAGCTATCAACACTGCATGTCATGCCATTAACAGGCTCTATCTTCACCGACTTCTCAAGAAGACTTCATATGAGCTTATAGTAGGAAGAAAACCTAATATATCATACTTTCGTGTATTTGGATGCCAGGTATATATCTATAAAAAGAGAACACATTTAGGTAAATTCCAAAAGAGATGTGATACTGGTATCATGCTAGGATATTCTTCTAAATCTAAAGCTTATAGAGTATTTAATAACTCAACTAGGTTAGTAGAAGAAACCTATGATGTTAAATTTGATGAATCTAATGGCTCACAAGGTGAGCATGAGAATCTAGCTGATGTAGGTGAAGAAGCTCTTAAAGAATCCATGAACAAAATGAAGATTGGTGATATCAAGCCTGAAGAAAACAAAGATGATCAACCAACAATGTCCACAGTACCTCAAGATGGCTCTCAACTTGAAGAGGAAGAAAAGAAGGATGAAGGACCAAACTTCATAAAGAGTCATCATACAATTACAAAGGATCATCCTGTGGATCAAATCATTGGTGAATTTAATAAGGGGGTTCAAACTCGTTCTAAACAAGCAACCTTCTGTGAACATTACTCCTTTGTTTCATGTGTTGAGCCCAGGACAATTGATGAAGCTTTAAAAGATCTTGTTGGATTGTGGCAATGGAAGAAGAGCTCAACAATTTTGAAAGAAACAAAGTCTGGAACTTAGTGAAAAGACCCTCAGATCACAACGTTATTGGAACAAAATGGGTTTTCAGAAATAAACAAGATGAAAATGGTGTGGTCACACGAAATAAAGCAAGGCTGGTAGCTCAAGGATATTCTCAAGTTGAAGGGTTGGATTATGGAGAAACATATGCACCTGTAGCACGACTTGAGGCCATACGGTTTCTCCTAGCCTTTGCTTGTCATTTTGATATTACTCTTTTTCAAATGGATATTAAAAGTGCTTTTCTTAATGGAATTATTGAAGAAACTGTTTTTGTTGAACAACCTCCTGGTTTTGAAGATATAAAGTTTCCCAATCATGTTTATAAGTTGTCTAAAGCTCTATATGGTCTGAAACAAGCCCCTAGGGCCTGGTATGAGCGTCTTAGAGACTCATTACTAGAAAAGAACTCCAAAATTGGCAAGGTTGATCCAACATTATTTTTAAAAGACTTCAATGGTACATTAATGATTTACCAAATTTATGGTTATGATATTATCTTTGGAAGTACTAATTTGACTTTATGCAAGGAATTTAGTAATCAAATGGCCAAAGAATTTGAAATGTCAATGATGGGGGAACTTACATTCTTTTTGGGATTTCAAGTGAAGCAATTAAAGGAAGGGACTTTTATTTCTCAAGAAAAATATGTTAAAGACCTTCTCAAGCGGTTTAATCTGGAAGAATGCAAGCCTATCAAAACTCCTATGGCAACCAATACACATCTTGATCAAGATGTGGGAGGTAAGTCTGTTGATCAAAAGTTATTCAGATCTATGATAGGTTCCCTACTATATTTAACAGCATCTAGGCCAGACATCATGTTTAGTGTATGCATGTGTGTTAGATTTCAAGCTGCACCTAAAGAAGTACATCTTAATGCAGTAAAAAGAATTTTCAGATACTTAAAATACACTCCCTGTTTTGGTTTGTGGTACCCTAAAGGTGCTCTTTTCGAACTTCTTGGCTATTCAGATTCTAACTATGCCGGTTGTAAAGTTGATCGAAAAAGCACTTCTGGGGGATGTCATCTACTAGGAAGATCTCTAGTATCTTGGTGTTCTAAAAAGCAAAATTCAGTAGCACTCTCAACGGCTGAGACTGAATATGTAGCTGCAGGCAATTGTTGTGCTCAAATTCTCTTTATAAAACAAACCTTTCTGGACTATGGTGTTGTATTTGAAAAGTACCTCTACTGTGTGATAATGGAAGTGCAGTGAAAATTGCCAACAATCCAGTCCAGCATTCTAGAACTAAGCATATTGAAATCAGACATCACTTCATACGTGATCATGTTGTTAAAGGAGACATTATGCTTAGCTATGTAAGGACTGAAGATCAATTGGCTGATATTTTCACTAAACCACTTGATGAGGCCAGGTTTTCAAAATTAAGAAATGAACTAAATATCATTGCCTATTCAAATATTGTTTGACAATATATTCCCTAAAGGGAGTTGGTTTGTTTGTGATGCATCTCTTGATACATATAGCTCTTGGTTTCTTGCTCTGACTGAATTTTGTCTTCCATTGGATAAATTTTTTTTACTAATGGCTTTTAAGACTACCTTGGTTTTTCGAGTCAATTCATTTACCGAAAAATCCTCTGACTTCCAAAAACTTCTCTAACTCCAAGACTCTTCGGATGATGATAAATTTACTCCATCTTCGCCAACATGTCTATAAAAGGGGAGAACCAGAGGTCTTGAGTGTAACTCTTCTCTTAGCTTTCTTCTTCTGCCTCTAAGCTCTCCTCTTCATCATGCCGAAAAGAGCATCCAGAAACGATGAGGATGATCCTTTGATCGCAGAGCTATGGAGGGATTTTGATCGCGCCATGGAAGAGTTGGGAGAACAAAGGGCGGTTGCCAGTGACAGTGCCACCGTCGATGCTTTTCTTGAGATCTTCCCTGCTCTCTTCAAGGCTAGGGAGGCGCTCATAGAGGCACTCGGGCGTGTGCGTAGGGGTGAAACTTAGGTCTTCTCCCCTTCTCTGTAAAAATCTCCTGGGCATAACGTCCAGGGAAGTAATATAAATAAAGAAATTTCTCTCTAATTTGCTCTCCTTGAATGGTTCTTATCTTGCTTGGCTTCACATTTGGATGATATCCACATCTGTCTGTCACGGAATGTAATTTAAGCTCGACGTGTAACACATTGTGTTGAATCTGACGCGAACAGCACTCTGTCTCGACTGACGGTGTGAATAAATAAATTCAAAAGGGCTATTTCTTGAATAAAATAATTCTTCAAGTAAAATTTCTTAAAATTAAGAAAATGCTGCTATAAAACTTACCTTTCTACATTTCTTTCTTATCCAAATCCAATAACTAAGTCAAAACAAAATATCTTCTCTTATAAAATCTAGTGGCAGTATTCAGCTAACTGTCCATATTAAATATTTGAGTCCTTCAAATGAGCTTAAATTGAAAATACTTATGCTCATCAGAATATCAGACTCAAACATTATTTGAAAACTCAATTTTCTGTCTTGTTATGGTGCTTTTGTGTTTTGGTTGATAATCTTAGCTTTGTATCTCTTATCGTTGCTAATCGTCAGAATAAGAATCCTATCCCCTTTGGGCTTATCTTTGCCAAACATGTTCAAATATGGCAACTAAAGTCTTAAGATTCTCTGATTATATCTCATCTCTCCTTCATAAAGAGTCGTCCTCAAAGTACTGAAGTTGCAGAAGTTACTTTCCCGTGAGTTGTCAGCTTTTGCTCCTAAAAGTCTGTGCTATTTATGACGCCTTCTCTCGTTTTCTGGCTTAAACCCTATGACCAAAAAGTCATCTTTCTCAAGCTTTTCGCAAGAAATCTCCAGAGTTTTGTTTCTCTTCTTCCTCGCCGAAGCTCATCCCGAACGGGTGTTTGTCAACGGCACTCAATCTGCTCAGCCTCTGCTACTAGGGTCTCGTAAGTTCTTCTATCTTATCCTCCTTCTTTGCTAGATCGAAACCCTAATTAGAACTCATCTCTTAAGATCCTCTCTTCTGTTTCTTAGGCTGTTGTTCAATTTCTTGCGTTTGGCATTGTCAGTGTTTTTAGCCTCTGGTAATTTCATCAAGTCAACTCAGCATTTGATATCAGACAAAAGAAACCCTAGTCAAGATGAGTTCACAAAATCCAGACAAAAGAGGTCTTTTTGGAAAAATTGTTGATAAGTTAAAGGGAAAAAGAAAGCCAAAATGAACCAATCTCAGCAGTCTAGCGGTGTGGTAAAGAAAGTAACAACTAAACCACCAAGAGTACCAGTGCAATATGACTCAACCTCCTCTTCAAATGATAGTGACTATCAGCCTAGTGCAAACACATCATCTGATGAAGAAATAGAACTCAGTGGTGAAGTAGACATAATTTGTGGACATGAGCTAGCTGTTCTAGGAGGAAGGAAACTAAGAGCTGCCAGATTGGTACCTGAAAGAATCTGGTTTCCTTTTGATAGATCTGCCCTCAATGAGCAATTTAGCACCACATTTCAGAGAAACATCTATATGGGTTACAGAAATAGGAGAGATAAGAATGGCAAGCTCTTGTCAGCACTTTGCAGGCATCAATATGTTGACTGGAACCAGATTAGTTCTGTGCTAGAATCAGATAGAATTCTAGATTGTGTTAGATCAACTCCTGGGCTTGCAACCCTCATGTCCTCAGTCAGACCAACTTGGAGTGAAAATAGGATCATGGAATTCTATGCATCTCTATTAGTAAACAAAAATAGACACTTCATTCTGTTTACTATTGATGGAATTAAGAGAAAAGTAAGAACTCCTCAGTTTGAAGCTGCCATCGGGGCCTCATGTCCTTTGCTGAACAGAACTAGGATTTATGATAGAATGTTCCCTGGAAGAAGATGGAGACAGATTGGTGACATGCCTGACCTACAAGTATCTGCCCACATCTACAGAAATATTCATGAGGCTGGTTTTAATGCAAATAGGGTTCATTACTTAACTGCAGAAGCCAAGGCTCTACTCCTAATCCTCAGACACACTATCTACCCTAAAACCGGTTACAAGGAAGGAGTAACCCCATGTCTTGCATGGCTGCTGCACCTGATATTATCAAGACAACCCATTGATTTAACAGATTACATCTTTGGTGAAATGGAAGAAGCTATATACAGAAAGATGGGTAGCCATCTTCCTTTGCCATGCAAATCACTCGAGA
Organism: Otatea glauca; assembly: GCA_036346275.1. Classification (NCBI taxonomy): domain Eukaryota; kingdom Viridiplantae; phylum Streptophyta; class Magnoliopsida; order Poales; family Poaceae; genus Otatea; species Otatea glauca. Next base: position 3,927,047 of record CM070733.1, on the reverse strand, counting down.
TGCTTTTGGCTCAAGGATCATTTCCCGATCGAGAGGGACAGAGAATTCAATTCTGGCCCTAAGCAATACAAAATGTCCAAGCCAGCTGTACAAGAAAACAGACCAGCAAGTATCTCCACTTTTCAACCAGTAATTCATGAGCCTAGTGCTCAAGAGAATACAGAGATCTTTGAAAATTCAGATGATGATGGAGGGGTTCCAAGTCATAGCTATCACACTCAGGAATACACTCTCCTTGCTCCTAACCTTTCATATACTCCCACAGAAATCTTGAACTATAGCTCAGAACATCTAAGTCAGCAAAGGTTTGGACAGTCTGAACATCCTGCAGTGTATGTCAGCTCAGAGTCTCATCATGAAGATGAGGAAGTTCATAGACTACAAGAACTAGCGTGCATGCCCAGATTCATGGAAGGACAAAGATTTCCATCTACAGCCCATGAGCAGGAAGCAGGCGGTTCTAGACCTCCTCAGACTCATATACCAGCCTTCACTCAGAATTCGGATGATAACTCTCACTATTCTCATCATTCTGAGCCTGAACCATTTCATGATTACGATCATCAACCATCTTGGTGGGACTCACGGCCGTGGTGGTTCACATCATTTGAGCAACAATACAACACCGATCTCGAAATGCTCAAGAAAATATAGAAGAAGAAAGGAAATTGGTCGCCAGAGACATGATGAACAAATGGCAACAATCCACCAACAAAGAAGAACTAATGCAAAAGATCTATCAAGACCAAGAAAATCTCAGAAATGAAACTTACAAAAGGTTTGATATGATCAGAGGAAATCAGTGGGACATAAGAAAATGGATTGGTGAAATTAAAACTGAACAACTGGTCATTAAAGATAGAATGTATGATCTTAACAAGAAGCAAAATGCTCAAAATGCACAGATTGACAAGTTTGCTCAGAATGTCTACAAGAACTTTGAAAAGACTAGAAGCTATTTGGATTCACATGCAGATCAATTAGATCGTTTTCAGGATTATATTGTAGACACTCGACATAACCTGACATCGAATCAGCAGGACATTGCACAACTATTGTTGGACAAAACTGATGAAACTCAGGAACTTGTCAGAGGTGTCCAACATGACTTCAGTGAATTTACTTTCAATCCTCAGCCTGGAGATCCTGATTATCCCAGCTGGCACAATCAAGCAATGGCCTCTCCTCTTTCTGACAGAGACCGAGAACAGTCACCTCCTTCTCCTCCACGAAGAAGCACAAGCATGCTGAAAAGAACTTTTTCAAAACGCAAGAAGTGACCTTTTTGGTTGTTGATGCCAAAGGGGGAGAAGAACAATAGAAGAATAGTCGAAATAGTCTCTCTTATGTCAAAAAAACAAAAATGCTATATTAAAGACTAATAGTCTTTTGTGTTTATCTCTGCTTTATGCACTCTGCTTTATGCATTTTTCTTTCTTAAAACCATAATATCTGAAAAGAAAAGACTAATGTTTCTGATACTTCTTCATGTGTGTTATATTTAAATCCTCTCACGCATTCATTCAGGGGGAGTACATTTTACTCAAGTTATTAAATTTTGTTTTCTATCAGACTAACTTGTATCTGCAGGATAAGTAATCTCTTACGGCCCTGAGCAGTACTTCAAAGTTTTGTCATCAATCACCAAAAAGTGGGAGATTGAGAGCATCTAGGTTCCCTTTGTGTAATTTGGGCTTAGTTTATAGGTTTTGGTGTTGACGACTAAAAAGGCTACTCAGTGAAAAACAAAAGAAGATAGATCTGATAGTCAAGGCTAAGGTGTTTGTTTTAGTTTTTGGGTTGAGAGTAAATCTAAGCCACTTAGTTTAATCACCGTACTATTAAGAGGGACTATCCATAAGAAATGATCTTGGATCATGTGCAAAGTCACTAGAAGATTTCTTGGAGCATAGAATTCTCTTTAATCATAATTCTATCTTAGACAAAACTTTTCTCTCTGGCTCAGGCGCTCAAAGATCCTTGTTCTAAAACATCAACCGAGAGTACATCATGTACGCCGGACCAACCTTTTCGGTCCGGCGCTGAAGAAATATTCCTTCGGAAGACACCATGTACGCCGGACCAACTTTTTGGGTCCTGCGTTAAGAATCCTCTTCATTTTCATATAACAAGTGTTCATCGGACAAACCTATTTCTCTCATTTATCTTAGTCCGACAAAAATTATTTCGCCTCAATTATCATTCTGGTCCATACTAAAAAGTCAGAAAAATAAAGTATGATAATGATCTAAATTCTATGTGTACGTCGGATCATCTTTTCCGGTCCGCGCAAACAAGCTCTCCTCTGATAAAACCAGTCATTTTCCCTTGTACGCCGGACCATCTTTTTGGGTCCTGCGTAAACTCTGTCCTCTGGTACTAAGTTAGAACAAATCATGTGTTTGGCGGATTTTGCTTTTTGGTCCTGCGCTAACATGGCTTGCCTGGTTGAGTGAAATCCTGCTCGACGGACTAAGTTTATTTGTCCGACGCAAATCCTTTTGTGCCAGTAAAATCATCTGATCTATTACCCTTACGACGGATTGTTTTTCTTGGTCCGGCGCAAATAGGTCCTTCTAAGCTCAACTATGCCTCTAAAAACCATGTGCCCCGGACCGAAATTTTCGGTCCGGCGTGTGTGTAGTTTGACTCTCGATTCACTCTGTAAGAAAATCTTTTTCAAAAGGTAGCTATTGACCTACCCCATCTACCCTGCCAACTCCCAACGGGCAAAAGACAGGTGTAACGGTTATTTTTGTTCAGGAGCTATATATAGATGGCCTGTGTTCAAGAAAAGGGTGTGCCATTGCTCTTTTCACATTTTGAACATCTTTTCATTCACATACAACCCTTTGATTTTTGAGATTCCTAAGCTTCATTCCATCAAAGAGTTTTTGAGCTTCAACTCAGAAAATCACAAACCACCTTTCTGAATTGCTAGAATACTTGCTCCAAGCTAAATCTAGTTGAGTCTAGCTACTGAACCAAGAAACAGGGCTTGTGGATAGTCTATTACTCTTGGAACTAGCTGTTCCTAGACGGTTGGAGAAGTTGTTGGTGCGACCTATCCAATAGTGTTTGTGGAAGGCCACCATTGCTGTGAAAGGTTGAGACTCACCTCACTGGAGTAGTGAAAGAGTCAAGATAGTGGATAACCAAAAGCTATTTGAAATTAGCTGTTTGGTGGAGCGATACTTCCTAGGAAGTGCTCTAACGGGGACGTAGGAGTGATCTCTGAACCTCGGTGAAAAATTCCTGTGTTCCCCTGTTTCTGTGTTGTTTTTCTACTTGTGTTGTTTCTACTGCTTCTATTTCGAACTCTTTTCTCTTGAACAAGTGTTGTGCCTGATATTCATGCCAATTGCTTCCGCTCCTATTTTTATTGAGAAAAGTTTTCATTCCTTTAGATACTTTTAAAAAGTTGCCTATTCACCCCCTTCTAGGCCAACTTGATCCTTTCAACCTCTCATATCTTTCCTCTGCTTTACTCACCCACGTCTGATGGCCATTGTTTAATGTGTCTAACTCATCCCTGTGGCCCACAACAGATCTCCCTCCACCTCCAGCATCATCTCAAGGAAAAGGAAACAAATATCCTGGGATTAAGGAAAAGGAAACAAACGTTCTATAAAAGGAAATTAAAACATATATTACGACAACGTGCTGGGAAAAGGAAACCGGAAGACATGGCACTATACTAGTCAAACATCTAATCCTACAAGATTCCTGTGTTTTCCAACCCTCTGTTTCGCGCATGTCTTCCTATCCTATTCATGTGCTTTTTTCCTTCTATTTTTGCATTTTTAGAATCTTGCGAATCAAAGAGACGATTCGTCAATCGACTCCATAATACCTTCTTTGGGATGTAGGGTTTTTCTTGGTTCCTCCGTGAATCAAGGGCGTCTTTGGAACACACGAAATGGAAAGCATAGAAATAGGAAAAACATAATAAAACATATACGGGAATACCAGTGAAATCCTACAGGAAAAGGAAACAGATGGTACGAGAGCCTCTTTGATTCAAAGAAAAAAAATGGAGGGATTCAATCTAAAGGAAAATTTCCAATAGGGTTGTTTGATTTGTAGAGTTGCTTCGAAGAAATTTTGCAGGATAGGAAAATTTCCTATAAAATTTGGAGGACTTCTAGCATGAAGTCTAACCCCATGTTAGCAAATTTTTTAGAGTTCCATTAAAAAATTTTTATAAAATTTGGAGGAGTTCTAGCATGAGGTCTAATCTCATGTTAGCAATGAATGAGAGTTCTAATGCACTTTCTTTCTTTCTCTCTCTAATCAATTGATATTTAATCGCAAAATTCCTGCATTTTCCCTACGAGGCAATCAAACAAATCTTTTGAACAATTCCTATGATTTTGTTCCCTGCAGGATTCAACAAGCCATGATATTTTAATCCTACATTTTTTTCTATTCATGTGTTCTTAGAATATTGCAAATTAAAGAGGTATTTAGATGCTTCACAGGAAATTTGTAGGAATTTAAGGAGAGAGAGGGTACATACAATACACAAAGGACTTCTTCCATAAGGTACACACCTCATGTTAGAATTCCTCCAAAATTCTTATGGAACGAATCTTTCCATAGGAATTCTATGAGCCCAATCCTTTATTCCAAAGGGCTATATAGGAAAATTCCCTATGAGCTTGAATTCCTTCAAAATTTCTCTAAAATGTTTACAATCCAAAGAGGCTCTAAACTTTACTACTCCCTCCGGTTCATAAAAACTGGTCGGTTAGGGATACGTGTAGTCAAACTTTTAAAACTTTAGCTATTGATATCTTTTAAATTCTTAGACTGGATGCGTGAAAATCATATGTGCAGATTTGTCTCAAAACATACTTTTATAATATTATAATTTTATTATATTTTTAAATATATTATAATAGAAATTATGATCAAAATTGAGTTTTAAAGATGTGTCGACATCCAAAACGACTACTATTTGTGATCAAAAGAGTATAAAATTCCTACGCTCCAAACATAACCTAAAATGTGAAGCCCCCATTCAAAAGAATAAATAAAAAAACCCCAATTTTCACGGGCGAAAATGCTCCTTCAAACTTCACTAGTATAGTGCTCTGTCTTCCAGTTTCCTTTTCCCGGTACGTAATATATGGTCTTTTCCTTCTCTAGAACGTTTGTTTCCTTTTCCTTAATTCCAGGATATTTGTTTCCTTTTCCTTGAGATGATGCTGGAGGTGGAGGGAGATATGTTGTGGGCCACAGGGATGAGTTAGACACATTAAACAATAGACATCGGATGTGGGTGAGTAAAGCTGAGGAAAGATCTGAGAGGTTAATTTTGATGGAGGCAAGTTTCTAGGGACGTTTCGCTGTGTGCATGAAGGTTGAGCCATCTCTAGTGGGGTGCATTATTTGGGGTAGACGTAGAAAAGAATGCTTAGGTGCATTATAAAGGGGTATAGATTTACGGAGTATCCTCGTGTACAACGTCCAAACTTTCACGCCAATATTGTTCTAAAACAGTTTAGTCGCCTGCAGGGTTTATAAAACTGCGGTAAATCGTTCGGTTTTCATGGTTTTCGATCATACCACTCCGGCTCGAGATCTAAAACCGCGCAGTAAACCAGTCTAATTTTAAAAAAAATTATGCGTTGAAAACCACTCGAAAACCGTTGAAAAACCGCAGTTTTCACAAAAAAACCGCTCGAAAATCATTTTTTTAGGAACATTTGGTTAGCTGGTTTCTACGGTTTTTCGTTGAAAACCGAACAGTTTTTGATTTTTTTTTATTTCTTAACCCTTTGATTTCTGACGGTTTTTACATTTTTTCACAGTTTCAGTTCAGTGAACCCAGATCGCCAGCAAAACACATAAATGTCCAGAAAATATTTGATGCCGACCACGTTGAGTTACAAGATCAAGTGATCCACGCTACAACTAAAAATTTCGAATGCACAGTACAATATGGTCATCTTGACCACACAGTATAAAGCATCAATTCTACGCGGTTTTCCAGTAACACCTTATCCTACTCATTCTTACGTTTGAAGAGCTTAAGCACATAACGAATTAAGGACACGAACCACTGCCAAAAGAAAACAAGATAATTTGCGGCCTTCGGTTTAGGTTCAGGCCTTGGCCCAAACAGACCTTTGTATAACTCCTTTTGTTTCTGGTACAGAGCTTTATCCTGTTCAGCAAGCAACCGAAGCTCTCGGAGGATGTCCTTGTCTTCTGGGGAATACTTCTTGGCTTTCAGGAAGTCCTCCCTTGCTGATTCTGTCTGACCAAGTTCAGCTCTTGCTTTCCCTCGTCTGAACAATGCTTTCACGTTGTTTTCGTCCTCTGACAACACCTGAAGAATAGGATTATGCAATCGATCAATCGTCAAATCAGTAATTGCTTGATTATTTTTCAGAAAAAAGGGAGGCAAAATTGTGATAGGAACATGGGATTATTCAATTGTTTCAATAATCAGGTCAGTAGTCCACCACAAAAATAGTGATTTTTTTTTGTAAAAATTGAGCATAAAAAATACAGGCAAGTGCACTACGATGCAGTGTCATTCTTGTAATGCAGAATTGCAGATAGATATCTCTTCCCTTTTTGGCTATATGAGCTTGATTATCATAATTCACAAGTCTTTACCATCTGAATATCTAATTTATGTGAAGCTATACACAAATCAAGCTGATGTGATGTGACTCGTGTAAAGCATGAGTTTTGAGAGTGAACATGCAATGTCGTGGAATAACATACAATGCTACACTGAGCGATAGCTTCATCGAATCTCTTTAGTTTGCTCAGGCATGCAGCCAAGTTGAGATGGCAGGGATTTTTCACAGCCAAGGCCATGTCTCTGTACTTCCCAAACAACTGAAACATGAAATCATCTCCCATGTACGCAATTGCCTGTAAAAGAGGAAGCGGTATAGAACTGTGACTAGAGTATCTCGATAACTAAAGAATGCCAGAAATAAAGCAGATCACTAACCATTCCATAATGTTGCATCGCCTCCTCGAACTTCTTTTCTTTGAAATATTCATTGCCCTCAATCTTCCTTCTGTCTGCCGCTTCAATCCTCTCTTCTACTGTCATGTCACTTCGGGCTTTCCCCTGATTTGTTTAGACAGTTCACCATGATTTATGAGCTTCTTACAGAATTCAGAACATTTCGTTTCTATTTGAAAAAGGGTATATAAAAATGATAATTATTGACTGTTTTAGTGAAATCAATACAAAATGTCAAGGCATGATTTGGTGTTTTCTTCCTTCATTTTTTGTGTGTTTTATTAAGACCTTATTGTTGGGGGTGGGTGAGTTGTTTGCCCTTACCTCTTTGACATCATCAAAGCCAATGAGTTCAGCTTCATATACAAGATCTGCCATTGGAGGGACATTTGGGAATGAAAAGCTTCCTTCTTTCCCATAGCCTAGCTCCCAGCCAACATGCAACATTGCACGTTCTCCGCTTCTCATGTTACCAATACCAATGCCCAAACCAGTCATTTCCTTTTTCTCTGTTGATGAGAAGAAAAGTTTAGGTAAGTTACTCCACAGGTGATTGTCATTAGTCTCGTAGATAACCTCCTACTACACTCTTGATAGTTTCCATATCTCATATGCTTATTCTTTAGGCTCAGTCAGCAGGTGCCTCTTCTTTTAACAAAAAAGTAGTAACACAAATGTCAACTTTTAAAAAGATTGTTAGTATAGCAAGATCAGGTGTGATCAGCCACTGCTAGGACTACTAATTTTCAGAAATCATGTTAGAATCGTAATTGTGGCACTAGAAAAGCAGAATAGCATGTAAAATAAGTTGTTTGGACATTGGAATTTGAAATTTGAATCTTTCAACCTCACATCGTATGGGATTTATTGATGACATGTATGGGACAGAGAAAAACTTATAAATAAGTTGAAGTAAATTTGCTGGCACCTTTTCCAAGGACAATTTCAATTGGATGCTGTTCTTGCCAAGTATCCTCGAATTTATGCAAAGAGTCTCCGACCCATGCTCTATAATGCACTGTGATAAAGATATTAGAAAAAAACATTATTTGACAGATCTCCTTTAAACCACTGAATAAATAACTAAATACATACATGGTATGAAAAAGAATGATCGGCCAGTGCAGTGAAAATTTGAGCACATGTGCATACTTTCTCCATACGATAAACAAAAACATACATTAATGAGCTTATACAGATTATGAAAATGTGCCACATACGGATAACAAATGATCAAAGCTAAAGATTGACATAAACATTAGAACAATGAACTAAATAGCTAACATTACTCCTCGAGGAAAAAATATAAACAAGGAGATGCAACCAATTTTGATATCAAGTGCAAGTACGAAGGCAGAGAAGGAGCAGAGGAACCCAACACCACATGCACAGTGCAAAAATTAAAGAGAATTTGTTTATATATACCCTCATAGCCCATTACCTGTACTGAAACTGAAAAAGGGCTGAGTGCCATCTCATGGCCATGATTATTTGTGTCTCATACAAAATAGATTGATGAACATGTAAGATTAGAAATGTTTTCTCCACTATACACACAAACATTTCTCCGAGTATGAGCACATTACTCACCAAAGCATGTCGCGAATTTTGAGGGTATCTTTCCATGGCCTTGTTTGATGACTTGCTTCTTAACTTTATCGTGGAGAATTTCCATATCAGTGGTAACCACAGGTGGGGCACTGCCATCTTGGGGAGGTTCAGGATGCACAAAAGAAGCCTCTTCCACAGTTATCTCATTATCGCTAGAACCTAAAAAGCCATAACAGAAGTCAAGCATCAAAGGAAAAGGACGCAATGTTTTACAAATTACCCTCCATCTTGACACTAATTTCCAGTTGTATTAGGCATCCATGTAATAATAATAATGTGTGTGGTTGGGGTGGGGTGGGGTGGGGTGGGGGAGTGTGAAGCACGAGTTCCAGTAATGGCAATATATAAGCTTAGTACTATTTGAGCCTTTAATTATCTTTTAGCAAGGTGCTATCTGCAAAATAATTTGTAATGTGCCACTAAGAGATAGAATCTACAACAACCAACATAATGCGAAACTTCTAATCTAGGTCTTCTTCTCTCTCTTTTTTTCGAATCCTAATGAGAAGATGCATACTTGCAATTCAACATCAAAATTCAAAACAACAACTGCAGCTAAAACTGGGTGCTCAGAGCCACCGGCAACGAGAAAAGAAGAAAGGAGCTTCTCTAAGCACCAGCCGCGCCGCGCAGCGCAACGGATGGGATGGGAAAGTAGCGGCGAGAGAGAAGGGGGCTCACCGGAGGTAGGATCGGAAGAAGCGGCGGGCGCAGCCGGCGCATCTTCCTCCACTATGGCCATCGCTGCGGGTGCCGTGTACGCGGTGGTTGGTCGGGAGGCGGACGGTTCGAGGAGACACTTCCTCGTCAATGCTTGATCTCGGAATTTTTTTTATTTAATTTTAATTTTTTTTAAACTAGTCGTTAGGGTATGGAATTAACAAAAAAAAATAGTTGCCTGTCGCTCGTATATGGTGGGATCGCCCCATATAGGAGCGATAGCTCTCTGGACTAAAGGCTAGTAACGGCACGGCAAAAAATCGTCCAATACAGGGGTGATTGCAATTTTATTTTATTTTTTGTAAAGTTAATTTCAAATTTTTTTCCCGAGAATAATCAATAGGAAAAAAATAAAGAAAAATAGCTATAGAGCAATCGGTACCCTATACGATAAGTTAAAAGCACTAATCTTTAAATTTTTGATACCTTTTAGTATTGATTTGCTGTAATATTTTATATGTAAATGACTCGAAGAAAAAGTCGTAGCTTTCGCAGCAGTCAAAAGTGAGCATTTATCTCGTCAGTCACACACGCGCTACCGCCGCGCTCGACTACATCCGACGTGCACCGCGCACTGATCCCACGCGCTAACAGACGATTAATATTAGTGCTATTAAAATAGCGGGAACTACCATTAAATGTCGTCGATACCGACCAACAGACGATTAGAGGCAGCCGTATTATTAGGAAGGTTCGATTAGAATAAAATAAATTTTAAAATTTTTATTAATATATAAGGATTTAGATTATATTATGCAAAGTACTTTGTTACATGCAAATTTAAATTGTATAAATCAATTTTACTTAAAGACCATTTAGTGTATTACGAAGAAACTATACAAACCATGGCTCGAAAAATCCTGAAATAAATATCACTTATTTGTAGGGTGTTAGGTGTCTCATTTTTTAAAAAACATTTAGGAATAAACTCAGTTGAATAAACGAAATGGCTATAAGTAGCCTCACTTGCATGAAACACTTAAGCCTTTTCGGCAGCCCGTGAAATATCATGTTTAACTGTAATTTTTAGAGAGAACAGACCAGATTTGCTCTTTGATATATGCACCACCATATAGTGAGAAAATATTTTATTTACACCTTGCTTTGCATATTAATTATACCAGTGCAATAACCCTAAGTATTATGATCGAGGCAACATGAAACGCTTAAGCCTTTTCGACAGCCTATGAAATATCATATTTAAACGTAATTTTTTAGAGAGAACGGGCCAGATTTGCTCTTTGATATATGCACCACCATATGGTGGGAAAATATTTTATTTACACCTTGCTTTGCATATTAATTCTACCAGTGCAATAACACTAAGTATTATGGTCGAGGCAACAATGAAACGCTTAAGCCTTTTCGACAGCCCGTAAAATATCATGTTTGAATGTAATTTTTAGGGAGAACGGGCCAGATTTGCTCTTTGATATATGCACCACCATATGATGGGAAAATATTTTATTTACACCTTGCTTTGCATATTAATTCTACCAGTGCAATAACCCTAAGTATTGCAAAACGAGGGTGAGAGGGAGATTAGAGAGTGGTCGATTCACAAATCAGAAGTTACTGTGAAAAATAAGGTAGGCAACACTCTTTATTACGGCTTAAAACTGAAAGGAGTACCACGAATAAGGAAAATAATAATAGTTAAAACTGGACGTCTACTGAGTGCTTCGAGGCAACTTTCCATTCGCCCATGCCTCCGGTGGGGCTTCTCTGGCACGACGCTCCCTCTCTCGTTTCTTCTCTCTCTCGGCCTCCTTCTCCTCCGCTTCCTTTCTACGTGCCTCCTCGCGTGTGGCATCACGCTGCTCTTAAAAGCTGGCGCGTGAACTCCTGCCAGTTGGCTTGATCAAGGAGCCTTTGGTCTTTGGGGTTGATCTCCATATCAAACCACTGCTCAAATTCACACAGTGGCGGAGGTGACTGCATGAAACATAAATTAGTAAAGTTTCATGTACAAATATTACGTAACATGTAAGATTGTTATCATATGGCAATCCTTCGGGCTCTTCTCCGTCAGGTCGAAGGCGTTGTTGCGGCACTTCCAATACCTCATCTTCCAAGTTGGAATTTCCCAAGAGCGGACAAGCCTGCAAGGATCTCCGCACATACACATCGGTGCTACAGCTCCACGAGGTAGGAAGAGATCTTGGTATGCTAAATTGCGCGGGCATGCACTTTCTTCTTCCTTTACTTTCCCCTTTCCCTTTGCAGCTGCACGCCTCAGCATTTTCGATTGATCCTCTACTTTATTTTTTTCTCCCTCTCCTTCCCTTCTCTCTTCTTTTCTTTCTTCCTCTTTCGCTGCTGCCTTTGCGAGACTGAGCGAGAACGAATGTTAAAAAGGGTAGATATCGCTAGGATATGGAGGATCGCCCCATATTAGGACGATCGCCCTAATTAGAGGCGATCGCCCCTATGTAGGGCGATAGGTGCACCCAACCGTTAATGGCCGTTAATGCCAGCCTCTCGAGCTGTTATTGTCGGTGGTGTGTTGTCTCGTGTGAGAAAGTCAAAGCGATGACAGCACAATTAATAAAACATACATGAATGTTCACAATTTAAAGTGATAAGGCAGTCATGTTACTAACTCAGACAGTTATACAATATGATGCTGAACGTAAAGGCATTACAAAAATACATCTGTACAACAAGTCAATCACGGTCACGCTTCTTGATCTGGCTCGTGGGGTACGTGAGTGTCGACGGCGAACGGACCTCCCTCCTAGGCTGGCCCTGCGGCGCAGGGGTAGAGTGGTGTGGCGGCGACCCGGGCGTGTCCTGGGGCGATGCTCCCGAGAGCTGAGAGGGGGTGAGGTAGTCGGTCGACAGGTACTGCTCCAGGTCAAACTCGACGTCTGCAGGGTCATCGAAACCACCCTGGGTCCCGGTGGGACACAAGACGACGAGGGAGTCTCCTCAGCCCACTGTCCCCACTGCTGCTGCATGGGAGCATAACGAGGAACCGCCGAGGTAGGGTGAGACGACGAAGGAGCCTTCTCAGCCCACTGTCCCCACTACTACTGCGTGGGAGCGTAACGAGAAACCGTTGGGGTAGGGCCAGGTGTTGGCCCGCGGGGACGTGGTGCGCTGCGTCCGGCGACGTCTCCGCGCCCCCGGCAAGAGGCCATGCGAACCAACCGCCTCGCCCTATCGACGATCCGCTCGTAAGATGCCTCGATCTCAGCGGTGGTCATATGTATGCCCGCCCGGACGCGCGTCAGCATGGACTTAGCCTCCACCTCCCCTGCGAGATGTGCCTGCATGTAAAGCCAGATTGATGTTAAGTAATTTACATGAAAAAGACGTACCCATGTAGCTTCGATTGTGACACTTACCGTGGAGCTGTCCCTCTGGGACATCTGTGAAGGGTACGTGTCCGTCATCGATTCCTGTCGTGCGACATACGGTGCTGGTGTGTACCCTACCCTGAGGCAAGTCTGCGGGGCGAACCACTCCATGTACTCATCGTACATGTCATGGTCGTACGGCCGGGCCTCGGTGACCCTCTCATCGAGTGTGGTGTCCCACTGCAATGCCCATGGCTGCATGCGGTGCGCGAACTGAGTGCCCGCTGCAGCACCCATCTGGGTCATCCTGTAATGCAAAAACAGGAAATACATACAACATTCATTATGCAGAAATGCGAAGTACTCAACTCAGGAGACGTACCTGTGAGCGCCACGTGCGACAACGTGACGAGGCGGCAAGGGAAAAACTGCAATAGGCCGAACTGGCGCAGCACTCGTTGCGGCGAGTACTCCTCGAAACACAGGTCGAAGACGAGAACCTTACGGGTGAGCCAGAATGGCTCATCTCGCGTGCAAAGCACGGAGACCACATAAGGTGCTCAGGCGTGGACGTCGTACGCGCTGTATGGCGTCCACCGCACGTCCTCGTCTTGGAGGTGGTCGAACTCCCGAACGAACTCGGGGTACGACCTCCTCACTTGTCGGTGCGCGTACGCCCGCTGCGAGAAAATAAAAAAAAAGTGGATGTCATGGAAGTTCGTAAGTGGGGAAAAATATACGAGGGAGCATACCTGTCGTCGAACCCAGTAGTGGCCCATGGTGGGCCAGTCAATCGGGTCCTCTCCGTACAGGTCCTGCGGGTACAACGCGATGTCAACAGCAGGCCTATCGACGGAGAAGCGCTCCCAGGACCACAGCTGAAGGAGTAGGACGCAACCCGACATCGTCGCGTCCTGGTCCGCCCGAGAGACGGCGTCGCACAGACCTCTGTACGTCGTCGCAAGCACAGTAGAGGCCCACGATCACTGCATCATCTGTTTACAATGAGGAAGTTAGACGTGTCACGCACAGAATAGATTTCAACTGAATGTGTTACCTCATCCTCCAGGGTGTCGACGATGTATTGGGCGTACTCGATCAGGTGCCTGTCCACCGTGTTCCCGTGGGAGGACGGAAACATCACCCAACCGAACAGCAACAGGAGGTATGCCTCCAGATGGCGGGACACGTCCTCCTCCTCGTGCGGGTGGAGCAGCTAAGCCTGCAGCATTTGGCACAAATATTATCAGCAACTTAGCGCTTCTCTATTAATTTGCAACGAAAGAGGTACTAACCGTGAACTGAAGCAGCCACGCCTTCGTTGGTCCGTGCCGCTCACCCTACCTGAGGGGCTGGTAGGGGGTTGCCCGGGGGTGCCGCCGCACCTCGGTGAACCGCGCGGACAACTCCGCGTGCCACGTGACGGAGGCGTCGTGCGGCACAATTGCAGGACCCGCACAGGGGAGTCCTAGGAGGTAGGACACGTCCTGCAGCGTCGGAGCCATCTCTCCGCAGGCAAGGTGAGGTGTGTGTCTCTGGTCTCCACCGGTCCACGAGTGCGGCCAGCAGGGACCGGTCGTACCCGAACCGTGGGACCTGCCTGCCCTCTAACGGGGCAGTGACCTGCTCCACCATCCTACAGAGAGGAAGTAAGCCAGCCGCTCGCAACCTGCATGTAGTGTGTTGCGTCGTTAAAATTGCATTCACAGGTAAGTACCTGTACATAAAAGAGTGCAAGCGTTGGCAGCTTACTGTGGAACCCAGCGTGGGTCAATGCGAAGCAGCTCGTTGGGCACCCGAGGCCGAAGTGTCCCTAGCTATCGGTTCTCCTCTGCGGGGTACCTAGACCGGTGGGTCGCATCCATGGTCGCGTCTAGCAGCTCAGGGCAAGGTCGCGCCATCGTCGCCTGTTACAAAGCAAATACAACAAATTTGTCAGTAATTAAATGTGTACACAAAATTAAGTGCAAAATAACGAAATGTTGCATATTTAACAAACAATACAACGAAAGTCCAGAAATCTAAAAGAATCTCATGTTACAAACATACTAAAGATGAAGATATGTTCGATAAGCACATAACGTCCAAAATTACATTATCCGCATAGCAATTAACTGATACATCGAAAATTACATTATCCGCATAACAATTAACTGGTACATCAAAAATTACATGATGCGAACAACAACTAACTGGTACATCGAAAATTACAAGATTGGAACAACAGTTCAGTGGTACATCGTAAATTAAATGATGGGAACAACATGGAAAATTACATTATCCGCAATTGCGACGCGCTTCAGACTCGTCCATATCGTTCCGAATACGCTGTGTCCTCCGATGGCCGACCTTCTGCTTCAGCATTCGGATGTCCGGCACCCATCGATGGTTCGGAGGGGGGGCTGTTGTGAACAATCCATCCACTCGGTATCCGTACACCTCGTGCTGCCACGTGTTGGGAACACTTTGCTTGTAGTAACAGGGGGAGATGTACAGACGACATGATTGATGCGTCTCGACGGCTGCGGCAATGACGTGCGAGCACGGCAAATGCAGCAGGCATGGTTTCTGGCAGGAGCACTCGCAGTCAGCTGCTCGGAGTATGCACAGATGGGAAGTCCTCTCCCGGTGGGCACCTCTGCGACCTCGGTCACCGCAGCAGTGCACGTGGTATCTCCGTTCCACGCCACTCTCCGGTGTCACCCGATGTGTATGTGCCTTTTTTGTTTTGTTGGACATGTACGTAGATACAACCGTTGAGTAGAACAGTCGATTGTCCGACATACATGCTGCGGAGTTCTTGTATCGCTCAATGAAATATCTTTGTGTCCCTAGTAAGACACCTTCAACTATACCCACCAATGGAAGGTATCTGGTGCCTTTCATTACCCAGTTGTAAATCTCCGCCAGGTTCATTGTCATGATTCAATAACGCGAACCGCTCTCGTCATACAGAAGGGACCATTTCTCCAAAGGCTCGTGTCGTATCCAGTCGGTGAAACTCTTTATGCTGGTCCCCGGCCTACGTCGAATGTTTGGGGCGTCGGTTGGGAGCGCACACAAAGCTGCGGGGTCCTCTCCTTGCTCGTGGTAGACCATCGGGTTCCTTGATGAACTAGCGGTATCTCTTGGATTCATTGATTGCTTATTCGTTAGTTCATCCAATGTCCTCCAAAGCGCGTCGAACTTTCTCTTTTGGTTCTGTTTGCACAGCCGCTTGAACATGTTCATAAGCTCTCTGTTCCTGAACTGACGAAAAAAATTGGCACCCATGTGCCTCATGCACCACCTTCTCTTCAGGTCTGGCCACTTTGCTGCTCCCACGACGTCGGACCCTTGTTGCATATCCACGATCGCCCTTAGCAGCCCTGCATATCGGTCATAGATGACACAAATATCAGGCCTATCCTGAACAACTGCCAGCTTCACTCTCTCAAGGAATTAGTACTAGCTCTCCGTGTTTTTCCCCTCCACGAAGGCCAATGCAACCGGTAGAACCTGGTTGTTGGCGTCCACCGCGATCGCAGTTAGAATCTGGCCCTTGTACTTCCCTGTGAGGAATATGCCGTCCATGCAAATGACCGAACGACAGTGCCGAAACGCATTTATGCATACACTGAGGGCGAAGAAGGCACGCTGCAAGACCCACTTACCCGCGCACAAACCGCCCGCAGGAAACTCTGCAAGGTTGATGTATGTACCGGGATTCCTACATGCTATTGCCCTGAGCAAGTGGGGAATATTCTCGTAGGAAGCCTCGTACGTCCCGAACCGTATTTACAGAGCTGTCCTTTTCGCTCTCCATGTTTTTCCGTAGCTAATCTTGTACTGAAACCTCTCCTCCACGGCTGTGATAATAGATCGAGGTTGCAGGTACGGATTGTCCACGATTTGGCCATAAAACACATTTGCCACCCAAGTGGATGACAGATTGCGGTGTCCCTACTCCACTTCTTCCAGTTCGCAGTTATGCTCCATCATTATGAAACATTTCCAATAGTCCTTCCACTTCCCCTTGTATGCATGCACCCGCCATATGCACGAATCAACTATGCACTTCACGTCGTACTCCTTTTTGTTGGACTTCACTACCCTGAATTGCTGCCGAAGATACATTGCCCAATATTTCACCGCATCTATCACAGCCTCCTTGTCTTTATATATGCCCCCCTGCGTGACCTCGTTCTCATGATACTCCCATGCATAAATGTTCCCTTCATTCATTGTTAAGTCTTCGAAATTGTAATTGGTCCACGCACCAGGGATAGGCACCTCAGGAGCATTGCCCCAAAAAATTCAACTATAAATAAGTAATTCGACTATAAATAAGTCATTCGACTATAAATAAGTAATTCAACTTGCCTACCATACGGCCTAATATTAAATTTCTACCACATTACATTAACCCTACAAAATTAAATTTCTAAATATTGCCTAATATTTCTACTGTATTCAATTTCTAGATACTAAATACTACATTAAATTTGTACATACTAAATACTACACAATCCTGAAATTTCTAAATACTAAATACTACATTAAATTTCTAAATATTAACTGCTACATTAAATTTCTAAACACTACACAATCCTAAAAAAATTTCTAAACACTACACAATCCTCAAAAAATTTCTAAACACTACACAACCCTAAAATTTCTAAATACTATAATAAATTTCTAAATATTAAATGCTACATTAAATTTCTAAATACTACACAATCCTAAAATTTTTTCTAAACACTACACAATCCTAAAATTTCTAAATACCACAATAAATTTTTAAATATTAAATGCTACATTAAATTTCTAAATACTACACAATCCTAAAATAATTCCTAAATTTACCTCCACAAAAATGACGAATCGATATTTTTCTTCCTCTTTTCTTCCCCTCTTCTCCTCTTCTTCTTCTCTTCTTCTCCTCTTCTTCTCCTCTTCTGCTCGCTCGGTTCTTTTGCTTGCTTGGCCGAATGAGCGTCCGGAAGCGTTGCCAGGTTGAAAAACCCCACCTGTCGCCCTATACATAGGCGATCGCCCCATACACGTGCGATCGCCCCATATACGGGCGACAGGTGGGCTGCCACCGTTAATAGCCGTTAGTCCAGGGAGATATCGCCCGTATACGGGGCGATCGCCCCGTATACGGGCGACGAGCATCTATTTTTGTTAATTCGGTACCCTAACGACTAGTTTAAAAAAAGATTAAAAATAAATATCACTAATCTTTAAATACTTCATACCTGTTAGACTCAACTCTTGTAATATTTTATATGTAAGTGACTCGAAGAAAAGTCGTAGTTTTCGCAGGAAGTCAAAAGCGAGCTTTATCTCATCAGTCACACATGCTACCGCCGCGCCCGACTACATCTGACGTGCACCGCGCACTGATCCCACGTGCATGATATATTAGTGCTATTAAAATATCGGGAACTACCGTTAAATGTCGTCGATACCGACCAACAGGCGATCAGGGGCAGCTGCATTACTAGGAAGGTCCTACTAGAACAAAATAAATTTTAAAATTTTGTATTAATATATAAGGATTTAGATTATGTTACGAAAAGTACTATGTTCCATGCAAATTTAAATTGTATAAATCAATTTGACTTACATACCATTTAGTGTATTATAAAGAAAGTATACAAACCATGGCTCGAAAAATCCCGAAATAAATATCACTTATTCGTAGGTTGTTAGGTGTCCCATTTTTTCAAAAACATTTAGGAATAAACTCAGTTGAATAAACCAAATGACTATAAGTAGCATCACTTGCATGAAACGCTTAAGCTTTTTCGGTAGCCCGTGAAATATCATGTTTAAATGTAATTTTTAGGGAGAACAGGTTAGATTTGCTCTTTGATATAGGCACTACCATATGGTGGGAAAATATTTTATTTGCACCTTGTTTTGCATATTAATTCTACCAGTGCAATAACCCTAAGTATTATGGTCGAGTCAACAATGAAACGCTTAAGCCTTTTTGGTAGCCCGTGAAATATCATGTTTAAATGTAATTTGTAGGAAGAATGGGCCATATTTGCTCTTTGATATACACACTACCATATGGTGGGAAAATATTTTATTTACACCTTGCTTTGCATCCAAATTGTATTAGTGCAATAACCCTAAGTATTGCAAAACGAGGGTGAGAGAGGGAGATTAGAGAGCGGTCGATTCACAAATTGGAAGTTACTGCGGAAAATAAGGTAGGCCACACTCTTTATTACGGCTTAAAACTGAAAGGAGTACCACGAACAAGGAAAATAAAAGTTAAAACTAGACGTCTACTGAGTGCTTCGAGGCCACTTCCCATTCGCCCATACCTCCGGTGGGGCTTTTCTGGCATGCCGCGCCCTCTCTCGTTTCCTCTCTCTCTCTCGGCCTCCTTCTCCTCGGCTTCTTTCCTATGTGCCTCTTCGCGTGCAGCATCGCGCTGCTCTTGAAGCTGCCGCGTGAACTCCTCCTGTCGGTTGGCTTGATCAAGGAGCCTTTGGTCTTCAGAGTTGATCTCCGTATCAAACCACTGCTCAAATTCACATAGTGGCAGAGGTGACTGCATGAAACGAAATTAGCAAAGTTTCATTCACAAATATTACGTAACACGTACGATTGTTACCATGTGGCGATCCTTCAGGCTCTTCTCCGGCGGATCGAAGGCGTAGTTGCGGCACTTCCAATACCTCCTCTTCCAAGTTGGAATTTCCCAAGAGCGGACAAGCCTGCAAGGATCTCCGCACATACACATCGGTGCTACAACTCCACGAGGTAGGAAGAGATCTTAGTATGCTAAATTGCGCAGTACTTCACCGCATACATCACAGCCTCCTTGTCTTTATATATGGCCCCCTACTTGACCTCGTTCTCACGATACTCCCATGCATCAATGTTCCCTTTATTCATTGTTAGGTCTTCAAAATTGTAATTGGTCCACGCACCAGGGATAGGCACCTCAGGAGAATTGTCCTCCTCGTCGGATTGTTCACCATTAGCGACTTCCTCATCCGCACGGTTCTCCTCCTCCATTAGGTGAACAATGTCCTCCACCTCCTCCCCCTCGTCGGCCACCCCTCGCGCCTCCACCACTATCTCCTCGGCCCCCCCGATCCCCTCGCCACCGTTAGTCTCGTGCTCCTCGTCTTCGGCCTCCTCGCCACCTTCCTCTTCGCATCCTTCTATATTTGACGTCTCCTCCCCTGTAATATCCACTCCAACATCACGAACTTGCGACACCGATGGAGCTATCGGGTAGCACTGTATCAACAACATCAGCGGCCAACCCCGCTCTATGGCAAAACCAACATAGCTCCTCCATGTTGATGTCGCGTTAATAGGAATCAACTCCCCATAAAAACAATCTTGCGCACGGCTTACTACTGCTCCGACCCGCAACCGAACAGTCTGGGCATCCAAATTGAACATCCGAGACATCCACTCCAACAAACCCCTATGTGTCCTATCGCTCGGTCTACATATGCCCTGTATGACTCTTGAAAATGATGACAAATCCACCCCATCCGCCCCCTGTGCTATCTCCCCATCTCCATAAAATATTTGGAAATACAATTTCTCCAACATGCTGCAACGTCCGACAAAAATATATTACTCTAAAATACTCATCATGTATATTACTCTAAAATACAATATACAAAACGTACATTGATCGTACTAAAAAATTCGACTATAAATAAGTCATTCAACTATAAATAAGTAATTCGACTAGACTACCATACGGCCTAATATTATATTTGTGCCACATTACATTAACCCTACCAAATTAAATTTCTAAATATTGCCTAATATTTCTACTGTTTTCAATTTCTAGATACTGAATACTACATTAAATTTGTACATACTAAATACTACACAATTCTGAAATTTCTAAAAACTAAACACTACATTAAAGTTCTAAATATTAACTGCCACATTAAATTTCTAAACACTACATAATCCGAAAATTTCTAAACGCTACACAATCCGAAAATTTCTAAACACTACAATAAATTTCTAAATATTAAATGCTACAATAAATTTCTAAATACCACACAGTCCTAAAATAATTTTTAAACACTAAACAATTCTAAAATTTCTAAACACTACACAATCCTAAAATTTCTAAATAATAAATGCTACATTTAATTTCTAAATACTACACAATCCTAAAAAAATTCCTAAAATTACCTTTATAGAAACGACGAATCGATTTTTTTCTTCCCCTCTTCTTCTTCTCTTATTCTTCTTTTTCTTTTCTCTCGGCTGCCTCTCCTCACTCAGCCGACTGCGCTCGGGATTAAAGCCACCTATCGCCCCAGCACTGGGCGACAGGTGCTCGTACCGTTAAATCGACGTTAAATGCCCAGTAACGACCGGTGGTCGCCCCATGTACGAGCGACGAGCCATCACTTGTGCAATTTTCAAAGGGGACGACTAGTTTCGAAAAAAAGAAAAAAAATAAATATTAAAGAAAAAAAAATTCGTTCTTGACCCATCCAGGTCCCCAGTAGAAAGTTCCAACCTTCCACCCTCCACTTGGACTCGCATTGCCTGAGCCCAACTCGGAAGTCCCAAGCAGTCCAGCCCGTTTCAGTCCTGCGTACAGCGCTGGTTTTGGCGCAACACAGAGGCGGCTTCGCGGCGAGGTTGGCCGTGGCAACCGACCAACGCCGGCAAGACGGGAGCGCAGCGATGCTACTTCGTCCAAATAAAACATGTAGCTATGCAAATCACACATTGGAGCAACAGAAACTACATGCTCGAACATACGGATTCTTTAATTACATTCAGTCACCACGGTGACCTTCAATTGAAACCGCTGCCCATTGCGCCGTCGCTAACCTGCTATATACTCACATCATTCACTTCAGCCCTGGCTACGTTCACCACGCCGAACAATACCTCTGTATGAAACATACAAATCACCTTCACAGCACAAGCTATTGTCAACCTTTGCTCAGCTATGCACTAACCTCAGCATATACAAATCACAGCGGCAAACCAACTCTCATGTTCCAAAATTGTGTTTCGCCGATTGGCTAGCCCCAAAATTAGGGAGTGGGTCGTCAGCATCGTCGCCCAGGACGATTATCAAGTTTGCCTTGTCATGACGAGTTGCCGGATTTACTTCCTCTTCAGTAAGAGAGCATGGCCAAGCAGCTCGTCCCTCTTTTATCAGCCAGTGTTCAGTGTTCTAGTGCGAACGAGTGAAACATTTTGATCTGTCATCGGCTGCCTTTTCATGAAGAGGGTGTATAGAAGCTCATTCCAGGTATCAGGGACTCCAGGCAAGCACCAGTGGCTGCAATCCTGTCTGTAGCGTGGGACAGGCCCTGAAGGACTTAAGTATACTGAGAGGTGACCGTCTTTTCGCTGAGCTGTCATCCGAGTCACGTTCAATATATCTAACCCAAGCAGCTTGGGTCTGATGTTGTTTCCTAGAATGTCATTCACGGGTTTTAGCAGGTCAGCCCATTGCTCCAGCGAATTATCCGACGTCACATCTGGAAGAGTTTCCAAATGACAACTCCCTCCAGTCTTCCGGTCACCACTTCTGGAAAAGACATGGTAATACCTAGTTAAACAAACAGTTTGACAGATCACTGGAAAACACACATTGTTCATGTATTTAAAGAGAAATGCCAACAACACAGATTGATCGATAAACATTGGAGGTCATAAAGCCACCATTCATTTGCCTTTTAAGTGGCTAAGAAATTGCACAATTTGTGATGTTGTCGCACTCTTGTCAATCACACAATGACGGTTTCTTGTTCAAAATCTGACTGCTATAAACAACTAAAGACAAAAAAAGGGAACTGCATTTGGAGAATTTTTTAATCAAACAATATAAGATCCAGGAGGTAAGGCTTTTCGATGAGAACAGCCCATACATTGGTAACTTTTATGAAAACAGCCACTGAAAGGTGGATTATATAGTGAATAGAAATGTTTTGGTGAAATGGAACAAATAGCATTTTAAATCAAGAACATGACAAGTGAATACTGACTCCAAAACTTATTATGTCAATCAACATCATCTGATGATATTGCTTGGAACAAAAAAACATCTCTTAACATTTCCAAGTAATGCTTGAGCAAGGAAACAGACAAGGGAAGAGAACTTAGAGGAGTACAGATAAGTGGATTATCATACAGACCTGAAGTGCACAGGAGCATATGTACGGAAGATGACCTGGGTTTTGCTTGTGTTAACTTCTTTGTGAAGCCAATCAAACAGTGTTCGTATTGATCTTTGGTAAGCATCACTAACAGTCATCTCCATCTTCACCTCATCTCCTTCTTGGAAGTAGGCGCCCCTGGTATAAAACATAACAGTAAGGTTTGTTTCAAGCATGTTATGGAAGAAGCAATTATGGTGATCTAAAAAGAATTGATGACAAAAAGAATGAGTTACATATCATGATTTATCATACTGATTCGTAAACAGAAAATACATAAAAGCCATAACAAGTTGCTCTAGATATATTAATTTTAAAAGATTAAGGAGTCTTAAGGGCTGCTGCTTTAATCTCTAACCACATCTCAACACTCCATGTCTTAAATAATTCCATGATCCCATCATTTTCTCAAATATCCAACAGCAAATCATAGATATATAAATATACGATGAGCGTGGATTTTACCAGATAGGAAGTCCTATCACATCATAAGTAGCAGTGCTAAGCACATAATTCTGAAATTGAAAGGTGAATTCAAAATAATGACAGATAAAGAACTAGCTGACAAGGTAATCACTTCATCAACAATTAATTATTTTCCCTTCAAAAGAAGGTATTCCACCATGGTCTAAACAAGGACCACGTGTACAAGAATCATTTCCCCTGTGAAAAATGGAAATGTTATGAAGTCATTATAATTTAAATATGTATGCTTACCCTCTGATTGTTTTCTCGTAGTTCCACCAGTGCCCAGTGTTAAAGATCAATACATCAGCATCCCTCCACTTACCACGCTCAGACATCCAATCCATGGCATCCACCCTAATTGTGTACTTAACAATCTCAGAGACTCCAGCTGGTGCACGACCTTGAAGGACTATAAAAGGAGATCTGTAATACTCCACAGTGCAATTGTAGTCTCTAAACTTGAAAATCAAGAAACCCATGTGCTTTGTGATGGGACTTCCATTAACTTCAGAGATGGAGCTCTTGTCAGGAACAGCGGTAGAGAGCATACAAAGTAGAGACTCCCATTGGTTCCTTCCAATTGAATCGCCAACGAATACTACTCTTTTGTTTCGTAGCTTCTCCAGCATACTTTTGGCATCAAATCTAAGAAATAAAAATATGATTTAAGTCAGAAGCTGGTATTAATTATGCTAGAGCTGCCAAGTGGGATTGTGGAATATTCAGATTGCTCCTAGAACCAAAACCACAAGCATCAGATTGGCATGATTTAAATGGCCAAAAAATCATTAACTTATATAATAGAAAGGAATTGATGGTCAACTGTTCTTCTTAGACTTCCAAAAAGTCTGAATTTACCCCAGAGGTTGTGATCTTCTCAGCACAGATTAGTATTGTAATTCTTCTTCGAGTAAAGTTAAACTATATCACAAAATACAAGTATTAAATGTATGATCTTTGAATTTCAATACAAGCCACCGTTGTGCAATTTCCGCCGTAAAGGTTCATCACTTATCTGTCCATCAGTAATGTGTTAAGCATAGGAAACTCTTTGCAGTAGTCACACCTGCAACTTTCATCCATATGGTATATAAGCTAACACCAACTACATGTGCCCTCTACACATTTAAATATATATAGTTTTCCTAAATGCCACCACCAACAGTTCAAATCAAATGCAGCAAATAGCACACAATCTGTTCTGATTTAGCTATGCTGCAATAATGGTCATACAATGAGTCAGTCAACATGTCTACAATTAGTGCTA
Organism: Otatea glauca; assembly: GCA_036346275.1. Taxonomy (NCBI): domain Eukaryota; kingdom Viridiplantae; phylum Streptophyta; class Magnoliopsida; order Poales; family Poaceae; genus Otatea; species Otatea glauca. The sequence continues at coordinate 3,902,513 of CM070733.1, read as the reverse complement.
GCTACATGCAACTGATACCATCGTACCAATTATTAGAATGTGAAAATATAACATAATGCTGCTGATCGCGTTAAAGGGTGGTTTCATTTCAAATATATATTTGGGGTGTTGTTCATATCGGGGCATCTTTTTCAAAAAGGAAATCAAATTTATTTAAAGTTCGGGACTCGCAAAAGTAAAAGAAATCTACTAATCATCAGTGTTACTTGGACATGGACATGAGAGTCGGAATCTGACTCGGAATCAGGGTGTCCGATTCGGCAAAAAAAAATCGACAAAGGAAATGCTACTCGGAATCGGGCGGGTGTTGGAATCTGACTCGGATTCAAGGTGTCAGATTCGGCAAAAAAATTTGGACACAAGTGTTCGAGTAACACCGCTAATCATAGGACATTCTACAGACTACAATTGAATAATGCTTTCCAGTTTCCACCAAATTTGTTTAACCTTTTACTACAGTACATAACACTTCCGGAACATAGCAATATTCCAGATATAGCTAGCGTTTATGAAGGACTACAAAAGAAGAATCAAGACTAAGTTTGTTTTTGCAAAAGGTGGAAAATAGATCCCAGAAATGTTAGGCTAGACACACTACAATTTTCCAAATTGAACTAAAAACGTAGACATCTTTTCGTCAACAATGACAGCTGAACAGGAGACTACAGGACATTAAAAACGTAGACATAACACAGAGGACTCAGCAAATAATGGGAAGTGGCCACCTTTCATCAGAAGTGGCAAGATGGCAACATCATGACAGGCAGAATAATTAAACAATACCATTTAATTAACTAAAAGAATAACTATGTGTATAACATTGTTTCTAATCCAGTGGAAAGCAAAGGGCATCGAGTTTCCAACCGTTGTGCACGGTCCCAAGGTGGGGTGGTCGTCGACAGCCTCGTGTTCCAACAATCTAAAGCTAACCAGGGTTATGATTTTAAAATGCACACCTGCCGATCCACATCTAACTAAACATCCTCCTAAAGGACCTGACATCAGAACTACGGTTGCAAATTTAATCCTCATTCTATCAACAATGCGATATGTTGAGTGCTAGATTGCACCAAATTTATTTATAGCCGTCTGAATTTCTTCGCTTTGACAAATTCACCAAATTAAGTACCTGTTTGTTTCAGCTTTGGATTCTCTAAAAGCTGATTCTGGATTGTGGTCGTAGAGAAGCTGATTCTTCAAAAGCTAGAATCTAAAAGCACATATGAAGTGGATTGTGGATTCTAGTGTATATGGGTAGGCCGGATTGTGAGAATCGGATTCTAGAATCGGACTGTTTGTTTTTTATTCTGCTTTTGAGGCCCGAATCCAGAATCAAAAGCTAAAACAAACAGGCCCTAAGTGCCAGAGGCTAGAGCATTCCAACTAGACATTTTAAATTGCACAGGCTCTGATCCACAACCACATCTCCCTAAAGTTATAAAGGACCCTTACTGGAATTTGGAACTACAAATGCCAAATGAGGTTTATTCTCATTCCACCAACAATGCGCCGTGTTGAAAGCTTAAACTGTAGTAAGAGATTTCATTTAAGGTGTCTGAGATTCTAGCTTAAACAAGCTTGCCAAAAGTACAAATCGATTCCTACCTAAACCTCAAAATCCCGAAATCCAATAACTAAATGGAAGAGGAGGAGAGGGGGGCGGGGTGGTCTAGCAACGAGAACTGATAATTCCAACCAACCTGTGGAGATCGCAGCGCGACGGCCGCCAGCGCCACTTGGTGTAGGACACGTCCGGGCGGCCGTTCTCCGAGCAGCGGAACCCGATGTCCAAGAACGGGCAGTCCCTGGACTCGTAGAGCGGGTAGCTGTCGTCCCACACCCACTCCCCGTCGAACAGGTCGCACTCCCCCACCGCCGCACCGGCGCGTGCCCTCCCACGCGTCTCCGCCCCAGCGGCTGCGGCGGCCGCGATGGAGACCCCGCCGCTCCAGAGCTTCTTGGGCGACGACAGGGCGGAGCCGACGGCGGCCGAGCAACGGAGCGACGCGGCGCAGATGAGCAGAACCAGCGCGGCGGCGGCGGCGGCGAGGCCCACCATTCCGGCCTTCTCGAGCGGCCTCTTCATGACCCGCCGCGCGAGCCGCTTCGCCGACGACCCCACCATCGCCACGCGCCTCCCTCGGGAAGAAGTAAAGAAAGGAACCAAGAACGGGACCCCGCGGCACAAGCAAAGGCTTCCTCTCGGCGCTGAGTTCGCCGAGCGCGAGAGCACCGAGCACCGGCCTACCGCCTCACCATCACCATGCGTGCGTGGCCGACATGAAGGCTCGAGGCTGCAGTTATGGGGTAGATGGGGATGCGAATGAGGGAAGCGTATCAGCCTTCTGCTTCCTTACGATGGTTTCAACTGGAAAGCGATGCGTCTGCTCGGTAGTACCAGTACTCGCGCCATTGTCGTCGGCCTGTACGCCATTACGGTTGTGGTGTTAGTGCGTTGCGGTTTGGGCGTGTAGAGAGGGGAAGGTAGAAGTGGAGGGGAGGGGGAGCGTTTGGAACCTATAAATTCGGGCGTGCCGGCAGGGCTAGGTAGGAGTAATGAGCGGCTAATCTTTGGGTTTTCTCTATATTCCATCCGTAAAAAAGATTAATTCTAGCTATGCCACTATAATTTAAGAAAAATCTACCAACATACCACGATAAGTGGCATATAAGAGATGATGTTAACTTTCAGTGGCATATACGAGAGATGATGTTAACTTTTAGTGGCACATAAGGAATTGCCAGCAAAAAAATATGGAGTTTATTTAATTTCTAATGCAAAATTAAAGTGATATTTCCCTTATACCCCTAATAAATATTCATCTTAATTTATATTTTTTACATACATGTATTGAATGCAGTGCTGAGAGATAATAATTGGAGATAGTTTAATCATTTTTAATATCTCATTGTCTAGATACCAAGAGAATATACAAACTAAAAAATCTGGATGGAGGGGTACGTAGTGGTTGTTCTTAATGCATTGCTCGTATAATTGTACTCTTGCTAGATTGCCGTCTCGCTATCAAGTTGTAATAATGGTGGTGATTAGTGGGGAGGAGGAAAAGAGTGATGCATAGAAAGATGATGAGGAGGCTTCGAAAATCTTAATGCGTTACTAGTATAGTTGTACTCTTGCTAGATTGCCCGTCTCGCCATCAAGATGAAATAATGGTGGTGATTAGTGGGGAGGAGGAAAAGAATGATGCATATAAAGATGATGAGGAGGGTCCGAAAGTAAAGGATGTTTGTTTGTTGGTTTGTACCTGTAGGCAAGGCAAGCAAAGCAATGTGGTCCCTAAGCTACTTTCTCCTCTCAGAAATAGTTATCGTTTTCGATAAGGATCAAGTCAAATTTTCAAAACTTTGATTGTCAATATTTTTTAAATATTTAAGTTGGATACATAAAAATCATATATATAGATTTGTTTCAAAAAATATTTTCATAATATTATAGTTTTATTAGGTTTTATAAATATATTATAATAGAAATTAGTAGTCAAAGCTATATTTTAGAGGTCGTGCCGGTGTCTAAAATGACAGTTATTTATATTAAGTTTAGCAACACAACAAAATAATTAGAGATATAATTTAACGTGAAAAACTCTTACGAAAAAGCCACGGAAAACAATCCACTATAATGCTTCGAGATTACAAGTATATGGGAGTTAGGTTATATAGTCAGAAGAGTCTTAGTTGTAAAAGATTTACGCTAACAACCTATTTAAATAGAACCCAAAGATATGGTAGGTTGATGAGCAACTCAGCGGATGGACTCAGGCGGACGGTGGCCCAAAAGTTGGCGACGGTGAAGGAGACCGCTCTGCTGCCGCACACGTCGCTGGGGTTGCCGAGGAGATCCATCCGAGCGTACGCCCTGTGCTCCATTGTCGGCGATCTGATCGATCTAGCCGGGAAGGGGATGATGGCAGCAGAGCGTTGGGCGCGGATGCCAGCCACGGTGGAGGAGACCGGATGGACGAGCCGACGGTGATCGCACGCCTGGATGGAGGACGGCACACGGCGGTGCAGATTGGAATCAGGTAAGCTCGTAGATGCCGTGCGGTGCCGTCCCCAGGAGTCTCCTCCTCCCAGGGCAACGGATTAGATCTAAAACCCAGGCTCTGATACCACTTGTTAAGATTAGCAGCGGCAAAATGATTAGAGACATAATTTAACGTGAAAAAACTCTTGTGAAAAAAAACAGGAAACAACCCACTATAATGCTTCAAGATTACAAGTATAGGGGTTGGTTTATATAGCCAAAAAAGTTCTAGTTATAGAAGATTTAGACTAACAATTTATTTGGATAGAAGCAAAAGATATGATAGGTTGAGATATTGAGTTATCTCTAACAATTTATGATAGAGTACAATTTTTGTAATGCGGTGCAGTTCAGGTTGAGCAACACAAAAGATGGTCATGAGATGTATAACATGTTTCGATCAAAGACGTTCTGATCCGTGTTTTCCAACTTTTTTCCCTTTTAGAAACCGATCCGTGGTTTCTGACTGGTAATTGCGGTAGTGCTTTTCACTCCTCTAATGCTGCTCTTTTGGAGTTAGCATGGACAAAACTTTAGTTCCAGCACAGTATGGTATCCATCTAAAAAAAGTTCAGCTGTAGACTCAGACAAAAATTCCATTTTCGTAGGTGATGCATTCTCCTATAGGAATGATAGGTGGATATATATGGTCCTAAGTAAATTGGTACTGCGTGTTCCCTACTCCAAGCAATGGCGATTTGTTAGTAGTGGCTATTGCTCAGGATATGATCCTAGGTAAATTGTTCCTGCGTGTTCCCTACTCCAAACAATGGCAATTTGTTAGTAGTGGCTATTGCTCAGGCTCAAAACATAGGGTACACGAAGTAGTAATCAAGGGAAAATCAATTATTTACCACCTCAAAAGTTGCCTCTTCGTGAAATGCCACACCAAAGGTTGCTATTCATAAATTGCCACACTATTTATCGAAATAGTCAGATTTTCCACAAAATAAGTATTCTATGAGTATTCTTTTTTTATTCAGAAGACACTAGACGTGAAATGGCAAAAACGCCCATGCGAGCTGACTAAGCTTCCACCACACTCTCCATGTCTCTGGCGACACCGACCTGGACAACGATGACTATCCCTTCGCCAACTCCGCCTCTGTCGTCTTAGGCACCGAGGAATGCCGACGCTCCCCTTTTGTGGTGGCGGCGGAGTAAGAGGACAAGCTGAAGATATGGGAGAAGGTGGAGAAGAAGAGGAAGAAGGTGGTGGTCGTGGCCAAGGACGCTGAGTAGGCAGGGATGTGGTGGCGTTCATGGTGAAGCTGAAGGTGTTCAATGAGGTCTCCGATGTGCGCCATGCTTCAAGAGCGCACTGTGTTGGGTACGGTGATTCATATCCTAGTCTTTTAGAATTAAAGAAGGTATACTAAGAGGATTATATAAACTCGTGTTGATAGCCATAAAGAATCAAACAACAAAGAAGCAAGTCAAGCGAAAGAAACTCGTCCAAAGTAGAGGTGCATGAGAGCATTAGATGCTAGCTTATTTTTTAGTACTAAATTCTTGTATAGTGCAAGGGTTGAGGGTCCTAAAGGATCGAGAGGGTTGTGAGAGAGTGGAAAATTCTTTGTACTCTTTTGAGGTTGTGATTAAATAATTTGCAGTCAGCTTTGCCAAAATTTCTCTCTCTCATTGTGGTTACATCAACGTCGTTATTTTAGTTCTCTCTACAAGATTCAACTTCTTTGTTTCTTGAGACCATACATGCTTGTGCCGTATCTCACAAAAGTCTGATATGATCCGGAAGTTGCTGCGTATAAGAAGGGCGTTGGAGCTTAACAAGTGGTATCAGAACAAGCCTAGATTAATCTAATTTGTGAGAAGAACAAAAAGTGTCAGGTGCCACAAAATTAAGATCGATGTCGACGATATGAAATTAAGTAGAGAAATTTGATAGCGGAGAAAATTCCAGCGTATGCCAATATGTGGTGAAGGATATCTTTATCCAGCAAGGGTTAAGTATTGCTCTTAAAAGAGATAAACTGAAAAAGACGTCTGAAGAAGATTGGCAAGTGATAGAGCGAAAGGTTGTTGGTACAATCCATCTGTATGTCTCGAACGAGTTAAAGTACTTGGAGATCAAGAAAAATTCACTGAAAAAATTATAGAAGTACTTAGAAGAATTGTATATGGCAAAGTTACCGACAAACTAGTGGGTATAAGTCGCGTGTGGAGGAAGATACACAATTCATCGGCCATCTCAATTTCTTCAATAAACTTATCACATAACTGATTAGTATGAATGATAAAATTGAAGAGAGCGACAAGTTCATCGTATTGATATTATTTCCACCACCATCTTAAGAGAAATTGATGATAAATATTATCATCAGAAAAAAAAACACTCTAAACTTTAACAAATCAGTTGCATATCTATTGGAGGAGTCATTGAAAAAGACATTAAAATCTTCATCCTTGTGTTATCAAGTATTGACTGCAGTATGGGGTTGTAGGTAGAAGCAAAGGTCACGGGAAGAAGAACGATAAGAGTAAGGGCATATGTGCGTATTGTTGATGTGATAGGGAATATCATATGATAAATAATTGTCCGAGTTTGAAGCAAATAAAAGGTGCATGCTCAATTGCAGCAGCCAGGGTTCACAAAATCACGATAAACCGCTCGGTTTTCGACCATACCGCTCTGGTTTGAGATCTAAAACCGCTCGGTAAACCGATCTAATTTTACAAAAATAAAAATTTTGAAAAAATTTTGAAAAAAATTATGTGTTGAAAACCACTCGAAAACCGTTGAAAAACCACTGTTTTCATAAAAAAAAACCGCTCGAAAACTGTTTTTTAGGAACATTCAATTGGTTGGCTGGTTTTTAGCGAAAACCGAGCGGTTTCCAATTTTTTCTGATTTTTTTAAGATTTTTTTATTTCTTAACCCTTCGGTTTTTGACGGTTTTTGAGCAGTTTTTCGAGCGATTTTTCACGGTTTCGGTTTTGTGAACCCTGGCAGCAGCACAAGATGATTCAAACATATTTGTCATCAGTCAATCATGTATTTCGCATCGATGGATATTAAATTCAGATTATTGCTTCCATATATGTGTTTGCTAGGGAGATGTTTATCGAAAGATTTCTGCACGCCGACGTTTGAAACTGTTTTACTTAACGGATTGTTAGGAGTATGAATTACTAAGATGGGAACTATTACAATGAAGATGTATGATAGAATATATCGTATATTAACGAGAGTTCAGTTTGTTCCTGATTTAAAGAAGAATATAATATTTGTGAGGTTACTTGGACTTAAAAGTTGTGAGGTATTAATTCAAAGTGGAGTCATGTGAGTTACTTACAAAGGACGAGTAATTATGAAAAATATCTGGAGCACTGGATAATATCGATTGATGAGTAAACTTAAATGAAGGGCAACCAATTAGAGGTCTAATAAAAATTCTGATTAAGAGAATGAAACAATAAAAGGATATTGATGTTTTGAGAGAATTGTGAGAGAGCGACAAAATTTTATACTCTTTTGAGATTATAATTAAAGATTTTTGCGGTTGGTTTAGGTAAATTTTTTCTCTCTCGTCGTGGTTATTTCAACATCATTAGTTTGATTCTTTTTACGAGATTCATGTTCTTCATTTTTAAGATCGCAAACACTCATAACTTATTTTGTAAAACTTTGATCCAATCAAATATCTACTACCCATAAACTAAAAGAGTATCAGCTCTTAACATACTGCCCTCGGGATCCTGACATGATGCGCACCATCGACGCTGGCGTCGTCGCTCCGCCGTCGTGGCCATATCGCGCGCCACAACCCAGCCGCGCGCCCGCGCAGTACGAGGCCATTCTGGGAGCGAGTTCAAGTCTTCCTAGCGAGCCGTCGAGCCGTTTCCCCGTCGTCTTCGTCATCGACATGAGGGCACATACGCGTCACCATCACCCATGTGTTAGTGGCTGTGCTCCAGGGTTAAAAAAACCCGACGAAAATCAGTTGGTTTTCACGAAAACCATCCGTACCGAACCGGTTCGGCAATTAAAACTGTTCAGAAAACCGTTCAGTTGAATAGTAAATTTAAAAAATTTGAAGAAATTTGGCAAAAAGTGTCAAAAAAAATTGAATTTTTTTTTGTGCGGTCCTGAGGTAATTACATTTTTAATTTTTTTTGTGCGGTCCTAATGATTCTATAAAATTTTCAGATTATTATAAGATACTTACATTTTTAAAAAATTCTGGCAGTGATACTGTCACAATATATGCTCTTCAGTTTTTTATTTTCTAGGGGTACAAAATGAAGTCTAATATTTCTTAAACTTTTTTTGTGATGTTATAACGTCATTAAAATTATTATGTAAAATTTCCAGATGATGATCAGATATGTGTATTTTTTAAAAATTCTGAAAGTGCTATTATCATTGTATATGCTCTTCTGTTTTTGATTTTATATGGGCAATAAATGAAGTCTAATATTTCTAAAAATTTTAGTACATGATTATATGGCACTATTTATATTTTCATTAAAATTTTAGAATATAATAAATCTTTTTAATATTTATAAAAATCCGACAGTGTATTTGTTCCCTTTCATTAATTGCTGTTTTAGATTTTTTAGAAGAAATAAATGATTTAAAAAATTGTATAAATTTGTCTGAGGTGTTTTATAGATTAATTGGGATTTTTTTGTAAATTTTTATTTTTTTCTGCAATTTTTTCAATTCTTTCTTATATTTTCACTATTTTTCTTTCTGTCTCGGTTTTCGACGTTCCGTTCATGTAGGTCGAACATGCCATTTTCGCGACAATGGAAGAGTGACGAAGCTATACTTATGCCTACTCCATAACTTTAATTGAAATGTATTATAATGTAAATGGTGTTGAAAAGTGAATGGTAGTGAAATTGCGAATGATTTTGCTTTGTGGTTATGTAAATGCCGATTTTTGCACTTGTATGATTGTAGTATTGCAATGAAAGATTATTTATTGACATATTGTTGATAAATACATAACTTACAACTTCTAATTCTCTAAAATATAGCAAAGGTCATGTCAAATTTTTCCAAATTTAGGAGAGATCATTCTAGATTTTTTTCACGTTTTCACATATCTTATTTATATATTTATTACATTTTTACTCAATTTTAGACTTCTCTATTTTTTTTACAAATTTTACAATATTTTTTTTTGCATTTTTTACCTATTTTTTCGATTTTCCCCTAATTTTTCAACCTCAGGCGGTTTTCTCTAAAAACCGCGGTTTTCGCTGTCTTATTTGACCAAATTTCAGAATACAAACCGTTCGGTTTTTCACGGTTTTCAAGCGGTTTTTCACGAAAACCGCTACCACGGGGCTAACGATTTTCGCGAACGAAACTAAATTGTGAACCCTGCTGTGTGCTGCCATTTCTCCTTTTTAGTTGCTAATTTTGTTGTGTCGCTGGCGTTCTTGTTTGCTCGAAGGAGATATCCTCCCTGATTTTCAGAGGGTGCGCGAGTTCCACGATCTTGAGTCTTGACATGCCTCGACCCAGGAATGTCTCCTTGTGACAGGCTCAGGTGGACTCAGAGGCGGAGCCAGGATTTATTTAAGAGGGGGCTGAACACAAATACATATACTAAATATAAAAACTATCAAGTCGACATGTTATAGTTAAAATTTAAATGCATGTAATATAGTATTAGTATGTAAATATGCAAAGGGAAAAAATTACTTTTCATTGCCACCGTCTGAAAGAAGAGATTTGACAAATAAAATTTGTAGACTGCTAACTGCTGTTGCGTGCTCCGTCTCTGGATTCGTCGTAGTGGACCAGGGGGGCTGGAGCCCCACCAAGCCTCCCCCTTGGCTCCGCCTCTGGGTGGACTTGCTGTTTCTTGGGCTATGGTAACAAATAGGGTGGGTATTCGGTGTTTTCGGTCTAATTAGTTCAATTTTTTTTTTAAAAAATAATTTGATTTTTGAAAATTGGCTAACGAATTTCTCGGACAAAAATAAAAAATGAACTGAATTAACTGAAATATTTCGGTTCGATTAATTTGATTTTTTGGTTAACCGAAATATGAATAAACACTAGGTAGATTAGATTTAGTCTTTCTCATATCGTAACACGGAGTAGAGATAAACCTACACAATATTCATAAGTCATTACAGTATAAGCATAATAGAATATATGAATATATCAAACATATGCATAAATGTGTTATAACATGAGAATTTTTTAGTAACTTTAGAAAAAACATTGTAAAAGTGGTATTGTACATGGGCTATTCGGTTATTTCGGTTTTTAGAAAGGAAAAACCCAACCGAAAATCGAATTATATCAAAATAAAAATCGAAAATCAAAACCGAAATAATCAGTTAATTCGGTTCGGTTCAATAATTCGGTTTTGATTTAAAAATACCAAACCCTAACAACAAATGTGCACGATTGCCGATCAGAAGATGACGGGGAGCGACTCGATAGCGCGAGGAAGACGATGGGTCTCGCAAAAGCTGACTATCTAAGTGAACAGCGGTAATAATCTTTATCGTGGCATTTGTGAGGAAGAAAACTTTGGTGTGGTAAACAATTGTGTTTCCCCAACAATCAATCGGATCAATAATGGTGAAAGCAGCTTTTTTTTTCCAGTATCCCTTCCAAATTAATCACGCCAGCGCTGGGGCAAGATTTCATTCTTCTTACTGTATAATATACTCACTCGGTTCTTGAATTCGTGTAATTCTAGTTTTCAAATTTTTGTTACTAAATACTTGTTATTCTATAACTTCGACATGATTTTTTAACATTTTTGTTCTTCTATACTCTTCCTTTTAGTTATTTCTAATCTCATTTATTACCATCGACTAGAACAACACATAGTTGAAAGATACGATGAAGAGGGTAATGCGGGAACATCTATACCCCTTTATAATGCACCTAAGCATTCTTTTCTACGTCCACCCAAATAATACACCCCATTAGAGATGGCCCAACCTTCATGCACCCAGCGAAACGTCCCCAGAAACTTGCCTCCGTCAAAATTAACCTCTCAGATCTTTCCTCAGCTTTACTCACCCACATCCGATGGTTATTGTTTAATGTGTCTAACTCATCCCTGTGGTCCACAATGATCTCCCCACCTCCAAAGATCATCTCAAGGAAAAGGAAACAAATATCCTGGAATTAAGGAAAAGGAAACAAACGTTAAGGAAAAGATCATATATTACGTGCTGGGAAAAGAAAACCGGAAGACAGGGCACTACTAGTATCCACAATGAACCTAACTTAGGAGTGTTATCTATGCGTGATAGACTCCCGAACACATGAGGTGGATAGAGTGGAGTCTGGAAGATTTTCTGCAAAACCATCTTAAATGGTCGGAGAATGCATGCCAGCTACGTAACTAACATTTTAAAGTGAATTTACACTGATACGCTGCCGAGGTAAGTTAACGCAGTGTCGGTGGGAGTAGAATCAGATGGCCCCATTCGTACACCGCAGTGAAGCATTCATTATGCAGTCACGTCACGATGTCCGTGGTGCGATCCACGATGGCGCGCTGCCGATGGGTAAAATCGCGAGGGTGAAACGCGTTGTCGGTTGTTCGGCCGCGTTTGGTCCGGTTGACGCGGACGGACGCAGCATCACTGCTCGGTATCGTCGCCCATCAGACGGCTCGGATTCCAGTGTTGGGCCAGGCCCAGCGTGGGCCGCACTTGTTGCGTTTCGACCTTCCTCCTCCGTGGGACCCACACACCACCGCCACCCCACCACCAAGTTAGGCATCGGCCACTCCGCTCCGCTCCTCTGCCTGCCTGCTGGGCTTCGGCCTACGCGTCGGCGTCCGTTCCGCCCCCACTCGCTGTCGCCGGCCACCTCCCGAAATCCCCCACCTTCCCCCCCGATTCGGGGATTCCCTCTCCCGCGCGCGCGCTCCCCACTCGTTCGGCATTCCACCATCGCGCGGCGCATCGGCGCATGTCATGGCCTCCCACCAGGGGACCTGTGCCTCCGTCCGCGCCGACCCCCCGGGCCTCCTCAACTACGCCGCCGTCCACTCTTGCCTCCTCCGCGCGGACCGCCGCCTCTCCCTCCCCGTCCTCGCCCTCCTCCTCCTCCTCCACTTCCGCGTCCTCGCCGCCGCCGCGGGCGCCCACTTCTCCCCCGCCGTCTCCCGCCTCGCCGCCCGCCTCCGCCTCTCCCCCTCCATGGCCGCCGTCACCCTCCTCGCCCTCGGCAACGGCGCGCCCGACGCCTTCGCCTCCGCCGCCGCGCTCCGCGGCGAGGGCGGACTCCCGCGGGCGGGCCTCGCCGCCATCCTCTCCGCTGGCGCCTTCGTCTCCGCGTTCGTCGTCGGGGCCGTCGCGCTCATCGCCGCGCCCTTCGCCGTCCCGCCCGCCTCCTTCGCGCGCGACGCCTTCTTCTACCTCCTCGCGGCGTCAGGGCTATTCTACATCTACCTCAGCGGCGAGATATTCCTGTGGCAGGCCGTCGGGCTCGTGCTCTTCTACGTGTTCTTCGTGGGGTTAGTGTTCTACATGGATTTGGGTGCGGAGGGAAAGGCGGTGAGCACAGCCGAGCTGGAGATGGCGAATGGCGTCGACCGCGTGGCCATGGACTTGCCAGTCACAGTGGAGCATCAAAAGCAACACGACGCAAATTTGTGGACGGTGCTTACCAAGGTGTGTATCCAATGGCATACATATGGTCCAATCCAATCTATTTTGAGCAGAGAGGGACAACTATTCTATTATGGGTAGCATATTTAACTCGAAAAATCTCATCTCAAAGTTGTTTATGTGCAACTGTAGTCAATTTGTTGACTTTACCCTTTTGGTTTGAACTTCGTGACTGCATTCAAATGTCACAAAACAATTTGCTCTTTGTAGGAAGTGCTTAGGAGAAAGTTCACTAATTTGCTATAAATTTTCTCATAATGCTTAGGAGAAGGTTCAATTTGGTCCTCTCATCAATGGCCGAGAATTTTCCAGCCCATGGAGGCTGTTTTAGCCTAGGACCCTAGCAAAATAAGATTCTTTAGCTCTTACCAAGCAGTTCAAAACTTCACATAGCTTTAGCAACGCTACATTATTTCTTGTTCGACGGAGCAAAGGATCTGGTTACATCCGTTATGAAGTATGAACTATATGAAGTATGGGATGGACTACATGTGCCAATATAGAATGTTGCCTACAGAATATACCACGGTGCATCGCTTATCTTATAGTAATTGAACATGTAATTTGATGCCATCCTTTGCCAGTGTTTGTAAACTTCCTACCTGTCAACTTTCATAGGCAATTTTACCATGCAACACATGGAAAGTACCTAGGGCCTTGATATAATGTTGACCATTTCAGTTGGAGAATTATTTGCATCTCTATCATAAGTCTGAATATCCAACGAAATATGACACTCAAAAGTAGACCTTTGAAGCGCTTATTGCCATGAGGCTGTATGGAAGCATGAACATTTTCCTGGTTTCTTATGGGACTGTATGGATTATGGAAGCATAAACATTTTCCTCTTAACCTCTGCATTTTCATGATGATGGTTCTTGTCTATCTCTGGCAGGTAACAAAAGTTTGGGAATGGCCTGTTGCATTTGTTCTGAAGCTCACGATACCATCAACGCTTCCTTCTGAATGGAACAAATTTTACATCTGTTCGAACATCTGTCTATGTCCTGTCATACTCCTCTATTCTTTCAGTTCATTCATTCCATTGGATAGCCGAATAGTGTTTCTTCTCCCTCAAATCCATTTCCCCATCTGGTCTGTTGTGCTCTTCGTGAGCTTTTGTTTGGCTCTATCCCACTTGCTTTTTGAGAAAGAAGCCCCAGAAACTGAAAACATTGCAAGCACCCTCATTTCTTTCATGATGAGTGTCTTCTGGATCTCAACCATGGCTGGAGAGCTCTTGAACTGCCTTGCAGCAATTGGAGTTATTATGGATTTCCCTCCAGCTATACTAGGCATGACGGTTTTGGCATGGGGGAATTCTGTGGGTGACCTTGTTGCTGATGTGGCGTTGGCCAAGTCTGGCCAGTCTACAATAGCCATTGCTGGCTGCTTTGCTGGTCCAATGTTCAATATGCTGGTTGGATTAGGAACTGCCCTAGTAATACAAACAGCAAGAGTTTATCCCAAAGCTTATGTACTTGAATTCCACGTTGGAATCGTGGTTGCGTTTGTATTTCTTCTTCTGAGTTTGATGGGCACCCTGTTGGTGGTTACCTGGGCTAGGTTTCGGGTACCCAGATTTTGGGGTTACTGCCTTATGGGGCTTTACATCTTGTTCACCATAGTGAGCATTGCCATTTCGAGCTCCTCTGGATGATATATGATTTTTTAATATAAATAGCAGCTATTAGATTGTGGTATACAGTATTTGCAATTTCAGTTTCTACACACCAACAGGGGGTATTATTTGAAGCGAAAAGGCCCTTCTCTACATCTGTAACTTGTCATGATATGCATTTGACGGGAGCTATTCATGAAGTGTCAGCTGGCAGGCCATGTAGTATATATAGGCCATTCACTGGGCCGCCGGTGCATCGAGCTTTCATACATCATTGCCTACAGCCTACAGGAAATGTAATATCTTGGCTGTATATATATACGGCCTTTATTACTTCCCTTCCCATCCAGGGTTAACAAAACCGCAGTAAACCGCTCGGTTTTTGCGGTTTTCGACAGTACCGCTCGGTTTAAAAATAAAAACCGAGCGGTTTACCGGTGGAATTTAAAAAAAAAAATCAAAAAAAATTATGCGATGAAAACTACTCGAAAACTGTTGAAAAACCGTTTTTGAAGAACGTTTAATTGGTCGGCTGGTTTTTCCTGAAAAACCGCGGTAAACTGCGAAAACGAGCGTTTTTTTCGTCAAAAATCGCGGTTTTCGCGAATAGATTGGATAAAAATTCAAATTTTTTGATTTTGCAAACCGTTTGATTTTTTACAGTTTTCGAACTATTCAGAAAACCGCTAACCGTGACTTCGACACGAAATCGTGAACCCTCCTCCTCCCGTCACCACCTCCGCTCCAAACCCCAACCCGATCCCGCGCCCACGCCTCTGAACCCCACCCCGTCGTTCGATCTCTTAGACACGGACGAGTGCGAGGGTATACCCGTTACAGAGGCAACCCCTGACGAATCCTCCACGCCGGCTGAGGCCACTCCTTCAGATCTCTCCGCTAAGACCGCGACAGATACGGCGCCGGCCCCGCCAAGCCGACTGACGGAGCTGCTCCGCGTGTACTCCATCGAGATCACCTGCGTTGGCTTCTTGATTTGCTTCCTGCTCAGGTACTTCACTTGGAACCGGCAGAACGAGCTGATTGCGCTGGCCTCGGCGATCAGCTTCGCCACCAGTATTATTTGACATTCGCTGGATTGCCTCTAATTGCTAGCTCCAACCTGTCAAATTTGCTGCTTTATTGAGAGGATTAGTGTAGCATCTTGATACTAACTGTGGGTCTAAACTAATGCGTTCCTTTGGTCTGCACCTTGTTCTCTTTTAGTGGCATCTTGCTGAAGTGAATCGATTCAATTCCGATAGAAGAAAAGGTGCTAGCCTGTGTGAAAGATCCGGAGGAGGCTGCCACCTACAACGCCATGATGCGAAGATGGCTAGGTTCGTCAGGAATACCTCTCTGGAATCAGTTCCTTGTATTGAGGAGATTTTAACATCCATTTAGATTTTCAAGCATTAGCATCATGTCCCAGTGTCCATGCTTCGTGTCCCAATGTCCATGCTTCTTGTTTGATGTTCTTTCAGATTGATCAGATCGAAAGAAGATGTGACCGTCTTATTCAATTTTGTTAATTAACAATGTTGAGGGCAGAGGTTCATTGTGTCATTTCTTTCGTCAGACTAAGAAGTACTGCAAGCTTTGATGCTAGCAACTGATGACTTCAAACTGAAATCTATCGAGGTCAGTGTTGAATGTTGAATGCTCATTGCTGAGCATTGTATACTCCTGAAAATTTGTAAGAAATGGATTTATTTTTTTCTCCTCCTAGACATGTCTTGTTAGAGTATCATGCATCTAACCCATGTCTTGTTATTCTCAGATATTTGCAGAACAATCAATTTACTTGTTATATCAATGTCCTAGCTGATCTCTCCCTTAATGATCTGTAAGTAAACAACTTTTAATTCATCGGCACCTGCTAAACTGAGATTATAGCCGGTGTGTTCTTAGGCCAACGATGCGATTTTAAGGCTGAATCATGCCTGTATGTAGAAATAAATTGTATGTGTATCAGGGATGAATTGCTACAAATATTTGATTAAGGAAAGATACTTTTGAAGTATTAACTCTGCCTGACTACAGTTAATGGGCAGCAAACAGACAGACATTTCAAAGCCGTTTGCAACAAATGCCTTTTGTGTTCCCAAAGACCTTGATTAAATATTAACTATTCTATTATGCCGATCAGCTGTTGCAATGCCGTTTTCATGATAGCTGAAGATGCTTACTGTGTTTTATTTGGTTTGTGCCACCCCGGGATCGTCCTGCTGCATGTATGGGATTCCGGGATTCCTAATTTTCTTCTGGTTCTTTTATATGGAACTCAGGTCTTTCTATTCAATTTTAGTAGGGGAATCCATACTTTAGTCCTCTCCAAGAACCTCTCCCCGAGTTTGTTCTTTACGAATTGTGTATTATGGGTAATTGCTGGTTTAAGGGAAATCCATACTTCAACAGGGTTACTTCCAATGCAGCAAAGTCAGGTGCCACTGTACTTTCTTAGTATGATTTATATGATACCCAAACAAAGTTGCAGCTGTGGGATGCAATACTTTCTGTTACCTGTTTGATCCCCCAATTTAGAATAGAGATATATGTCCATGCGTGCTACTTGTCAATGAGTAGAAACTATTACTAATTTTTAGAGAAAAATGTTACCTTTAACAGTTCCGCGGCAACTCTACGCGGTTTGATCTCAACACAGAAAAGGCATACTTTCACCAATATTTTTGTTGATATTGAGGGCGCTGGTAAGATTCTATTAAGATATGTTGGCTTACACTTTCCATTACTTTTGGAATTTGCAATAACAAATTACATGCTAATGCTGAACATGCTTTGGTGCTTTCTTAGTGTTTTTTTTGTCATTATGTGTGTCACACAAATTATTTGTTCAGAGTTAAGTATTGATGAAACCCTTTCCTTCTGGCTATTACAGAACATTAATTTTTTTTATTTTTCCTATTTCGCTATGTTCTAATATTATGTTCTTTAGATCTTAATCTGGGCATGGAGCAACTGAAACTCCATATGAATCTGGAGCATTTCGAATGAAGCTATTATTATCTCACAACTTCCCTCATCCTCCTCTAAAAGGTACATCTTTATTTTTTTTAGGAACTTTCACGCTTCAGTTTATTTCTTGAAGTTAAGCTTTTTGTTCGAGGTCTCTATATTTCTTCACCAAAATTTTTCATCCAAACATAGCAATTCACCATTAATCATGACGTACTCAAGTCTTAGAAAAAAAGGAAATGTAGCGGTTATGGTGTAGTAAAATGGTTGGGAACTTACTTTTTTTGTCAATGTCAAGAATATCGCTCCTCTCAGGTTTCTCAACAAATCACCTACATTAAGCTTTTGAAATTCGCTGCAAGGCTTTTGAGGGAACTTCTGGTATTGCCAACAAATACAAAACTGTGCAGCTCACTTGTGAGGTAATACCGTTTTCCCCTGCAACTTGTGGTCATATATAATGATAAAGGTGCTCTTTTACAATTCTAATTCTTAGTGCCAATGAATATTCTTAGGTATGATATCTGGTCCAATGGTTTAGTCGGCTATGATTAAATGCTATTTGTTTTACTGCTTCGAAAATGTGAACAGATTCGTGTTGAATTTCGATTCATTTCATGTCCTCCTTGTAATTTCGATTCATTTCATGTCCTCCTTATGCAATTCAGATTCTAAAGACTATAGTTTTGCCTAGTACACTTTTTCCCT
The DNA here is from genome assembly GCA_036346275.1 of Otatea glauca. Lineage (NCBI taxonomy): Eukaryota > Viridiplantae > Streptophyta > Magnoliopsida > Poales > Poaceae > Otatea > Otatea glauca. Next base: position 3,884,541 of record CM070733.1, on the reverse strand, counting down.
GAGATCTGTCTTGAAAAATCATAGTGCATCAACTGTGTTTTCATAGTTGTTGCTACAAGGACCTCTAACTGTATCGCTTGTTTGTTTGCTTTCTGTCCTGTAAGCCTGTAATGTTACTGGAGATTGTTAGTCATCATTTTTATTTTCCTTAGGTATAATGTACTACATGTCCAGGAACATTCAAATGGACAATAGTTAATGATGGGGGCATGTGCCAGTGTATTTTTGGAAAAAGGATAAGCACCACTGTTTTCTTCAGTCCTGACCTTGATGATGGAGTATACTGCCTGTTAGTATCTCTTCTTAGTAGTCATTATATCGTTTGAAATTTTATTACCCCTTTTTTTTCCCCGCTTAGCTCTGAGCCGTTTCTCCACTTTCCATACAAGGCAATAGGCTGCTCAGGCGGATTACATTTCTGTAAAAAAGGATAAGCAACACTATTTTCTTCAGTCCTGGATCTGATGATAGATATGTTGGGATTTCTGCACCATTTCCTGGGAAGATACCGCCCGTTGGTATCTCTTCTATGTCGTTTAAGATTTCAATACCACTTTTTTCTATAATCTGTCGTCCACTTCCAACTTATTCTGTCACTCAATTGTTTATCAATATTTAGAACCATATGATTCACTGTTTATTAGATGTGCTTTGTGCTATCAATTATTAAGTCACCAGTTAAACTCGCATACATGCATTGAATTTTTTTGGTCCTTATAATAAGGTACAATTCCTCTCAGTACCGGGAAGCATTTGCATCATAATTATGCCATAATATGTTTTTAGCAAATGTATGTGCATACTGGCTGTAAGGCTGTATCTGTTAACTTGCACAATAGGTATCTGGATGGCTAGATGCAGTGCTACCATGTCAGACCAGCAAATTCATACACGTTTTTTAAATATATATACCTGATTTAGTGGTCGTATTACCTCAAGGATAACACTCACCGCGTCGTGTCCTTGCACGGTGTGGCGCCGCGGCGCCACGCATACGCATCTAGTTGTATTGACAGGCGAGATGGATATGATCTTACAAGTGTTGGTGCTGAATGCTGTTTTAGGCAGGGAAAGCTTTCCTATTGGGAGATGCTGCTGGCAGCGATCCATCACTGTTCCATGCTATCTACTAGTCCTGTTGGCTGAACTGGCATGTTATTGATTCCCAAACGGGGAACCCAACGCTTGTTTAGCCATCTCGTACTTTTTTTAATCTAGCCTTTCGTACTTTATTTTTTAAATCTAGCTTTCGTACGAATGTAATAGTAAAAATAACTTCTTTTCTCACCGTGGAATATGTCATCTGTCGAGCTTATGTAGGTGTTGCTGAGATAGGGTAGGACAGCAGGAACCTTCTACGCTCGAGCAGATTGTGGCACAAGTGATTAATTAAGAGATTGATTTGATGGATGTGATGTGGAGCAAGGGAAGATTGACTGGCCAGTGGGCCTGTCTGGCCATGCTGGTTGCCTGACCTGCCAAGGTGTAGGTCGTTGCCGCACTGCCAGCGCCTTGTCATGGTATGAGAACGCGGCATTGTATCGTCTGTTGCGGCTTCCGCGTTCGGAGATATGACTAGTTTTGCAAATTCGTTTACACTGATGTAATATTTCTTTAAAAAAGTTGATAGGAAACCAAAAAGCGTGGACTTCTCATATTCATACATTATTTTTGCCCTCTCCCTAGCCCAACTCATCGACGGTGACCTCCATTTGCGGCGCCGCTACCCATCAGTGGCCGAACTTGGCTTGACGGCCTGATGTTCAGCTCCTAACCTGTAAAACCAGACAACTTATGGGGTTGACCGAAAACCTGTCTTCCACGTGCGTGGGGAGCGTACTTTCAGCCTAGCGCAAGGTTTCAAATTTCGTTTTTGAATCATATCTTGGGGTGGTCGAAATTCGAAATTTCGACGAGATTTTAGAATTTCGGCCGAAATCCAAAACACAAATTTGAGATCCGGTAAATTTGAAACCAGGAAAAAAAATATGAAATCCAATAAATTCAAAACGCAAATTTGAAATTCAGTAAATTTGAAACAGCGAAATTGGTCAAAATTTCGGTAGTTTTCAACCTCCTGTGAAATAATCTCCCAAGGCTAGAAAAAATTAGACAAAGATACATGAAAAAATCATTCAAGCATTTATCTACATTTTCTATTTGTTTAAATGCAAAATACCAAGTATTTGCACATAAAACTCCTAAATTAGGGTTTAGGGTTTATGCCAAAATACAATTTAAGACTAAAATACATCATGTAAGGTCGAAATCAAAGTTAGAATTTAGACCGAAATACATCATTTAAGGCTGAAATCCAAGTTAGTATTTAGGGTTTAGGCTGAAATCCAAGTTAGGGTTACATTATTTGTTTATGTATTTTTTTGCAAACTTTTCATATGTATTCCTCATAAAAGGCATTACAATTCTCCACACAAAAATTAGTGTGAAATTCGGTTCAAAACCCATGCAAATTGGTCCAAAAAGCCGAAATCTCGACGAAATTCATCGAGATTCCACCGAAATTTACCAAAATCATTGTATCAAGTCCTAATTTTTTTTAAAAAAAATTTCATCGAGATTTGGAATCCCGGTCCTGACTAAAATCTAAAATTTCGTCGAGATTTTGAACCCTAACCCAGTTTACCTACCTTCTCAGCCATCTTGCCATACGGCCAGTGGTGGAGCTAGCTCATGGGCAGGGCGAGCGCCTGTCCGTGCTTGCCCACGTCACAGTGCCGAATACCGATTAATCACATCACTTTCTCTGTACATATCACTATAGGGTGGAGTGGCAGAGCTAGCTAGTAGCACGCATGCGATTGAAAATGTTGAACGTTTGCCACCTGAATATTTGATCATTTGTTTCATTCCTAGAATATCAAGAAGCACAGTAATACATCGATCATGATGGTTCATGAACTAACGATTTTTATTCAGAAACATGCTGCTTGTGTCGTCTCCTGGAATGGCTTGGAGGGGAGGTTCTTGTTGGCCAGTAAATGCTTGAAGACTAGTGCTTGCTCAGGCTGAGTGGATGGGACCTGGTGCCCGGCTCCTCTCACCGTGATGGTCGTCAGCAAGAGCTCGGACACGTTCAGGAGCTCACAGAGCCTGTGGTCGTCGGCCAAGCCGCAAGAGTCTAAGTCGTTCAGCTCGTCATCGAGGAACCAGCTAACCGCAAATATTAAAGTACTACAAGAACTGCAAATACATTTGACGATGTCTTCAGCTTAAAGTTTCCTCTCCCTACCCCTCCGCTCGCGTTGTCCCCCGCTGCGGCGGCATCGTCGTCGCCAGCCTCAGACAGCTACCGCCACATCCACGACGATGTGCCGTTGAAGGCCCCGGAGTGGCATGCAGCGACAGACGAATTCGGCAAGGAATTCGTCGACATCCTCTACGAGCTTGCCCAGGCTCCCAAATTTTCCTAGCTCCGCCACTGCATACGGCAATCCATGCCGCGCCCCCGCGTCCTCACGAGTTGCTCGATACTCCGCTCCTCATGTCAACGCAAGTCATTCGTCCGGCCGCTAGTGGACCAACTCCCCCAGTTTTAGCGCTCTTCGAATACGGCAGATAACACGTGTTGTCTGTCTTGTTTTCCGCGGTAAGGGAGAAGCTAAATTTGCAAAAAAAAAAAAACACAGAGCTAGATGTCCAAGACCTATCCCGTCCCACCCCAAGTTAGTTTGCCAGCAGCACAGCGTGGCCCCAACCCTTGACACAGCGTCAACCGCGGCCGCACATCCACGCTGAGCGCGGCAACTAGATGATGTTGACGTCCATCGGCCACAGTTTGACGCCGCCGGTCGTCTAGCGCCGTAGGTTCACGGTTTTGGCTGTCCAGTACAAGTGAATTACCCATTTATCCTAATTAATTTAAACTTTTAGGTAAATTAATTAGTGCATAAACTCAATATGGTATTAAAGCCAAAACACGGTTGATGTAATTAAATAATAATAATTACAGCCCACTTCTATTTCACCTCCTAGGCCTATGGGAGCCTACACTCGAGGAGCGTTGAAGTATAAGTGAATCGCTCGTCTTTCCTGGTAATGGTTGACATAAGTAACTCAATAATGACCATTAGCTGAAACAGTTTTGCGGCTGCGCGTTATCATATGTTCTTCTTGGATGATTTTTTTTTTTTCAGATATGGAGCGTCAAACCTAGTCATATGGAGCAGTAGATCGCACGAGACGAGTTACTTCGCTTGGCAGGACCAGACTCAAAGATGGGACACTTCAGATTTCTTCACGCAGTCCCAACTCCCACACACAGGTGAGAACACTTTAAACTCATATTTTTCTCTGTACCGAAATCATCAGTACCTTGTGTGCTTCACTCTGCACATTGATCAATCCTGATTTGTAATAACTAATCCGTGTCTTTCATGTGTGGCCCATTAGTCCTTCAGAATCTACTTTACTGTACTATCTAGAGTAAGGCTAGTTTGCTTTTCTGCCTACTTAAATTTACAGACAAGATTATCGAGGCAAGGAGCATTTTGCAACTTCGTTGTTGTTGTTCTTTTCTAGTACTCATCATTTTAGACCTTCTTAGCACCCAACTGAAGCTACTAGACCTGTTCTCCCACAAACATGTGCATTGCATGAAAGCAAAAACGAATCAAACACTAGGATTGGAAACGTATCCAATTAATATAATTAATCGATTTGGAAGCATAGAGAGATGCTCTGCAAAACCATCGACATTTCCTAACCTTCAAGTCTTCAACACCTTGGAAGAATCGTGGGCTCGGGCTAGAGTATTGTCTGGTCTAGGAGCATTGTTTGGAAACTGTGGGCACCTACCATTCCTGCACACACACATATATATATATATAGTTCCTCACTTAGTCCAAGTAGGCATGCGGTACAAAATCACGGAATCACATTCAGAGGCCTAATTGTATGTAAAAAAGAAATGCTACAGGTGTTGTTGTTTGATGACAAGAAATGTTGAGAAGTGCATGAGGCTCATTGGCTATGTGTGAGCTGGTAATTGCAGCGACAAGATACTTTGTTTGCATGCTTTTGTATAATTCCTTGTGTTTCCTCTGATCCCAACAATCGCCTTCGAGGGATAGGAACTCAAATCAGTGGAGTAATAGCTTTAGTTCCGCCTCTTGCCAACTTGCGGCTGTTTTTGTATGCATGGTTAACTTTAAAATAGTGATGTATAGAAGCATTACTCATAAATGAAATCTTCTAAAAAAATTTCGGTGCCTGTCATTCTCAAGACAAGGAAAAGGCTAACAAAACCACAAACCACACTCCCTTTTCTGCACTAGACTAGTATGCCAGCGTAATCATGCAAGGAAACATGGATTTTTGAAAATTGTTAATAGCCGCAGTTTTAATTTTGATGTTTGAACTTTGTCTCGGTGAATACTTCCCTCAACTTAAAACCACCGAAAGCTTAATGTCCCTAAAATTACAAGCTTATGATAGTTTGCAACAATTTTCCTACGGAAAAAGGTGTGATAAGTCCACGGTCTGATCAAAGTATCCTAGAATAGAAGACAAAACAAGTTTCTGGTGACTGGTGACAGCGTTGGAGATGCAAAGTCCAACTACTTCATCGAATTTTTAACTCATCGGCCGTGACTAGTAGAAAGGGGCCTTCCACAGTTATGAACCCCTATAGGTAAGGGTTTCGAATTTCAATGAAATTTCGTTGAAATTCGATCCTTTCGATAGGTCCTAATTTTTTTATCCTGATTACATTTCAATGGGTTCATTTTAAATTTTGGTCAAAATTTATCCAAGAATTCAAATTTTGTCGAAAAATTCAATTTTTTGGATGACCATTTCATCCCGAAATTCCACGGAATTTCCGAAATAGCGAACTTCAGTGGGTGCAAAAAAAAATTTAAACCGAAATTCAAAACCTTGCTATAGATGGGAGCCAGCAATTAAAGGTGACGAGTCCTCATTTAATGCCTTTGAAGCTTATCTATACCACTAATTAAACCCTACAAACACAATTAGGATAAGATAAAGAAAATTCCTACTCGTGTTTACTGAATCACATGTCAGATTCTCTCTGCAGTCCACAAGTACTGCAAAAAAATCGCAAATCCATGGGTCGTAGTCTCATCCAATTCTGTGGGCGCCCATTGGATTCCAAGTTCCAACAATACGAAAAGATATTTTGATAAGTATAGTTCAGTAGTCAGTACGTACGGATCTGAATAAGCAATGTACTCGCTCTAGAATTTTTTTAACAAATAGCCCAAAGAAATAATAGAGAGAAAAAAATATATGCAAAAATGGCATGTGTATTCTCCAACAGTTGCAAAACTAACCTGATCCGGGACCATGCTAATTACGCTGTTTAAAGTGAGGCAAAGTTGCCGCCATGCTACTACTGAGATGCTAGCTATGTAGTTGTCCTGTGGCATTTACATGCACTACAACTCTGGGAGATCAGATTAGTTTTGCACGATTGTGACACCATTTTGTTTTCCTTAGGTGTTTTGTAGAAAGTTGTAATGGCCAAATGGTTTTTTAACGAAAAAATTGTCAAATGTTTTATCATTATTTTACTTTCCACCCCCTCTATGTCACAATATAGGTAGTTTTAGTATTCTCAACTTTTCTCAAAATATAAGTTGTTCTATGATTTTGAGACACTTGTTTACCCTTTTTTTCTCTTGTGTCCTTGCTAAATGAATGCTACCATTCTCATTAATAAATGAGACATCTTTTCTAACGTGAATAATTGAAGGATAACAGCGATATTTTAGTCACCTTCTTCGTTCTTGTGCGCGGGATGCAGTACGTCACAATGTCAAATTCACGCCACAAATGTCGAGCCACTTGTCGATGATTCCTTGCTCCTTGGCCATCGCAAGAATATTCTTCAAGATTTATTTTGTTTTGAGCAATGAGCATGGTGTCTGATGTAACATGCCACTCCATATGGCACTCTGGGTTTGCTTTTACTGCTACTTGTTTTTAAAATTATACCGGACAATTAGCAAATATCATGGCATACGCAAGTTCATTACTTTAATAGTCTTACTCGGTACCAAACTACCAAATTAAAATGCTTACTTGAGATCATAGAGTTGTTGTTGTTGCGCTTATGAACTGCAAACACTGACTGATAGTGGTAGATAAACTGAATAAATGAAAACAATCTCAGTGTTCAGTGAGAGCATACATAGTGCGTTGATTATAAGTTCAATGAAAAGAGTTGCAACATCTCCAACAGTAATGTAACCAAGCTGGGAATATTGGTTCCCCCAAAGAACACATAATAATAGCTTGTGGTATTAGTTTGTCTTATTTAGCTAGAAGTAAACTGTTTTGACTAGAAAGTACCTTCCTTTGAATTTATGATTAATTTTCTAGATGTATATTGGGACAAAAATATAGGATGCGGACACATATTTCTGAATTAGCACTGCCAGCTCAAAAATTTTATGTGTTTATCTGTTTGTTAGTAGAAATATCTTAGCAGTTCTGTCATTTCAGACAATCATGTTGTTTTCCAAATTTATTGTCTTGGACATTGTGGTTAAGCTCTCACGTCGATTAACAAGCACATTGGTAAGTCATTTTCTCACCTTCTTTTCTTCATAGTAGTTCGATTTTATTTGCTCCTCAAAATTGATATTAGTTGTTGTATCATGAACGAACATTTCTTTTGCGAGGTATCATGAACGAACATAGTAGCATTCAAAATAGACTCCTGCCTTGTAGTGTCCGGCCTTACTTAAGTTTCCCTAAAAATAATGATCAACGTACAAGAAGAAAAAAACTCTGCAACGACAAGCCCAGGGTGCAGCAGAGGTTGAAGCCCTGGGCTTGTCGCGAAGGTGTTAGGTCCTACTTATTTGGGATTTTTCATCGGCTCAAAAGTCAAGAAAACTAAAATCTAAACAACTAGATAACTTTTTATTTAGGCTTTTTCAAAAGCTATAAGTCTCCATATAATAAAAGCCAAAAGCAACCGAAAATATGTTTTTTTTTTGTTTATTGATGATTGGTTTTAAACTAATGCCATTAAAGTTAGGATAAAATTACCTACATCTACCACGTATAAAAGCTGATAACTTTTAAACTGTTTAGACCCAAAAGCTGTCTTTACGCTGTAAATCGAAAAGCGTAAGCCTAAATAAACAGGACCTTAGTTTGGCTGCAGAATAGATACATAAACCTGCGGTTCTGGCAAATTTGTTAGCTAACCTGACGATGCAACTCTCAAGAATCACCTTCATCGTCAAAGTCTTTCGAGTATGCTACTCAATTGCCGGCGTTCTCAATCCGGCACACGAAGAGAAAGCTAAATTGTGTTGCTCATGAGTTTGCGCAAATGGTGAAACGCATGAATCATTGTGCAGTTTGACGTGATTAGTTACCATCTTGCGTCGAGCAAATATACAAAGCTCTCTTTTCCTCGAAAAAAGAAGAAAAAAAACATTTTCTCAAGACTCACTCAATTAACATTAACATGACTCAATCCTCTGTCATATGGGTACCTAACAGTGACTTAATTGATTCTGTCCAAATTTTCTTTTCCTCTCTAATATATGCACCAAAAGCGACGTCGACTCGGTGCCCTTGACATCTATGGTGCAGGATCTTGATTCCCTGGAGTGATTAGGAAATTTTGTTTCTTCATAGTGCACACATACACATTATTACGTGTACCCAACGGGATTGAGATGTCCGTCTCAGTGCAAGTCATTTTGATGACACAGCATTACATAGGAAAGGAATGTTTAATGGACAGGAGGGACTTGGAGTGCCATGTCAGTCACAATCTTTGAAACGGGGTGGTTGATTCTGTCCACTGATTGGCGTGTGGTGGTGGATTGCCATCACTTTGTATTTATAGTAGCTTGATCAATCTAATGTCCTATTCACAATAAAAGGGGTTTTCCGTAAGATCTAAATACCCAATATTAAAATTTGTAAACTCTGTCAACCACAGGATAGGCTAGCGGTGAGATGCATTGTGACATATATATGAGTTGTGAGCCTTAAAATTGATGAGTATATTTCACAAAATTACAAGTTTCGTGTACATGCTATCAAAAAAAAACTATATGTTTTAGCTCATATTTCATAAAATTATAGATTTTAAGAGAACTTGTGTCACAAACTACAGGTCTTAGAATTGCTCGTTTCTTATAACAGGTTTGACAGTGTTAGCTTATATGGAAGCCTCATGTGCTCCTATTTTCAATTTTACTTGCACGTGAGGATACCATACGGGTCCACACTGTCATACCTATTACAAGAAACAGTTAATTCTAAAATCCGTAATTTTGTGATACAAGTTCTCCTAAAATATTTAGTTTTGTGAAATAAAAGTTAAAATATGTGGTTTTCTAATAGTTTGTGCAAGAAACCTGTAGTTTTGTGAAATTTACTCTAAATTGATTACACTAGCTAATTGATCCTGCCATCTTGAAAAATTAGTAAAATCTTATAAGGAACACCACCCACGACTAAAATCTAGATATGCCCAACTGTATTGACAATTTGGATGGCAAACGTAGTCATGCTGAAATCTGAAATACTGACGATCCCGGGGAACTTAAACTAGTGCATAAGTCTCTTTACATTTCGTGGGCAGATGTGCTAACATGAGATTATACTATTGTTGAATGTGGACTGTAGATCGAGTCCCTAGCTAGAGACTACAAAACAAAGAGGAGCCCTGGGCGTTAAGAGCAGTGATTTAATGCTTTCTCTCTTAATACAAGTTGCACAAATCTTAAAGTAAACGAAGAGGTAAGTAATCACCATCTACCTTTTATTCATGCTTTAATATTTGTGCAACTGTAAAAAAGAAAAGCATGATAAACATCTGTTCAAACTTGAGTTAGAAAACGGTGGAAGAAACGTGCTCGCTCTACCTATGCGAAAGCTTTTGTTGATTGGAAGCACATCCTCCATCCTATCGGGAATAGAAGGTCCAGATCAAAGCAAGGGAGAGATTGATGCTTGGAAATTTCTCATGAGAAAATGAGATCATCTCGTCAGCTGTAAGATCAAGATCGGCAGTCAGACAGGGGGATTAATGACTTCGATAATTTTCTCTTTAGGTATTAGAAGTTGTTTCACTTCAGTAGCTATACAAGCTAAGAAGATCGAGATTGAACTTGTTAGAAGCGGGCATAAGGGTTTTTTTACTCACACGTGCACGCTTTTCAAAATGACATCGTCAACCTTGGCTCCAATAGACCAAATCCATCATCTTGTCCTCCATGAAGTCTCTTGACCTAATCCACTTAGCTCTTCACTGCGGTTTTACAAACCGCCTCTATCACGGTTTTGCAAACCACTTACTATTCCAATTTTAGGCAATGACTACATTGCCCATCAACCGACGTTTCATGATTTCTTTTGCCTTAAAGTATCGCCCATGCTTTATCATCTTCTATGTGGCCCCAATGACTTTTCACACATTCGGATCCCACCGAACCTGCAAATGGGCCCAAGTCACTTGGCGTACCACATGTCCTGCTTAACCTTAACCACTTGTGCCTTCTATGATCCTTGTCCGTCTTGTGTATTGGTTGAGTCCAACTATATCACCCAACCTCCATGACTGTACTAGACCTTGGTTCTCTTAACCAAGTCTCGGTCCTTCTCATTGTTGACTATTGTTGACTTCGAAACTACTTGCACAACAATAGACAAGCAAACCATTTCCGGGCACAAGTTTGTTTCAACTTGACCCACGTCAGTTCATAAACACATTATGCAACACATGTGAACCTATCAACACTTTAAACTAATTCACAACTCAACTCAACAATTTCGACCAATATCGGTACTAAGGCAAACTAAAAGTCGGTACTACCAATCCTACCGCACTTTCAATAGCGGTACTACTTTTCTCAACCTTCAACCAAAGCACCTTGTCTAAAAAATAACTACCGCCAACTAAACTTGGTACTATCGAAAATCAGAGCTACCGCCAACCAAAGTACGATGATACCGCACTTTTAATGACGGTACTACATTTCTTAACCTTCAAACAAAACACCTTCTCTCGAAAATAACTATCGTGAACTAAAACTTGGTACCATCGGAAATCTGTGCTACACCAACCAAAGTGCGGTGCTACAGCACTTTCAATAGTGGTAGTATCTTTCTTAACATGACAACACTAAATTTTTAGGAGTCGCAACTTCGATGCAACACAAACTCCACAAACTAGCACTTTAGTTGTCAAATATGCATCATAAACCATGGGGTGACCTCCACGTGGTCTACCATCAGCTTTAACCTAAACCGTTCGATGCTCGATCCAATGGCCACTATGTGTCAAATGGCAGGTAAAGGCAGAAAAGGGGAATGGCAGAGCTTGTTGATTGTAACAAGCTCCTCAAGTGTATGAATGGCAGAGCTTGTTGATTGTAACAAGCATCTCAAGTGTATGAATTTCTGAACTATATGGAGTATATCGCCGTGTTTGCATTTTTGTTTCTCTTTTAGATAAGTACGTGGCAATCCACGATGATCAAGTATTGTCGGACGTGGAAATATCATGAGTGCCTGGCAATATCTGATCGAAGAGGCCAAAACGGCCGGTGGGAGTTTATGGTTGCACTTGATCTCTGCTCTGCATGCGAACAAAAGAAGGCATGTCATTCACACAAGAAAACGAATGCACTCACAACTCCATCGCCTTCCTCACCTCCATTCTCTTCCATGTGTGCTCTCCTCGCCTCATGATCAAAGGAAGTAGTATCCGTGCGGATATTAATCTTCAGAAATCCCTCGCATCCGTTTCCTTCTAATCTCGCATTTCTCGCCGTCCAATTGTCCATACCAGTATATATCAAAGTTCTAACTTTGTTCGGAAAAGTTTATAAAGTTGTAACTCCCGTGCCCGATATGTACACTCATGAGTTAGATGGTGAGACACGATTACTACGAGTCCATGTGCGCGAGGTGTTTGTTTTATTTTACAATACGCGCACTCACTCGTACTCGTCTGTTTAGATGGTAAGACACGCGATTAATATCAATTGCTTTAGAATTTATGTGGTTGAGTGATGCATCGAAACACTACTCTTATTTTATCTTAAAGAAATTTTACCGTACCGGTAGTATATAATAGTTAGTAGAAATCAGATATAGCTATTGATTTGTTAAGATAATTCTACTAATTTACTATAAGAGAAAGTACAAATAAATAATAGTTCCATTAGATCAAAAAGTACAGACGTCTATGTTGAATTCAGCTTATCGCAAAAGAGCTCTTCCTTTGAGCAAAACCAAAATGAGAAATCGGATAATTGAACACTAACACGGAAGCATTAGTGTGGGCCCCACGTTCATAACTAAAACAGGGGAACCTGGACTTGGGTTTGTAGCTTATATAAGCACCTCTCGTTGCTTCATTTCTCCATCTCGTGTTAACTCTTTCTCCTCCTCCTCTGTGAGGCATCATCCATCCAAGGAGTGTGGAAGGCCACATGCCTATGCTTATGCTAGCACCTTAGTTGTCAGAGGAGAGGTAGTAGTAACAGTAGGGTTGGTCAGTTAGTTGGTGTAGTTTTTCTTTCGTGTTGTTAGCCGGCAAGTTCAGGTGAAGATGTTGGCGGTGTTCAGCGGCGAGGTGGTGGAGGTGCCGGCGGAGCTGGTGGCGGCCGGCAGCCGTACGCCGTCGCCCAAGACGCGGGCGTCGGAGCTGGTGGACCGCTTCCTGGGCAGCGCCGAGCCGGCCGTGTCGGTGCAGCTGGGCTCCCTCGGCCACCTCGCCTACTCCCATGCCAACCAGGCGCTCCTCCGCCCAAGGTATATACTCCACTGTTTATTTACAGATTAGTACGTAATAGCTGAAGATTGAGCCTTTCCCCCCCTGAATTTCGCAAGATCTAAGGACGGATCCAAGAATTGATCTCTGTGCATAGATCAGCTGGTAGTTCTTCCCAAGAAACGGGATCAGTTACTCTGGTTTTGTTCTTCACTTTGTGAAGCCTCATGGTGCGATTGCAACAGATTCCTCTGCTCTTGGCCTCGCTACGTGCTGGGGCAGCTTTAAGCAAAGGGAAAGCCGTAGACATGTCGCGAAAGATTTTCTGTGCCCACCTGAATGACTGAATGATGAAGTGGGCTCGCCTAGTCACTAGCCATATCACAAGTCACAAGATCTGAGAGCCCAATTAAATCACACAACTCTGTCACCAATTTAATTGGACTGTTAAACAGGGTGGATTTATCAAAAACTCATACAACTGAATTATTTGCAGATGTTCTGAATGTATTAGTGCCTGGGATGTGTTTACTCTGATCTGGAAAACATGTATTACTGACCATGTTCTTAGGAGACTAGCAGTGAACTTGGGGTCCATATGGCACACATCGTGTGTCCATAATAATTGGACGGTTTTTTCTCCTTGTAGAAGGACATGTTGCATTCCTAAGACAAAGTGAACAAGAAATACAACTTCCTAATCCATTTCTGTAGCCTGTGGGAGAGGACCAAGCTTCCAACCCTCCATCGTTTATCCTTTCTCACCTAGTTCTGAGGCTCACGATTGAGCCAGAAGCTATTGCACCATCCAGAAAAAAAAATGCAAGAATTAAACGAACGAGAAAATGAACAATAGCACAATTTAGGTCTCTTGCCATGGTGCTGCGGTAACGAGGTCTTTCGCCATGGTCCTACGGTATCTCAGCTAGAATTTTCAGCTCCCCTGCGGGCGAGACTCTAAAAATTTGAAAAGTACTGTAAGAGTACCTCTTCAATAGACTAAATTTGTTGATTAAATTGGTTTCAATTTTAGTATTCTGGAATTTTTAAGTCATTAGAACTATTTGTATTGTACTTTTAACAAATTTAAAATATATATGTTAAATTTATAATGTTACAGAATCATTGTACGAGTCTATAAAATTATACGTGTGAAGCGTGCAACTTCAGCAAAAATTTTGAAGTTCCGCCACGGTGGGGTCTAATGGTTGGTGGCATGGTAAAGAAATAATGAGAAGGAGATATCGATTGTATCAACGAAAGAACGCCGCCACATCTTTTGCAATTTGCATGTCAGCATCGCGCTACCTTCCACAGACAAGGTGTCAATTGACTTGACAACAAACGGGCCTCAAATTCTTCGCTAGGCGGCTGATGAAAGTTCAATGGGATAATTATCGTTTTTTTAAAACGGACAAGTTCATGATCTATTGTCATTTTTCTATATGCAAAAAGGACTCATGATAGCATTGGGCAAGTTAGGTGGCGTTTGGTTTGGTGAATGAGGGTGGATGGTATATGATCATATATGGATTTAGAGTCATCCAATTGTTTGGATGAGATATGATCATCTAGTTTTTTGAAATATTTTTCTAAGATGCTGGATAGAACCATAAAAAAAAGACCAGACGGACTCATTCAGTTTGTTGCAAGAAGAGGTGTACTCGGTCAAATTCAAATTTCGTCAAAGTGTATTCGGTCAAATTTTGTCCAAAAATTCAAATTTCGATCAAATTTTATCTGAAAATTCAAATTTCGGTCAAATTTTGTCCAAAATTTTTAAATTCAAAACCTTGACTACAACTAGTCCATTCATCCAACCAAACAAAAAAATAACTTATCCTATCTATTCTCATCCATCCAACCAAACAAAAAATTAGCACATCTCTATCCACCCAACCAAACACCTATCTGGATAGCTTCATCTCATCTAGGATGAATAGCCATATCACATCCAAACGCATCCTTACTAGTATGCTTACGAAATCCTCTTGGTTTATGCCTCCTTTTTAGTTGTTGTTTGTGTGTTATTCACATGGTTCAGTTCATAGTAGAGGGCACTTGGCAGACAGAGGCTATTACCCACAGATCTGAAAGTAAAGGTGGACTGGGTGGCCCAGATGGTCTTTCACTGCTATGATTAGTGGGTCCTGATTGGTCTTTGTTCTTACCCACTGCCCAGTCTGTACTAGGCAGATTCACTGAAGAAGCATAGCATCCAAAGAATTCCACTCCATCGTACCATTCGTTATACTAAAAAAATCTATATAACACCTCTAAACTTTACTAACACCCGAACTATCAAATCATATATTTGATCGAACTTTACAATCTGGTTCAAATAACACCTTGACTTGGTTTCATATAATGGCATTGCTTGTGTTGCTTGATGAATGAGCGGTTTTGCCATGTAGGATGACGCGTTGGGTAAGTTTAGATGAATTATGGGTGAGACTCACAGGAGCTTCTCTTTCAAATAAAAATAAAGAGGGAGGGAGCTACATGGACCGACAACCATGAAAAGCATAATTAGAAGCTTAACAAAGGAGATGCCCATGTGGACCTATCATTGACCTAGCTTGACCAATGTATCATCTTATATGTTAAAACGGCTCACTCATTGCACCATATAGGCAATATCATTATGCGAAACCGGGTCATAGTATTATCTGAATCAGATTGTAAGGTTCGGAGGGTCAAATATCTGGTTTCATAGTTTAGAGTGCCAGACAGACTTTCGACCAAAGTTCAAGGTGTTATATGACTTCTTCCTGCCACAAATATGTTTGCTATTTTTCAGTTTAGGTGTTGTGGACTCTTTGTATGGCCGCACCTACCAGCGTCGCCGCAAGGCCGAAGCAGGTGGGCCGGCCGGTAGCTAGGATGGCGCCACCGCAAGAAAGGAAAGTGAATTGGTTTGTTGGCAAGTATCGGTTTGTGAGACAAGATCCCTTAAGGATCAGATTCGTTAGCTAAGATCCCTCAGATTTGCATGGTCCTTTATATAGGACGTATATCATGTAATGGGAGGGGAGGGGGAAAAACGAAGTTTTCCCAACCAAAGGCGTGCTCGGAGCCTCGGTGCCGCTGGTCGGGAAAGAGTCGATTTTTTTTTTGTGATTTTTACCGATTTTCAACCGGTTTTTTCACGTATAAAATTTTCTGAATTTTTTGATTTTTTTAATTGGATCGATTTATCGACCGGTATAGTTTATCGTATCGGCTCGATACGATCGAAAAATCTCGATTTTTAAACAATTTTTGTCGATTTTTGAAACCGTGCGTTAAGTATCTTATTCTCCATGTTTGGTGCATCTATCTTTACATCAAGTCATTGATGCTGCACCTAATTTTGCATTCCGAAGGACCAAGTCCTTACCCGTCGTTCAAGAATAGCTGAGTTGCTACTAGGCACCAAACATACAAATGCTGTTCGGCATGCCAACTTCAGATTTTGATAATTCCATCAAGATGCCTGCACGATCATCATCATCCGACAGTTGCTCATTGAGAACATACAATTCTTTTTTGTGTAGATCCTTCGCAGTAAAGGACGAGATCTTCTGCCTGTTCGAGGGAGTCCTGGACAATCTGGGCAGGCTGAGCCAGCAGTACGGGCTGTCCAAGGGCGCCAATGAGGTGGTCCTGGTGATTGAGGCGTACAAGGCGCTGAGAGACAGAGCGCCCTACCCTGCTAGCTTCATGCTCTCGCAGCTGACTGGCAGCTACGCGTTTGTGCTCTTCGATAAGTCCACCTCCTCGTTGCTTGTGGCATCTGTAAGTTGCTCATCTCTAGGCATACTGCATTACTGATGCATCACTTGCATGATTAGTGCTGAGTGATTCGGTAATTTGGCTTATTGGTTGTAACGTGCTCTTGTGCTGTGATTTGTTTTCTCAGGATCCGGAGGGTAAGGTGCCGCTGTTCTGGGGGATAACTGCTGATGGCTGTGTTTCCTTCTCTGACAACATAGAGCTGCTTAAAGGATCATGTGGCAAGTCGCTGGCACCTTTTCCACAAGGTAATGTTAGCTCGCTATGCAATGTTAGAGCATGTGACAAATAGTTTTTCTTATATCTTGGCATATAGAGCATTCTTTTGGTTATGTTCACTAATTTCATGCTTTTGCCTGCAGGCTGCTTCTACTCTAATGCTCTTGGAGGCTTGAAGTGCTATGAGAATCCCAAGAACAAGGTGACTGCTGTTCCTGCAAATGAAGAAGAAATTTGTGGTGCAACATTCAAGGTAAAAAGTGATTTGTTACCAAAAAGTAGTGGGGAGTGCTGAAATTTAGCTTGTTATGTTAGTTCCTGAAGAAGAATGTAGCTTTACCGAGCAATCTCTGGAATCAAGTTGATGTTGGGGTGTGGGATACTCAGTGATCTCTAGCTTCAAACTCTGGGATATTGTTGGGACAAAATGGCATTTAAAATGTAGTTCAATTAATTGAATACTCAAAATGATAATCTGAATTAGTAGAAACACATAATGGAAGACAATAAATGGAAATTGAACATGTCTAGTCCTAGTTGCTTAACTGATAAAGAATAAGGCCCTGTTTGGTAAAATTCTAGATCTCAGCTCTATCTCAGATCTAGAATTTGTAGATTAAAATAAAGTGAATTAAGTTTATATTTTTAGTCTAAAATGTAAATAAGATAACTCAACTGTACACTCTTAATATACTAACAGCTCTAGCTTCACGGATCTAGTGGAGCTAGGAATACTCAGCTTCACCAGATCCACGGATCTGATGGAGTTGGAGCTGTACCAAACAGGTCTTAAGTGTAGGACTCTTTTATAAAAAAAAAAAGAAAGAAAATAAAAATAAAACCTTTGTTTTTCTTTTACATTTCATCTGAACTCTTATGACATGTTTCTGAATGAACTGTTAACCCTAATAAATTTCTATACTTAGGTGGAAGGGTCTACAATCCTCACAGCACTGCGTTAGGAGGAGATTTTTTGGTCTCCACGAGTCATTGGGCAAGCAAACCTTTGTACATGGTGCTGTAAGATAATGGCGAGGCATGCAACTGATCTGTATCATCTGTCATAAAGAG
Source organism: Otatea glauca (assembly GCA_036346275.1). Classification (NCBI taxonomy): domain Eukaryota; kingdom Viridiplantae; phylum Streptophyta; class Magnoliopsida; order Poales; family Poaceae; genus Otatea; species Otatea glauca. Next base: position 3,866,744 of record CM070733.1, on the reverse strand, counting down.
TATGGTCAACATGGCAAGCACATCAGTGTTTGGTTGTGTGTATGATCTGTATTCCTAGTTGTTCAAACTGCAATGGATTAAGACCTCCTGTGATCAGTTGAATGTAGTTCTGTAGCAAATAAGCTTTCTCCGTTGTCACTTGTCATTGTGGATGTCTATGATGAATTCAGGTAGTTGCATTACATGGACATTGTCACATTGCCAAGCAGGTGATCTCTAATCTGATTCCTATTTTACTTTGGGAAAAGGTCACATACCATATAGTTTCCCAAAATGAAATGACCGTTTACACACTTAATACGACAACAACGCAGTAAAAAGGATTTATCCAAACAAAGCCCTTTTAAGAAATGGCCTATTAATTTAATCTAAAAAAGTATTGGCCTATTAGTACCACAGATAGGTACTTATAGAGGGTAATTAACAAGGAGCAACAAGAGAGCTCTCTCTCTATATATCCTTTCCGTACTCATGAGAGCACGTCCTCCCACCTCCAATGTACCACTTAAACAAACACGTTATACTCATTTATCACTTTTAATAATAATTTGAAGATACTTCAATGTAAAATAGTTGAAAAAATTTCATCGGAACCCTTTATATTTGCTATATATTCTTTTCCATATGTAAAAGGAATATATACACAAATTATGCTATAAAGAGTAGACCGTAACGAAATTTTTTATGAAACTATATCTTATAATCAGTATTATATTATGCTCAAAAGGACAAAGATAATTACTAACTAGTTCCGACAAGTTACCACAAAGGTTGTTGCTGCTTCTGAGGTGAATTCTCAATTAGGTCTCGCTAAAAGTTCGCCAGAAAATTGGAAACGCCCTCCGCTTGCTGCCTGCCAGCGTGCCACTTTCCCCTGAAGAAGCACCGCACAACCTGAGCTTTCGAAATCCGTGAGAGGTGGCCGCGGGCGGTGGAGGTAGGAGCACGATCGGCGGGCGGCGGAGACACCAAGGTCGGCGTCGGTGGTGAAGACTAACGAGCATGCGTGCACTCTTTTTTTTAAGAGGCAACAGAGGATGTTTAGGCCCTCTGAAAATCCTTCATTGCTGTCATAAGGTGGGGGAGATGGAGGCTGGCGAGCGTCGCCGCGGGAGAGGAGATGGCGAGCGGTAGCCAAATTTTGAAAAAAAAAAAATCTAGTATATAATAAATATATTAGGTGTATATATATTAGTAAGTGTGTTCAAAAATACGTAATTCAATTTCTAAGTGTATTTCAGCATGTTCTATCCACTCCTCCCAATCTCTATATGGTCTAATCACCCAAGGTCCAGCCTTTCTTTATTCCTTAATCATAACACTCAACTCTCTCTCAATTTCACACGCCCCACGCTCTCTTGCTCTCTCTATGGCGGCGGCACAGCCGGCAAGTGACAGTACGGTGGCAACAACGGATGAGGGCCACGGGGCATATGCAAACCGGCAGGGAGCAAGGCAGTGGAAGAGCGTCGAGCAACCACCGGCACCAGCAAACGGGAGGAGGTTATGTTAGAAATGAGACTCAAGTGACCCATTTATCTCTAATACCAAAGCTACAAATAATAGTACCATATTGCTAGTTGAGAGGGGAGAATACCAATTTAAAAGGGAGAGCTCCCACCATATCTTGTAATGAGACATATGGAGGGTGAGGAGCTGGCTAAAGTCACTGCTGCAGCAGATTTCGTAATTTCGCGTGTTTTTCCGCGTGACTTGTGACTTGCAACGTCGCGAGTCGCCGTGCCGTGGATTAGATTCCTGGTACATTTAAACCCTTTTTAATTTTCGGTTTCTCTATATTATTAGTGGATTAATGTGGTCATTTACTGAGAATTGAAACAGTCATGATAGTTGCGTCAGTTTCTAATAGAAACTGTCATTTGAATGACCTGCGGTTACTAGCATTTAATGGTGACCGTTACTGGTGCGAGGCTATAAAATCTGGGGACGTCCAGACAGATGGGAGCCTTTTGATTTTTGACTCTGATACTCGTGTTCATCCACGGTGATCTGTGTTGCGTTTTCGTGCTGTGCTCATTCTTCACCGACCTTCCTCTCGGCGTGCACCGCGAGGCAAGGAGAGCGGGATCTCGAACCGTTGCCGTGAGAGAACTCGCACGGGCGGCAATAAGGTTTCAGGCAGCAAGAATCGCGCGACCGCTCGAGCTCTTCATCTGCGATCCACGACGTCGACTACTTCCTCTACGGCCGGTCGCTCATCGTTTGCTTCCTTTTCGTCATCAAGCCCATTGTAAGATTTCGTATTTTTCCTCTCGTGGATCGATCTCTTTACGAAATATGTGGTGTCTTTTATCTTGCTGTTGTATCTAATCATTTTGGAAATTAGCTTAATTTTCAAATCTAAAACAAAAATAATACCTAGATTTTCAACATTCCGAAACCTTATTGGTATTATTTGTGTGATTGTGATTCAAAGAATGGTGGTGCAAGTGATGCCATGAAACCCGAGAGGTTCAATGGTCGAACTTCCGTAGGTGGCGACTAGAGCCAAGTTTTGGCTCATGTCTCGGGTATGTGGTGGGTGATTTTCCTCAATACCGCTTACGGATGAGGAGAATCGCAGATATGAGAATGCGAATAACACCGCATTGGGCTGCATTCGACCATCTTGGCAGATCGGTTATATGATGTGTATATGAGTTACACATCCGCCATTGAGTTGTGGTTGGCTCTTGAACAAAAATATGCGAAGTCGAGGTTGGTCATTTGGTTGTATACGTCGCGAGCAATTATTCGATTTTACCATTGATGAGTCTAAATCGATTGTTGCTCAAGCGCATGAGTTTCAGCTACTAGTGGGCGAGATTGCACATTTGGGATGTGCTTTACCTGCAAAATTTGTGACCGCGGGCATTGTAGCTAAACTTCCCCCATCTTGGAGGAATTTTGCCACTGGTTTAAAACACAAGAGGGAAGAGATTTCTATTGAAGATCTCATTGCTGCCCTCGACGTGGAAGAAAAAATCAGAGCCAAAGATGCGCCAAAAACTTCTTCTCAGGAACCAAACAACGCAAATGTGATTGAGAAGAAGGGTGGCAACAACAACAAAGGCTTGAAACCAAACAAAAATACTAGCTTCAAGAAGAAGAAGTTTGAGAAGAAAGATATGAAGAACATTACCTCTTATGTGTGCAGAAAAAATGGTCACATGGCTAAAGACTGTCGTTTTCGCAAGAACATGCCAAATGAACAGGGCAAGAAATCTGCCAACGTGACCATAAGTGAGGGAACTACTTCAGGAGGATATGTTAATTCTCCTGTTGTTTTTTCATCATGTCAATCCACTGATTGGTGGGTTGATACGGGTGCAAATGTTCACGTATGTTCTGATATATCTCTATTTTCTTCTTACCAGGCAGCAGAGGCTTCCTCCGTCCTAATGGGGAACGGGTCGCATACTTTTGTTCTTGGTGTTGGCACGGTGGATCTGAGGTTTACTTCAGGAAAGATTGTCCACTTAAAGAACGTGCAGCATGCGCCAACAATAAATAAGAACCTTGTCTGTGATTCCCTATTATGTCGAGATGGCTATAAGCTAGTATTCGAGTCTAATAAAGTTGTAATGTCCAAGTTTGGAAACTTTATTGGAAAAGGTTATGAAAGCGGAGGCCTGTTCCGCTTAAGTGTACTAGAGTCTTGTTTAAATTTAAATGTTGCTACTCAAGTTAATAATTGTGAATCCAATGTTTGGCATTCTCGTTTATGTCATATTGGTTATGATACCATTGCTCGAATGTCCAGATTACAGTTAATTCCAAAATGTGATGTTGTCAAAGGATCAAAGTGCCATTCTTGTGTGCAAGCAAAGCAACCTAGAAAACCCTTTAAGGGATTAGAGGAAGAAAAGAACTTGGCACCACTAGATCTTGTCCATTCTGACCTGTGTGAGATGAATGGATTGTTGACAAAAGGAGGCAAAAGATATTTTCTAACTTTTATAGATGATGCAACACGTTATTGTTATGTGTATTTCTTTGAAAACAAAGGATGAAGCTTTAAACTACTTCAAAATTTATAAGGTCGAGGTTGAGAACCAACTAGAAAAGAAAATTAAACGACTAAGGTCCGATCGTGGAGGAGAGTATATCTCTCATGAATTCTCCCGATTGCATTACGAGCATGGTATAATCCATGAAGTTACACCACCATATTCTCCCCAATCAAATGGGTTAGGTGAGAGGAAAAACCGAACGCTAACAGACTTGGTGAATGCCATGTTGGAGAGTCTTTGGTATGCCTAAAATGTGGTGGGGAAGCTATATTAATAACAAATTTTGTCCTAAACAGAGTAATCACTAAAAGGTGTGAGATTACTCCGTATGAGGGATGGAAGGGGAGAAAACCCAATGTCAATTTTCTGCGAACTTGGGGGGTGTTTGGCAAAAGTCAATATACCATTGTAGAAAAAGAGAAAGCTTGGACCTAAAACAGTCGATTGTATTTTTCTAGGATATGCACATAACAGCACAGCCTATAGATTTTTAGTAGTAAAATCAGAAACTCCTGAGATTATTGTTAACACAATAATGGAGTCCAGAGATGCTTCATTTTTTTTAGGATATTTATCCTATGAGAGGAGATAGTACTTCAAGAACTGAGAATAATCAAACTGATAATAATAATAATATTGAACCTACCACTATTTCTGAACCAATAAGTGATACACTACCAGTAGAAGATAATTTTGAGGAGGATAACAATTTAGTCGCAGAGGCTCCTCGTAGGAGCAAGAGACAAAGGGTTGAGAAAACCTTTGGCGACGACTTTATTGTATACCTCGTGGATGATGTGTCAAAATCTCTTTCAGAGGCTTATGCACTACCTGATGCTGAGTATTGGAAAGAGGCGGTCCGTAGCGAGATGGAATCCATCATGGCTAACGGGACTTGGGAGATCACTGATCTTCCTAGTGGGTGCAAACTGTTGGATGCAAGTGGATCTTCAAAAGAAAATGAGGCTGATGGTGCTGTTGATAAGTACAAGGCAAGACTTGTGGCCAAGGGTTATACCGAAAAAAGGAGAGGATTATTTTGATACTTATTCTCCTCAGCGGATTAACCACCATTAGAGTGCTCATAGCATTAGCTGCTTCCCATTGTCTACACGTCCATCAAATGGATGTAAAGACAGTTTTCCTTAATGGAGAGTTGGAGGAAGAAATCTATATGGAGCAACCAGATGGTTATGTGATTCAGTGACAGGAAAATAAAGTGTGCAAATTATTAAAATCCTTGTATGGCCTAAAGCAGGCTCCTAAGCAATGGCACGAAAAGTTTGATAAAACTTTGACATCTGCTGGTTTTGCTATTAATGAGGCAGATAAGTGTGTATACTATCGTTATGGTGGGGGTCAATGTGTTATTTTGTGTTTGTATGTTGATGACATACTTATATTTGGGACAAACACTGCTGTAATTGACGAGGTCAAAACTTTCTTATCTCGATGCTTTGATATGAAAGACTTGGGAGAGGCGGATGTTATTCGAATATTAAATTGATCAAGAATGAGGATGGGATCATTTTGCACCAATCCCATTATCTTTGAGAAAATTTTGAGTCAATTCGGGTTTGAGAAGCTGCAAAATCTCCCCAACACCTTATGATCCAAGTGTTAAGCTTGGAAAAATCAAGGGTTAGGAAAAGATCAATTGAGATATTCACAAATTATTGGGTCCCTTATGTATCTAGCTGGTGCCACAAGACTGATATCTCATTTCTTTGTGAGCAAATTAAGCCGGTTTATATCTAACCCGGAGATGATCATTGGGAGGCACTTGAAAGGGTGTTGCGCTACTTGAGAGGAACAACATATTATGGAATACACTATCTTGGGTATCCATCTCATTTTAGAAGGATATAGTGATTCCAATTGGATCTCGATGTGGATGAGATCAAAGCTACAAGTGGTTATGTTTTTACTTTAGTTGGTCTTTAGGTTTCATGGAGGTCTTGCAAGCAGACCATATTGACGAGGTCAACCATGGAAGCTGAACTCGTAGCACTAGACACAGCCACTGTTGAGGCTGAATGGCTTAGAGAGCTACTGTTGGACTTGCCATTGGTTGAGAAACCAATACCGGCGATCTTAATGTATTGCGATAACCAAACAGTGTTGACTAAGGTTATGAGTACTAAGGATAACATGAAGTCCTCCAGACATGTGAAGCGTAGGCTTAAAGCGCCGAGAAAATTGAGAAACTCGGAGTTATTCTTGTGAATTATATTCGATCTTGAGAAAAATCTGCGATCCTTTTACAAAAGGACTTGCAAGGAAAGCGATTTCCATTGCGTCTATGGACATGGGCATGAGGCCCGTTTGAGTTACACCACAACGGTAACCCATATCTTCCTGATCGGAGATCCCGTGAATTAGGTAATGGGAAAAACAAGTTGATGTTGTAACAAGAGAGTACATATTATTAAATTTGTACCTGTGTCCTAATAGACAAAGTACTCTCGACTGTATAGATGGTTGGCTTAAAGCCTTAATGTATTCTAGTGTCAAAGGAAAAAGGTATTGGCCTACAGGATACCTAAAATGAATACACCTACTTGAGCCTAACTGTGAGGTCGCAGTTCACGAGAAAGGGGCGTTCTCTAGAAAGCTCATGAGAAGATTAGGGAACATGACCATTTAACGCTCCGTTGAGGTGAAGTTCTTTGGCAGCCTAGTATCAGTTAAGATTTCGGGTGAAATCAAACCACGCAAAGCTGTGAATTCAAGGCCTAATCCTTTCATTAGCTGTGGGAGGATGGATCACGTTATTCTAGGTGAAAGTTCAACCCGTATGGGACTTACACCGAAACACTGATATATTAAACGAAGATTCAGCACAGTGATCAAATTTTGAGTCTTTATCAACTTCGGCATTGGTGGGGGATTGTTAGAAATGAGGCCCAAGTGGCCCATTTATCTCTAATGCCAAAGCTACAAATAATAGTACCATATTGCTAGTTGAGAGGGGAGAATACCAATTTAAAAGGGAGAGCTCCCACCATATCTTGTAATGAGACATATGGAGGGTGAGGAGCTGGCTAAAGTCACACGCACGCACGCGCGCGTATTTCGCGAATTTCCGCGTGTTTTTTCCGCGTGACTTGTGACTTGCAACGTCGCGAGTCGCCGTGCCGTGGATTAAATTCCTGATACGTTTAAACCCTTTTTAATTTTCGGTTTCTCTATATTATTAGTGGATTAATGTGGTCATTTACTGAGAATTGAAACAGCCATGATAATGGCGTCAGTTTCTAATAGAAACTGTCATTTGAATGACCTGCAGTTACTAGCATTTAATTGTGACCGTTACTGGTGCGAGGCTATAAAATCTGGAGACGTCCGGACAGATGGGAGCCTTTTGATTTTTGACTCTGATACTCGTGTTCATCCACGGTGATCTGTGTTGCGTTTTCGTGCTGTGCTCGTTCTTCACCGACCTTCCTCTCGGCGTGCACCGCGAGGCAAGGAGAGCGGGATCTCCGAACCGATGTTGCCGAGAGAACTCGCACGGGCGGCAATAAGGTTTCGGCGGCGCAAGCTGCGCGACCGCTCGAGCTCTTCATCCTGCGATCCACGGCGTCGACTACTTCCTCTACTGACCAGTCGCCATCATCTTTGCTTCCTTTTAAATCATCAAGCCCATTGTAAGATTTCTCCTATTTTTTCCTCTGTGGATCGATCTCTTTACAGAAATATGTGGTGTCTTTTATCTTGCCTGTTGTATCTAATCATTTTGGAAATTAGCTTAATTTTCAAATCTAAAACAAAAATAATACCTAGATTTTCAACAGGTTACAGGGCAGGCGGCGGCACAAGGAGCTGCAGGGAAGCTCTTGCCCCTATGGCCACAACGAGCACCGACTTGGGAATAGAGGGTGTGACACTAGCGACAGTCGGCAGATCAGGGTAGAGGTGTTTGGTGGGGTAGCGAGTAGCACACGGCGTGTTGCAAGGCAGCCTTGTGGGCGCGGCAAGCATGAACTAGGGATGGAAGGTGCGACGTCAGTGGCGATCGGTGGGTCAAGGCGGTGACACTTGCGAGGCAGGAAGTTGTGCTAAAACAATAGGCATTAGTTGAGCATTTGGTATCGGCAATCACACAGGTGAATTTCATTCTTGATTCCCTAATATAAAATTCCTAATTCACAAATTTATCAATGTTATGTTGACTTGTAACGGTGAATCGTGATTTTTAAAATGTAGTATATAGAGTATTCAAAAATGAAGATGAAGTATGTACATTTTAAATCCTCAATTCATAAATTTCTAAATTATTTTAGGTGTTGTCTCTAGTAAGAATAATTTTTACTTTGTATTTTTGTTATATTATGAACGTTTATATTTTACATCAAACAATATTTTTATAACTCCGAACACCCATCCTAAAAATCCTGGATCCGCCACTGGCGGTAGCAATGGCAGGAGATGAGGAAGTAGGCGGCGGCGTGTCGGTGGCGATGGGGATGTAGTCGGTTGGCAGCGGCGGGGTGGGGTGGAGTTAGGTAGGGTTAGGTTGACTGGTTTAATATAAAAGGCCAGGGAAGCGTAGGCCGTTGGATTTAGATTCGGATCTAAACAAACGTTCAAAAAAATGAATGATTTTGTGGAATAAAACCAGTCAAATTTATTTGAATAATACGTAGATAGATCCTAAAATTTGATTGCATCACTTCCAAATTATCAAAATGTCAGGAGAAGAATAGCTTTTTTCCACTGGACAGGGAAGTTGGGGAGATTGTCCACCGTAGCCTCGCACCATTGCTCTAGGTCCTGTTGTCCAGTAGCGAAGGCTACGACCTGCTGCCAACACTCTCGGGGCTAACGGACAGTCCAGGAATAGATGTTCTGAACTTTCCTCGTCGCCCGGACAGAAGGGACAGTCAGAATTTGCCACCCAGCCCAAACAGAGAAGAAATGATTTGGTTCTTGTTTTTCGGCGTCTGAGAATCCAGTAGAAGATCTGCACCTCCTTCGGCGCGAAATAGTTCATATCGAATTTGTTGCATGGGCAAGCTGCACCCTGAGCTTTGGATAGCTTTGTAACAGTGTCCGACTCTGAATTCTTCAGACTCGCCCAGGGCGACAATTCTCTGATCTTGCATGGGCAAGCTGCACCCCATGCGTGCACACTGTAGTCGCGTCCTAACTACAATAGCAACATGATCACATCTCTCAGTTTAGGCAGCAAGTAGTAGTAAACAACATCAATTCTACATGGATTAAAGAAACATCTATTAGTAACAGCACAAACAATCCTGCTTTTTGGCCAGCTCTCTGGCTTCTTTCAATAAACGAACCCCAATCTATCATCATATCTTGTCATGAAACAGAACAATCTGTTCAAGACAGGGTTTCAAATTTCGTTTTCGGATCATATCTCGGAGGAGACCGAAATTCAAAATTTTGGCGAGATTTTGAAATTTTGGACAAAATCCGATTTGAAGTCAAAAAGAAAAATTCAAATCCGGAATTAATTGCCAAAATTTCGGTAAATTTGAACTGAATGAAAAATAGTTCAAACAACGTTAGAAAATTTTGAACATTTTTGTGGATGTTCCTGAAACATAACTAATGCTCCCATAAAATTTTAAGATGATGATCAAGCATGAGGAATTTTAAAAAAATCGGATAGTGGTACTGTCCTGATAAAAGCCTTACCGGCAAATTTAAACAGAATGAAAAATGGTTCAAACCATGTTAGAAAATTTTGAAATTTTTTGTGGATGGCCCTGATGTATCAATAATATTCACATAAAACTTTTAGATAATTATCAAGCCTGAGGAATTTTCAAAAATTCTGATAGTGGTACTATCCTGATATAGCCTTATCGGCAAATTTCAACTGAATGAATTATTTTTCAAACCACGTTAGAAAATTTTGAAAATTTTTGTTGATGGTACTGATACATAACTAATACTTTTATAACATTTTGAGATGATGATCAATGCTGAGAAATTTTAAAAAAATATGACAGTGCTACAGTCGCATAAAAGCCTGAGTGAGTACATGTATTCCTTCCATAGATTTGACTGAGCAACTAAAAAAGGTTTAGAATTTTTTAAACTTTTGGAGAAGGGTTTAGAGGCAATTATTAAACTCTCATAAAAATTTTGGATCATGATCACACTCGAGCGAATTTATAAAATTCTGACAAGGTTACTGTCTTATTTATGTTCCTTCTACTTTTTTATTTTTTTAAGATAACAAAAGAAGTTCAATTCTTTTAAAAAAAATTCTGTATGATTCTAGACTACTAAATATAGTAAAATAATTTTTTTAGAGTATGATCAAGCTTGTATATTTTTATAAAAAAAACTGATAGTGTTTCTATTATTTTCATAAAACGTCTCAAATATTCAGTTTTTTTCAAATATTTTCATGGAAGATGACATTCTTAAGGGTTATTGACCCAAATCCAGTCCAAAAAAAAAAATCAAAATCCAATTTGAGATTTCTGAAAATACTGTACAATTTGTTTTTTTTCAATTTTTTTATTCAGTCGGGACTTGTAATCTCATCCCCCGTCGAAATTTCATCGAGATGTTGAACCATGGTGGCCACAAATATTAGGGGAAAAGGAACTAAATTTTATTCATTCTTGAATATGTAAAGAGTTACATTGCAGTGCTTGCATGAGTAGACGATACTCCTTAGTACAAAAACTTGTACATTACAAGAAGCTGCTTTCTCTTTCTCACCGTGTCCCTCAATCTCTCTCAGCTCTCTCCCCTCTCTCTACCTGTCTCTCTCAATCTCTCTTAGCTCTCTCTCTCTCCCGTCTCTCTCATATCTCTCCCTCGCCCGTTGCTCCCTCTCTCTCGCTCGTCTCTCTCAATCTCTTTCGCCTGTCACTCTCACTCTCTCTCTTGCTCATCTCTCTCGATCTCTCTTAGCTCTCTCTCACCCCGTCGCTCTCCCATTCTCTCTCAATCTCTTTTAGCGATGAGCAAACAAGGCGGTGAGAGTAGTGGAGAGAGCGAGGAGCGTCGTGAGAGGAGAGAGAGAGCGACGAGCGAGCAACAAGAGGAGCGAAGAGAGCTAGACGAGGTGCCACCCGAGGAGAGGGAGAGAGAGGGACTGAGAAAGTGACATAGAGAGTCGAAGGGGAATGAGCAATGGTCAGGGAGGATTTCCATATGAGCGAGGCAACTTTTTCAGGAGTCAAAAGACAACGACTAAATACAAACGAGCAGAAAAGTGGTGTAATGCTCTTCTTCCCCTTAATGGCACAAGTAAGCACGCCCTCAAACACTTAGACTAGTTCTCCTCCCAAGCATTCTAAATATTTAAGCGTTCATAATTTTACTTAATTACTTAAATTTCACAATTTTATTTTCCTTTCTCCTTTCCCCCCCTTTTTTCACTTGTTTCCATTTCCCCCATTCCCCCTTCCTTCTTTTTTTCCCTTTCTCCCCTTCCCCCCACCAAGCCTTAGTCTAACTCTTCCTCTCCTTCACCCTAGCTACCCCCAGCTTGGCCCTCGCCACCTGATAGCATCTAGGCACCCCTCAATTTATTTTTATATTATTATGGTTTTGGTATTGATGACTAAGTTAGTAATATTCAAAACTTGAAGAAAAAATGAGCTGGAATCTATGATGGAACAAGCTGGGACAACAATATTAAGGCTTTTAATTTATAATTTATATCTTGGGAGATGTTTTTAGTCAAATAGCCTAGGTGTTTTATCTTTGTTTAGTTGTCCAAAAAGAGGGACTTTGCACAAGAAATAGTTTGTTAGGCAAAGGCAAAACCAGACCACTTGGGGCAAAAGACACTTAATCTTTATCCCTCTAAAACTATACCTTTCAGTACAACGGACCAATCTTTACCTATCTATATTCTTCAGTCCGTTGCAAACCTCGAATCCATTCTAAGTCAAAACTCCTTTTGTATATCTGTTTTCAGATTAAAATATACTCGCTTTCATATCCACATATTCTTGGTCAAACATTCTTTGAAAAACATCTTAGTCAAAAATCTGCCTATGTATAACGGACCAAAATATTTGGTCCGGCATACATGCAATCTTCACTCCTCAGTATCGGACCAAAGATGTCTTAGGTTTCCTATCCTCAGCAGACCAAAAATTTGGTCCGGAATCCCTTTTGGTATATGAGTTTTTGGCCGGACTAAATCTCCTATGTTCCTTTTGGATCGAAACCTAAAATAAGTATTCTCTATCTTCAAAGAAGTTTTTACTCAGGAAATGGACAAAATATTTGTGTTTAAATCCGTTGCTAGATTTAAAAGCTAGGATAAATCTTATCTATGTTTGAAAAAGGTTCTTGGCACATATCTTCTCTAAAGTCCATGCATAACGGACCAAAAATTTGGTCCGAAATACATGTGTCTTCTCGTCAAAACCTATCTTCTCTGAAGTCCATGCATAACGGACCAAAAATTTGGTCCGAAATACATGTGTCTTCTCGTCAAAACCTATCTTCTCTGAAGTCCATGCATAACGGACCAAAAATTTGGTCCGAAGTACATGTGTCTATATTCCTGGAAAATCTGTGGCTTTGTCCATATATGACGGACCAAAACTTTTGGTCCGGCGTACATAGGTCTCTATGTCTAAGCAAAATCTTTTGAAAGTCATGTGTAACGGACAAAGTTTCTTAGTCGGATACTCATATATCTCTCTTAGTTGTATGCCAGACCATTTTTCTTGATCGTCCCATGTACTACGGACCAAAATATTTGGTCCGTCGTGAACTCTGAAATTTGGTCCGTCATACACATACCCAGTATCGCTAAGCACTGATACATAGTCCGTTGTACGTGTGTATTTCTGTTGTTTCTGACATCTGACACGTCCAACGGCTACTGTAACAGGTGTAACGGCTATTTTCACCCAAAATGGCTATATAAGCATTTCCTGAGCCATCTACCAACATGTGAGATGAACTCCTTACACTTTGACATTGTCATATAGCTCTCATTCTCAAAAAAAAGGAGTCTGTGCTTCATTTTCACACAAAAATCTTCATATATTCCTAAGTGTGTAAGCTCCAAGTGAGTGTCTAGTTGTATGATTTGCAAAGTGAACCAAGAGACAGAACTTGTACAAGGTTTATTACTCTTGGATCTTGGTGATCCTAGACAGCTTGGAGGAAGTAAAACAGTGTGACCTATCCAAAGGTGTTTGTGGAAGGCAACTGTGTTTTGTGAGAGGTTTGGAACTCACCTCACTGGAAAAGTGAAAGAGTTACCTGAAGTGAACACCAGAGCTACTGCGACTAGCTTTGGAGAAGCTGAACTTCAAGAGAAGTGCTTCAACATGGATTAGGAGTGCAGCTCTGAACCACGGGATAAATCTTTCTCTCTTGTATCATTTCTTTTATTGCTTTCGCTGTTATTATTAGTTACTTGAATTCTGCTTTATTCTTGCTATAAGTTACTCTCGTTAAACTAAGTTAGTTAATTAAAATTGCTAGAATTCGTAAAATTGCCTATTCATCCCCCCCTCTAGGCCATATCGATCCTTCACCACCCCCTTCACCCCCACCTCGGCCCCCGTCAACCCTCCCTCCCCTTCCCTAGCCTCCCCCCTCGGCCCCCACCGGCCTCAGACTCCCCTTCCCCACGCAAGCCCCTCCTTCCCTCACCTCCCCACGACGGCAACGCCTCCTCGCCTCCCTCGCCCCCCTCTGCCTCCTCCTCAACCGGCGCCTCGCCTCTCCCATTGGCGTGCCCACCTCCCCCCTCCGGTCCCTCCTCTTCGGCCTCCTCCATGGTGCCCCCCTCCACTACGCCCCCTCCTCTTCGGCCTCCACGACACCCCTCCTCCACGGTGTGGCCACAGCGCGGTGCCCCCTCCTCTCTGGCCTCCTCCACAGCGTGGGCACAATGCGGCGCGGCATGGGCCACAGAGCGGGCGTGCGGTCACAGAACCCCCACACGCGCGGGCGCACGGCCATTGCGCGGGCTCGTGGCCACGGTGTGCACGGGCGACGGCGATGTCGCTGGCGCAGGTAACCCTCTGCTGCCTCCTTTCCCCTACTCCCTACCATGGGCCGCCGCGCCCTACCGCAAGCCGTCTTGCCCTGCTACGGGCCCGCGGTAGCTACACCGTGTGTTCGTGACAAACATGCTCCGTGCCCCATCGTGCCTCCGTGCTCGCGACGTGCTGTACCGCCCATCGTGCCTGGTTCCCGGACCCGACACGGCCCGGGCATCCATATTGTGTCGGCACGACCCATTATGCTTCGTTCGGGCCAGGTCTTGGACCGTGCCGTGCCCTCCATGCCACGGGCCGGCCTAAAAAAGCTTAGCCTGATGCCCACCTCTAGCCACACCATCTCTACCGTGGTTGCATAGCGCGGCAAGGGACAGTTGTCCCTGCCGGCTCTTTTGCGCTTAGTGGGGGCTATATTTGCAAAAAATTTCGCACGGGAGCTAACTTGCTTTTTTTCCCCTATGGTTACTTGTTTAGTTGCGACATACTGCACAGGATCGTATCATAATTGTAGCATTCCATTCCATTCCATTGGGTTCCATCGCTTGCCCCACTTTAGATTGTACCACTGGAGAAAGTTCTTGCCTGCTTGGACGAACGCAAGTGAAGGATTATATAAGCAGCAGCCTGCTCGCTCCAAGCTCATCATGGTACAGCACGGCACGGCACGGCACGCTGACTAATAATACATTGTTCTTTTGCCATCACCTTATGAGGCAAGAAGGAAATCACCACCACCACCTTCTTGATTTATAAAAGTATCATGTCTTATGATAACTATAGATAATTACTCCTTCAAGGAAGTTCAGTTCTTTCTTAAAAGAAAGATGAAAAATAAGCTAAGTAGAAAAGAAGAGAAAAGAAAAGGAGAGATCTTAGACGTCACTCTTTTCCCATGCATGTATACTGATCCAGGGTTTCAACCATGACGATGATTGATGATGAACAGCTGCATTGCCAGGCAGCTCGATCTCTCTTCACATCACGGAGCAGCTGTTGGGGTTCTCGTCACTGAAGTAGTTGTAAGGCTCGGCATGCGGGTGCGGCGGCATCGGGTATGACATCGGACATGGAATCGGCGGCCGCCCATACCCATAGCCCGTCGGCGGGTACCCCGCGGCGCCATGGCTGTGCCCGTGGCCATTCATCATCATCTGCAGTTGTTGCTGCTGCATCAATGCCATGTACTGCTGCTGCGCCGTCGGGTTCCCGGCCGCCGCGGCAGCCTGTAACATCTCCGGCCCGGACGGCATGCCGCCGCCGCCCTGGTACAACCCCGCCGCCGTCATGCCCTGCGCGGCACCGCTTCCACTGTGCTGTCCGTGCACGCTTCCCATGTGGGGGTGGCTCATGGACATCCTCACGGGCCAGCCCATCTGCCCCATACCAGGAAAAGCGGCACCGCCCATCATGTTAGGCCTCATCATGGCCTGCTGCGGCGGCATGCCGCCCATCGGGCCACCGACACCGACGGTGGGGCCACCAGCGCCGCCGCCCTTCTTCCCATGCCCCGGGTGGTTCCCGCCGCTCGGGGCTCCTCCTCCCTTGGTGTTATTCGGCTGCCCACCGCCTCCTCCGTTTTTACCTCCGCCGTGGCCGTTACCGCCTCCGCCACCTTGGTTCTGCTTGCCACCTACGTCTTTCTTGCCACCGCCGTTGCTGCCGTTGTTGGCGTCCCCCTTGATCTGCATAGGGATATCCTTGCCGCCTCCTCTGCCCTTCTCGCCACCATTGCCGCTGCCGTTGCCACCCTTCTTGTCGCCCCCACCGGCGTTTGGTGGCATGGCAATGGGCTTCATCATCATCATCATCTTGGGATCATCATACAAGTCGTCGTCGAGGCCTTCATCGTTGAAATCTTTGTCGTCATCAAAGTCGTCGAACTCGCTGCCACCGTCGTCCCCGAAGTCGTCCTCGGGGAGGTTAAACTTCACGGACTTAGAGTCCTTCATTGGCGCGGCCGCCGGGAACGGCATCTTCGTGTCCACGAACTGCGGCGGCACCTTCAGCCCCTTCATCTGCATCTGCTGAAGTTGCTGCGGCGTCAGCTGCGGCATTACCATCTTTGCGTCTTTGCTGCCACCTCCGCCCTTCTGGCCTTTGCCGCCGGCGTCCTTGGGCTGACCCTTGCCACCGCCGTCAAGATTGAGCTTTTGAAAGTGATTGGCCACGCCAGCAGCCTTGGAGCCCCAGACCTCGGCTCGCTTGCCGGCCTTGTTCAGCTTCTTGATGATGGTGGTCGGATCCACCACGCCGGACACCGTCACCTTCCCCTGCTCCGGGTCCATGCTGGTCTGGTACACACCTGCATATGAATTCAACGTATATCTCTTACAAGAAAGGAGCAAAAATGGGCAACAAAAAACAAGGATAAAACTTAAGCAATTTGCTCTTAAAAAATCTTTGTTTTTTTTACCTTCAATCTTGTGGAGGATCTTCTTGACCTTCTTCTGGCACCCACCACAGTAGATGTTCACTTTCAGCACACAAGTCTGAATTTGGGAGAAACAGAGATCACAGATTTACCAAAATAGCAAAACAAACAGGTTTCAAAAAACATAGCAAGAGACATGCAAGAAAACATAGGTGAAAAGAAAAGCAAGCAGCCTGCTTGCCTGATAAAAAAAAATGGCAGCAAAAACAAAATAGTATGGAATGTCTGCACTACCGTTTGAGTTGAGAGGATGCAAAATTAAACCTGACCTGTATCTTGAGGGCTTCCTCTTTACTCATCCCTGACCACCTCAAATGCTGCAACCCCCCAACCAAAGGCACAAGAGGCTTCACACAGATGTATAGAACACACAAGCCTCAAATCAGGGGAAGAACAACAAGGAGGCAGCACCCATGAAAGACTCTCACGAAAGGCTAGCCAAAGAGGAAATTAAATACCCCTTTGTCACTTGTCAGTAAGTACAGGGAGGTGTTGATCATGTGAAGTACTCCGATGTTATACTGCCCTCACCATTCACCAATGCCGGTTTTTCTCTTTTTTTGTAAAGGTTTACATGGAAGCCTTGCTCTCCTGCAAATTGCATATCAGACCCTCCTGTGACTCTCTGTTTTTTCTTAGAGGATGTGACACTGTTAGACTGTACAGTATTTTTAGGGCCGTGTATAAAACTACTCACCAGCGGAATATTCCGTTAGATGTATCACAAATATTTGTCTACATGGTTTTCCCAGAAACGAGGTAGCAAGACCAAAAAAAAAAGATTGGTAAACGTACAAGACGCTGTACGAAACTAAGTAATAATACAATTGAAGAAGTTTTTTTTTTAAACGGCGCGCCGTGATTATATTATAAGAAGGGAAAAAAACAGAATACAGGGTATATAGGTACAGAGAGAGCACGCAGAAGCGGGATAGACGGACAGAAGTTGGGTTGTAGGTAGAAGATAAAAGGAAAAAAATAGGTTGCTAAAGTTGCCGGTGTAGGATTTTTCTAAGGTGCGTCGCTCCCGCGGAGACCCAGTTGGCTACCTCATATTTGACCGATTGAAGGATTTGCTCGTGTGTTGCCCAATTTCTTTAGAAGATCTTGTTGTTGCGCTCTTTCCGACAGATATTCTCGTGTGTTGCAACAGGATTTGCTGGTGTATTGCCCAATTGAAGAAGTTATTCCAACGGATATTCTATCGTGTATATCGTTGCGTACAAGATGTCAAGATTCTGTCCGACAAAAACCATGCAATGTTCGCACAATTAATAGACGAGTTAGCTCATTTTTGTCTGGTTGTAACGCATTGCATGCATTATGTCATGATCCCGAGTGACGAGAGCGTACGGCATCCGTACAAAGTAGACACACGTTAACGGAGCTTTGACATTCACTAAAGAAGAACACCAGCCGAGCTATGTACACACACCCACACACACGCACTCAGCTCTCATACGCACCCATTGACCCACGTCAAGAAGGGACTCGAATCCGGGTGGGCTGAGCACTCACCTAGCGCTCACGCCAACTGAGCTAGAGCTCGGTTCGCAATTATAGCAATTTCCATGCATAGCTGTTACAATCCGTATGAGGAGAGCACATGCAAAAGGTAGACGGGTTAGCTCTGTCTCACGTTCCATGGCTGTCTACGTATACGTTATACGCAATCACTATAGGCAATATTTTTTTTACTAAGTAGGACAATAGTTAGTTGAAGACGCCGAAAGCATTTGTTAATTTCATTGAAAACCGATTATAAGTTGGTATAAGCTCATCATTTGCCCTGTATATTTTAGAGCATGTTCCAAATGCAGGATTTTCGCGTAGAACAATGTCTCTCTGGTAACAGGGAAAATTCCCACATCCAATACATTGAGGGGTTCATGTACCGACGAATAAAATATTATTTAGCAATTAAACGCCGTTATTCGCATGGACTCCAACGTCCAAGGACGTACCTCGACTAGATTAGTCCTGTAAGCAAGGGCCAAGGTGTAAAAAAACGCGGGAGGGGTGACGCGCGATGCGCATGACGCCGGCACAGTTAACCAGTGCACCTTTAATCATCGTCGTCTTGTGGCGCCAGAGACGACGCGGCGGCGCATCCATCCATCGTCGCCTCCCTGGCGGCGGCCGGCGTGGCGTGGGCTCTGTGCAGTCCGCCGGTGAAGTCCAAACGTCACGCGCGCTCAGAGCCCATCTCACCTCGTCACTAGCAGTGCAGTCATGGTGCGTCGGAGGAGGGTGGTGAGCAATACATTAAACACGCTCATCTGTGGCCTTTGCTGCTGCTGCTGGTGCCGTCCGGCCCCTTTTGTCCACTTTGAAAATCGGTACTCACTCCGTGGGTGCGTATTTTCTGCTGACTAGACTGAGGACTATTAAAAATGATTTGATTATCTTTAATTATTTTTTTTGTCGTAAACACCTATTGTATAATTTAGACATCAACATGATCTCCAAAATACAGGTTTGATCACTAATTTCTATTATAATGTGTTTATAAAACCCAATAAAATTATAATGTTATGAAATTACTTTTCGAGAAAAATTTACATATATGGTTTCCATTATTAAATTTTAATATTTAAGAAGATATTGACAATCAAAGCTTCAAAAGTTTGAAGGCACGTATGTCCAAAACGATAACTATATATGACTGGAGAGTGTATCTCTAAGCATTATATTTAATGTATACATATTTATCTCGAAGCACTATATTCAATATATACATGTAGAGAATATAAAGTAAATCTAGATACTTATTACGTCATGTATTTATAGACAAGGCTATTCAGGAAATACATCGGTCAATAATTCCAGCATCCATGTTGCGTTACTGTCTTTTTGATTTAGATTCTCGCAATCAAGGTTTCAAAATTCGGTTTCGGATCATATCTCGTTGGTGACCGAAATCCGAAATCCCGACGAGATCTCAGAATTTCGGACGAAATTCAAAAAGCAAATTACAAATCCGGCTTTTTTGGACCGAGATTTCCGAGATCTCGGCAAAAATTGCCGAGCCGATCAAAATAACTCATGCTCACATCAATGACGGTTTTTAGCTAAAATCGTCTGTGATATGCATTTTTAAAATTTTTTATTTTACTGAGATTTGAAATCTCGTATCGATCGAAATTCAAAATGTCAGCCGAAATTTTGGAAATTTCACCTGGATTTTTAACCTTGCTCGCAATCTGGTCACCCCAAAAGGAAATGAAAAAAAAGGCAGTCACATCACACCATACTGACCATAGGCGCGGTGATGCCGTGATGGATGGATGTATCATGCATGGCTCATGCATGCAGTACAGTTGGAGGAGCCGAGAGACGTTTGGATCGATTGGACGGCGACGGCAGCATCGTATCTCGTGCTTTGACGTTGCTAACCGATGCCAAGAGGGATGGACGACAGTTGTGCACTTCACTGTCCGGGTGGACTTCAGCTCAGTCATGCCATCAGCTGATCAGCATCAACACAGAGATCCATCCATGCACATGCCGGCCGGCCGGAAGCAGCAAACAACAATTCCATGATGCAATGCATGAGCAGCAGATAAACATAAATCTGCCGATTACGATTATATATATTTTTACTGTGGGCAGCTCATGAAAAAAATCTGGAAGCCGTTCGTAGAATATATAACCAGACCAGATAGATGCATGTATTTTCTCTGTACAGTTTATTACTACTTCCGCTAGAGACCAATTAAAGATATACATGCATATATGACGATCTCGACCAAATCGAGGGTACGGATTTGTCAATATATCTCCGACGAAAGCCTCCGGTCATGCATGCGCTGCTAGAGATAGAGCCTGATGCCATCGTGTCTTCCAGTGCGTCTACAAGCTAGAGGACAATCTACAAGTCTCGGACGATTCCTACTTCTAATTTTTCAACTTCGGTTACTTACAGATCGAATGTGCTGGCATCCATGCAATGCATGCACATTGAGTTTCTTTGCATGCATCTAGTAAATTGCAGGCATATATGACAAACTAATCTCGACTGCACGTACTAGTTACCGCTCTGTATTATTTTATAGAACTTTTTTTTTGTCATATAGACCAAGAAGATTTAAAAATGATTAGATTATCCCTAATTATTATCACTAAGCACTATATTTAATGTATGTAGAGAATATAAAGTAAATATAGATATTTATTAGAGGTACAGAGAGAACATCGATCACACTAATTTTGCATTAGAATATAAAATACGTCTTATATTTATAGATAAGATTATTAAAAAATAGTCTTACGAGGGAGTATTACCATATCTCTCAACCAAGCAAACCAAATCCATGATTTCACTGGTGAGACTAGAATTATTCACTGGTGAGACTAGAATTAATCTGGCTCCAAGCATTTGCAATAACAATGTCAAAGTGATGATCTGTGTCCTGTGAAGGATCTAATGATAAATTGATTTAAGCTCTTCAAGGGAATATTTTTTTTCTACGTTGCATCTTCCCACGGAAGTTGGTGGGCAACGCTCTTCTTCGAAAAAAAAAGTTGTGGGATGACGTAAGTTTCAAATTTCGGTTTTGAATCCCAACTCGGAGGCGGCTAAAATCCGAAATTTCGGTGAGATTTCGGAATTTCGGTTAAAATCCGGACGAAATTCAAAAAGCAAATTTGAAATCCGGTAAATTTGAAAACGAAATTTTGTCTTTTTTCAACACATGTGAAATGGTCTTCCAAGGCTAGAAAAAAATAGGAAAATGGTACATGTCATGAAATTGAGATGGATGAGTTGGTCCAAGGCGCAAAGTTTTTGAATTAGTAAGCTCTTATATATAACTTGTATATGTATAAAGTTTCACATGTACTCCACTCCAAATCCGATTCTAAAAACATTAAATCCGGTCTAATATGTGCTAATCTCAGTTCAAAAAATCAAAAAATTTGAAATCATTATAGCAATTTGATTTTTTTAAAAAGTTTTTTTATTCTGCTATGATTTGAAATATCGTCCCGTACGAAAATCCGAAATCTCGACCGAAATTTCGCTAAAATTTAACATGCATGTCTACTTGATGCCACAAGAGGGCAACTTAGTGGTGGACGCACACGTACTTGAATTTGTACTCATGTCAATTGCATGCATGTAGCTAGGCGTACGCTGCACTGCATCGTGTGACTCGGCCCCTTTTTTTCAATATGAAAACAAACCAGCTTTATCATCATCTAGTCATTGATACTTGCAATAAATCGGTTCGACGTATTTGCAAATGTGCTTGCGTTTAATTGATCCCTCGTGAAAGTAGAGTAGAGATTGAAAATGAGAGATCATTTTTTATTGCGCATGTGTTACATATTTATACAAACTAATGGGTGAAAGTTGATGGTGTCCAAAAGACACCTATTCAACAAAAGACACATATTCTAAGAGTTGGCAATTAATTGCCCACTTAACTCCTTAACACCCCCCTTAGGCGAATAACACAGTCTTCATGTGCTTCGATAAAATCCTCCAAAAACCCATTGGAAAAATATGAGGATAAATTCATTCTCATAATTATATGACATCTAAAACTCCTTTAAAACCCAATAAAAAAATATAAGGAGAAACTTTATGGCATAAGTTCACATTCAATATTGCCTCATTAAAAACCTTTTATGAGAAACCATTTATGTAAAACTCATAAAGGAAAAGAGTGCAATATGTTCTAGTTCAAGGGTTAACTCCCCCTGAACCTTGCAACTCATGAAGTTATCTCATACCGATCCCCTGGACACATCTTTGAAACGAGTACGTCGGTAAAGACTTAGTGAATAAATCGGCTAGATTTTCACATGACTTTGTTTGCAAGACATTTATCTCACCACTCTTTTGAAGTTCGTGAGGATAAAATAACTTAGGAGTAATATTTTTTGTTATATTACTCTTTATATAGCATGTTTGCATCTGAGCAGCACAGGCAGCATTATCTTCATAGGTAATGGTAGGAGATTCTAATGGATTAATACCACATGATCTTTGTATGCGGTTAATCATTCTGCAAAGCCATACACATTCACGTGATGCTTCATATAAAGCAATTATTTCAGAATGATTAGTGAAAGTGGTTACTAAAGTCTGTTTACAAGACTTCCATGAAATAGACGTACCACCATAAAGGAAAACAAATTCAGTCTGTGACTTGGCATTGTGGGTATCAGACATATAGATAGCATCTATGTATCCAATTAAAGTTATATCTTGATTTATTTGAAACATCAAATCAAGATCTTTTGTACCATTAAAGTACCTGAGGACATGTTTAATACCAGCCAGATGCCTTTTTGTTGGTGATGCGTTTTATCTAGCCAATAGATTGAATGCAAATGCAATGTCAGGCTTGGTACAATTTGCAAGATTCATTAGTGATTCGATGGCACTAAGATATGGAACTTCCGGTCCCCATATCTCTTCATCATCTTCTCTAGGTCTGAATGGGTCTTTATCCATATTAAGGGATCTTACAACCATAGGTGTTTTCATTAGATACGATTTATCCATATTGAATTTCTCCAATATCTTCTGGATATATGCAGATTGGTGCACAAATGTTCCTTCAAGAACATGCTCAAACTGTAAGGCTAAGCAAAATTTGGTCTTATCCAAATCTTTCATCTCAAACCCCGTCATAAGATGGTTACTTGCCTCTTCTATTTCCATTGTGGTTCCGATGATATTTAAATCATCAACATATACTGAGATGATACAGAATCCACTTTGGAATTTCTTTATAAACACACATGGACAATCATCATTATTAGAGTATTCTTTTTTCAAAAGAAACTCACTTAGTCAGTTGTACCACATCCTTCCCGACTGCTTTAATCCATATAGCGACTTTTTCAACTTGACGCTATACATGTTGCGATTTGCATTAGGATTCGGAATTTTAACCCCTTCAGGGATTTTCATGTAAATATCCGAATCTAATGACCCATACAAATATGTGGTCACTACATCCATTAACTTCATCGATACTTTCATATTAACTGCCAAAGATATTAGATATCGAAACGTTATTCCACTCATAACGGGAGAGTATGTCTCATCGTAATCGATGCCAAGTCTCTGCGTGAACCCTTGGGCTACAAGCCTCGCTTTGTATCTCATCACTTCATTGTTTTCATTCCTTTTTCGAATGAAAACCTATTTATTTCCCACAGGAAACACTTTAGGAGGAGTTGGTGTTATTGGACCAAATACCTCCTTTTTATTAAGCAAAAGTAATTATGCTTCAATTGCTTCCTTCCATTTGACCCAATCTGAGCACTTCATGCACTCTGCAATGGTCTTTGGTTCTAGATCCAGTTGAAGGCTCTCTGCAATCTTTGAGGCAAAATGTATGTCGACAATTGTAGTATCGCTTTTATATAATTCTCCTGAATTGACATAATTCGTGGAAATTTCTTCATTTACATCATCTAACTCCTTGTGATTTCCCATAACAACGGAGTTTAGGGGTTCTGATGTTCCAGCATCTAAATTTGTGCGCACTTTGATACTGGGTTTACCATTCTTCGATGGTTCTCAACTTCATGTTGAGTTTCTTTTAATAATTCAAGTATTGTACCTTTAGCTTTAGAAGAATTCCGTTTTTGCGGACGTCTCCGCGGAACTAAGTCCTTTTTATCTGGAATTCTCCCCCTCTTCTTCTCATTAGGGGCAAGAATAGCTTTCTGTGGTACCTTCACTCTTTCTGGTACATCGACTGCGGGTATATATGATTTTGTAACACCCTTGTAATCAGTAAATGCATTTGACAGATTATTTGCAATTTGTTGCAAAATTATTATTCTCTGAACCTCCAGTTCAGATTCTTTAGTACATGGATCTAAAGACTGAATGCAAGTGGCATTCCAATCTATTTCTCGGCATTCTTCGTGGTAATTATTTCCCCTAATGCCGGAAAATTATCCTCATAAAAAATATAATCAGCGTACCAAGCTATAAACAGATTCCCTGTTAATGGCTTAAGGTATTTTATTATTGACGGAGAATTATACCCCACACAGATCCCCAATTTCCTGTGAGGACCCATTGATGTACGTTGTGGTGGTGAAATTGGTAAGTATACTGCACAACCGAATTTTTACAGATGGGAAATACTTGGTTCATTTCCACGTACTAATTGCAACGGGAAGACCGTATGATATACAGTTGGTATTATTTGGATTAGTTCTGCGGTGTGCAAGACCGCATGGCCCCAACAACTTGTTGGTAACCTACAATTTTGTAAAAGAGGTCTAGCAATCAGTTTGACCCTCTTTATCAAAGTTCTGCTAGGCTATTTTGTGCGCGGACATATGGCACAGAATGCTCTACATTAACGCCCAGAAGCATACAATAGTCATTAAATGCTCTTGAGGAGAACTCAGCGGCATTATCCAATCTAATGGATTTGATCCTGTTTTTAGAAAAATTGGCTCATAACTTAATTATTTGGGTCATTAATCTAGCAAATGCATGGTTTCGTGTGCTTAATAAACACATGTGGGACCATTTTGTAGAATCATCTATTAAAACCATAAAGTATCTAAACGGCCCACTTAAGGGCTGAATAGGTCCAAAGATGTCGCCCTGAATTCTGTCCAGAAAATTTAGTGACCCATTTTTTACTTTGAGGTATGATGGTTTCAAAATCAATTTCCCTTTAGCACAAGCAGTGCACATGAAATCCTCTGATTTAGGAAAATTTGAAGTTTTAATATTATGGCCAACAGAACAGTTTGTAATTTTTCTCATCATCCCCATACCAGGATGACCTAGGTGATCATGCCAAATCTTGAATTTGTCAAGATTTTGAAAAATTGTTTTGAACGCAACATGCGGTTCAGATTTGATGTACATGTAGTACAATCTGAATGAATATGAAGGAAGTTTTTCAACCACTTGTTTTTCGTATCCATCAACTTTAGTGAGGAAAATATATTCATCGTCTCCCTCACTAGTAGGTTCCGCATGAAAATCATTAAGACGAATATCTTTAAAACTTAGTGGGGTATGATTTGATTGAGGATACAACAGAGCATCTTCAATCGTCAATCGTGTACCCATAGGGAGAACTATGATGGCTCTTCAAGTGCCAATAATTAGATTATCACTTCTAGCGATAATCATTATATTTTCATTTTTCTTTGTCAAAGTATGAAAATATTTTGTTTCCCTTAATATTGTATTTGTGGTACCACTGTCAACAAGACAGATTTTGTCCTCCATTGGATTGTGCCACCAAATTCTATAATAAAGAGCATGATTATTAACTCAAATATAAAACAAGTACATCAATATATATAATGTATGTCTGCAAATACAATATGTGCTTATACAATACAATTACAATACCCATGTTCCTACGGAACTTAGCTAACTGAAAATATACAACAATATTATATAAAACAATTATGACTGACTATTTACATAAGAGGATAACTAGAAGACTACACAATGTCTTCGAACCGATCTTGGGAAGTGTATTCAACCAACATATTATCTGTTTTCATGAAGTCGTCTTATTTCAATTGGACCATCTGATGGTGCTCAACATTCAGAGCAATATCCTTTGATCCCATTTCCAGATCTTTGTCTGCTGGTGAAATGAAGTGAACTTCCCCTTTAGGCCTCTTGTCTTTGTCCACAGATTGTTGATATATCTCAATCAAATGTGGAGCAGTGCGACATTCTTTTGCATAATGTCCTTTGCAGCCACATTTATGGCAAGGGCCTAATTTTTTCTTAGAAAAACTCTTCTTGAATTTTTCCTTACCATATACTTTGCCTTTGAATTTCTGCATATCATTGGATTGCCACTTTCCCTTTTTCTTATGACGCCTCTTACGCCCATGGCTACTGCTAGCCCCTTGAGTGTTAACATGTGCTTCAAGCACCGCCATTGCCCCTGTAGGGCGAGTATGATGATTTTTCATAAGAATTTCATCATGTTTCTCTGCTTGAAGCAAAAAGTATAAATCAACTTAGAGTACTTCATATACATCTTTTGGCAATATTGTTGTTGAAGTATACGCATAAAAGGATGGAAAGTGCATAGTAATTTTTCTATTAGTTCGGCATCACCAACTCCGTGGTCACAAAATTTTAGCTTAGAATTTATTTTATGTATTGCTGAATTATACGCTGCCACCGACTTGAAGTCCTGGAAACGTATAAGTAACCAATCTCGTTGAGCTTCTGGTAACATGACCGACCTTTGTTGGTCATACCTCTCTTTTAAGGAGTTCCACAATTGAAGTGGATCTTCCTCCATCAAGTACTCAGTTTTTAGGTCTTAGTGGAGGTGATGCCGAATAAAATGCAGGGCTACATATTTTGAGGCTTGTGAAATTTGCGAGTCATTTTGTTGAGGTTCAGTGATGGTTTTACCAAAACCTCTACCTCTCAAATTTATCTTTAGATCCATCGCCCAAGTCAGATATTTGCTGCCATCCAAGGCCAGCTCTGCAAACTCCTTTTTGGATATGTTTGCCATGTCTTACAATTTGATTTTCATACAATTGTAATTAATTTACTTTCTCAAAGTAAAATTATGGCATGAAATTGTTGTAAATCAGTACACTAGGGTCAATGTATAATAATTGTATTTTCCTGAAAATTCAAGGACTAAAATGCAATTTTAACTTAACTACGACAGCTAAATTTGTGATTTCCCTAAATTCAGAGGGATAAATTGCAAACTTTATATAACAGGCCCATTTATTCGTAGTTTTACATTTTTTTAGGGGTCCTTTTGTAAATTTGTCGGGACCCTTAAATAGGCCAACCGGCCCATTTAGACCCGGTGCTAGGGTTTCCAACCCTAGCACCATGGCTGCTGCCACCCCAACGTTGGTGAGAGGCTCATCGGTCGTTGTGCACTCACCCTTGGCCTCCGTGCGCGGGAATCGAAGTCCTCGATATCGCCTGAGGGACGTTCCGGTTGCTTCACCGGATCCGACCACTTGGAGCGCGTCGGCAAGCGCCACCACTCTCTCGAGTGTGCCGGGCGCCTCCGCCACCTTGGGTGCACCGGGCGCCACGGCCGTGTCGTCAAGCGCAGCAAGCGTTGCCACCCCGTTGGACACGTCGACCGTCTTGGGTGCGCCGATTGGCGCCTCTCTGGTGCCTCCGCCAGATCCAGTCGCGGCGGGTATCTCCACGTCGCCGAGGACTACAGCCTTGGTGTCGGGTGCCATCAGCACACCGTTGCACGCCGCCTTGGGTGCGTCTAGTCGCGCCGCCACCTCGCCAAGCGGTCTCAGTCGCGTCTACCACGCTGTGGGGCACCTCGGCCCCTATGGCCAGTGTTGTACCGATGAGCACCACGGCCCCCTCGGTCGCTACGACCAATGGTGATCCGGTGACCATGCTGCGATAAGGCTGAGCATGACTTCGCTAGCGTCGATCATATCGCGCACACCAATGGCGACGTTCCAACCGACGGTGTTGTAGAGGCAGGATGCGTAGGATCGTCGTTTCCAAGTTCATGATAGAGGTGAGTACGTTTGAGACATCGTCGTTGTTCTACGCCATTGGATTTACCGTGTCTGGGATGTGGCCAGTGATCCTCCCGTTTGCCGTCGGCCTCTGTTTGCCTGTGCTCAGTGGATTAGAGCAGTGCCGATAACGTGTTGAAAGTAGAGTAGAGATTGAACTCGAGAATGAGAAATCGCTTTTTATTGCACATGTGTTACATATTTATACAAACTAATGGATAGAAGTTGATGGTGTCCAAAAGACACCTATTCAATAAAAGACACCCATTCTAAGAGTTGACAATTAATTGCCCACTTAACTCCTTAACAATCCCCATGCAAATCCAATAGCCTGAAGGTCCAGGTTTTGCCGTGTCTTGAGTGACGATTTGGAAATTTTCATTATACTTAACTTCTCAAAGTTTTGGGGTGAGAGAGCGCGAGAAAGAGAGTTGGAGATGCCAACCAGCTACCATCAATGCGATTCTTTCTAAATGTTAAGCATGCATGGTAAATCATACACCGATACAGACTTTGTAGATTATCAAGAAATCAAATTTGACAACTTTTTGAGTCAGAGAAGTTGTTTAGTTCTAATTTACATATTGTGACGCGAAATAGGAACGGGAATTGACATCATAGACAGTACTGATCAGTCACTTGCCTTGAAAAGTGTTTGAATGAAAAGATGAATAATTTACATATTGTGAATACATCCTACTAAACAGAACCTAAAGGAACAAGTTTTTCTTCTTAGAGGAACAACATTATGACTACCATCAATACTGAACAGTACGCATCCCAAAAAATCTGAGTGCAGGGACATCTGGTCCTCAAGCAAGGATATGTTACTGGGACCCATTCTTCTTCATCCTCAGGAAGCTAACTAATGTGATTCTGGAGGGAGGACCTGTGCCCGATCTCTTCTTAATTGTTGTTGTCTTCCACAGCTTTCCATCTCTTACTGTGGTCATGGTTGTAGATGTTACGTTATAGAACTGCATACAGAGAAGTGGTGATCAAGACTACAATTATTCGATGATAGATTAAGTTATTTCCAAGAAGAACTGGTAAATTTTACGCAGCTTGAAAATATATTTACCTCGCACACACCATGAAGAAGCAACCTCTGAAATGGGTCCTGGACATTCAGCACAAGCACATCTTTATCACCAATATCTTCAATAAAGGCCCTAACTCGTTCCTGCAAAAGTGAAAATCAGATGATGCAATGTCAAGCAACCATCAAACGATGCTAATATAGGCAAGTGTAGCGCATTAGTACCTCTTAAGTATGTAGTACAAACCAAATGCAATTGAACTCTAATTGGCTTACTAGCACTTTCATTCGTAGAGCATGTGAATCAGTGAATGTATATATCAAAAGTTTCACAACGCTGCTACATAGTAACAAATTAGCATCTGACCATATGTCATTTTTATGAATGGTAATTAAATTAAATTTCAATAGAGAGTAACAGAAACATACAATAGAACTGTCAGCCTTGTTGTTGGCTGAAGTGAGAGCAGAACTATTTCCATTTCATTATGGTATTGGGTAAGTACAGATTACAAGCCCCAATTACAGAGACAGGGAAACAACAACATACAAGACAACCCCCCCAAAAAGGTCCTTCCCACAGGGATTCAAATTTCGTTTTGGATAAAATTTTGCCAATGACCGAAATCCGAAATTTCGGACAAAATTCAGAAAGCAAAATTCAAATCCGGATTTTTTGGACCGATTTACGGGCAAAATATCCGAAATTTCTGCAGATTTCAACTGAACAAAAAAAAATGGTTCAAACGATGTCAATTTTTTTTTAATTTTTTTGTGTAGGGTTCCTGACACATCAGTGATGTTCCCATAAAATTTTCAGATGATTATCAAGTCTGAGGAATTTTTAAAAATTCGAACATTGCTACTGTCCTGATAAAACGCTGACCATCAAGTTTGAACCGAATGAAAAATGGTTCAAACCATGTTAAAATTTTTTGAATTTTTTTGTGCATGGTTATAAAGCATCACTAATGTTCTCATAAAATTTTCAGATGATGATCAAGCTTCATGAATTTTTACAAATTCGGACAGTGCTATTGTCTTGTTAAAAGGCTTACCGGCAAACTTGAACAAAATGGAAAATGGTTCGAACCACATTAGAAAATTTTGAAATTTTTTGTGAATGGTCCTCATGTAACATTAATGTTTCGATAAAATTTTTAGATGATGAACATGCTTAAAGAATTTTTAAAAATTCTGATAATGCTACGTCCTGATAAAAGCCTGATGATCAATACATAGATTTGCTTTAGCAATCAAAAAAGGTTTAAAATTTTTGAAAATTTTATAGAAGGTTGACAAGGAAATGTTTAAGATCTCATAAAAATTTTGAATCATAATCACACTCAAGCGAATTTATAAAATTCTTACAAGGCACAGTACCATTTATGTTATTTCTCTTTTTGATTTTTGAAATATAATATAACAAATGAAGTTCAATGCTTACATAGATTTGATTGACCAAACAAAAAAAATTGAAATTATTTTGAAAAATTTTCTGTATAATCCTACACTACTATATATAGTACCATAAATTTTTCAGATCATTATCAAGCTTGTACAATTTTATAAAAATCTGATAGTGTTTCTGCCAAAATTTTAAAATGTCTCAAAAATTCGGTTTTTGAACAAATTTTCATAGAAGATGACTTTCTTAAGGGTTATTGGACCAAATCCGGCCCTAAAAGGTTGAAAACCGGCCGAAATCAAGAAATCTCGGTGGTTACTGTAGCAATTTCAGAATTCTTTATCCACCCAGTAGTTTGGATTTCGTGGTGACCGGAAATCCGAAATTTTGGCAAAAATTCGCAGAATTTCGGCGAAATTTATATCCCTGCTACGCCACCCCAACTCTTTATAGTAAACTACGTCATTATTTGTTGACAAGGTTAGAAAGAGATCATAGATCCGACTGTTCTAGGCATGTATCAAAAAGAAATTTTGTTCTATTAATTATCAAGGACTCGTTTCTGCATTTGCAGTCATAGAATACTTGCGCGGCAGTGCTTGGTCATGATTTGATTTGTGTTTAGATAGTTCTTAACATCAATTCTACTGCTTGGTAAAAAAATCTTTGCCTTTGAGTGTTGGAACAAGAAAAATCAGCAGAGGAGATGGTAGGAGAAAATGAGTTTTTCGTAAGCACATCAAAATTCAGATTTTGCTAAACTTATCCAATATGAAGCTTTCCAACAAGCAGTTAGTGCTCTACATAAAAGATACACAAATGCAATTTCCCGATCCAACCAAAAAAAATTCTACGAATTCCTAAACGGCACCAAATTGTTTTTTAGAAGACATCATTTTTTGTTTTTAAAGTGCAGTGCCAAACTGCTATTGTTCGATTCATTAGTCATACTCCAAGCCAATCAGGATTATTCTAATAAATACTATATACCATCACAGGATTACGTTGTTGGTTTTTGGTTGTTAAAAAAGATAACAAATAACCATCACACACATTTCGTTGATATTCTTTCACTTGATCTTTTGAAGCTACAAACCAAATAGACGTGGTCTACCGAACCAAGAACTAAAATAATGAGAATAAAACAAATATACTAAGCATTTTGACAAACAGAAGTAGAATAGAATGGACTTGGTTAAGAAAAAGTAGAATCAAAAGAAAGAAGGCCGTACTTCATATATTTCAAGCAGATCAGGTAGGAATTTTCTCTTTATAGCTTCTCTTGTTTGGCGATCTACACGACGCCAAGAACTTAGAGCAATTAATTCATCTTCGTCCACATGATTCTTCTGTTTTGCCGAATATTGTTTCATGTGTTGCATAAATCTCGCCTACAAAGGAAAAACTCGCTAAGTATAATGGATATACAAACAAATGCATGTAATGCTACATGCATCTAATTTCTCTTTGTACATTTGGCTTTAATATATTTTCAACTAAATGATGGACAACACATGGCAGAAATACACACTAACATACCTCAACATCCATGTCAATGCTCCTGAAGGCATCCCACTCACCAACACTTGTCCTGCAAAATGCTGACAGGGGAAGTTCATCACCTACAAACAGGAAAAAAAAATCATCAGCATGGCACAAAGATAGATGTTCCAAATATAGCAATGCATAGACAAAACCAATTGTGTATCTATGGTGCCCATGCTGAATGATGGCACAACTAAAATAAGCAAATACACATGGGCAATTAATTGAAGCAAACATATGATAGATTGAGAAACAGAGCAGTCTAGAATTATACACTTAGATCCATAATTTTCAGACAATGTAACAGTACTTGTGAAAGTTAACATGATAGTGCTGTCAGGAAGAAAAATAGTTTCTTGATGTCAAAGCAATTAAAGCGTCAGGAAGAACAATAGTTTCTTGATGCCAAAGCAATTAAAGCACTTATTATAAGAATACATGGCATCTCAATAAAATATAAATGGCACAATATAAAACACATAAGTACACCTGGAACAGCAAATTCCATGGGCAGGTTGTCAGATCATGTGAACAAAATTGAGCAGCATTGGAGTTTACCCCATGGTGGAGGAGCAAAGAGGCCTTTGATTTCCTCAACATGAAGACGAGGGACGAGTTCAATGAGCAAGCGATCATTCAACCATCTACGAGATCTCCGGTTACTGACCTGTGTAACATTGTAAACCATCAACCTGAAGATTCCTAATACACAAGGTAACATGATTCATGTTAAATGGTAAATACTCTCATTGAACCTCATATGCACAAAAGTGCCAGTATCAAGCCAAAAAAAATCTAACTTTCGTTCCCAATTGGGGGTTTCCAAAAAAAAAGACTGGTTCTTTCATGTTCGACTTACTTCTCCATAAAACCGTGCTCTATTTATATCACAAGAACAAGAATCGCACTATAGTTTGATTTAATCACACACAGAATTAGTTGTAAAAGGCACAAGGGGAAATTATTTAGGATGAGGCTTCTCACCCTGGTGGCCATGTCCTCGAGGGCTTCAATCTTCCTCTCAATCATCTGCCCGCGCGACTTGACGGCATCGCCTGCGTATAGAAATCGAAACTTTAGGGGCAAATCACCGCATTAGGTCAGAAATGACAGTTTTTGCGGACAAGAAGTTACCTTTGGCGGAATCGAACAGGGAGGCGTAGAACTCCTCCTCCCTCCGCAGCAGATCCGCGTTCGCCATGCTCGATTCCTTCCCACGAGCTGCTCGCACTCCCTCTTCGGTCTCGGACTGTTTCGGCGACCGAGAATTTGAGACGGGGCTGGTTTCCTCTCCTCTTTGTTTCGATTGCGGCTCCTGTGATCTATCTAGGGTGGTTAGAATTGGGGGATCGTGTTCGTGACGTGAATCGTGATTCGTCTTCCAGAGAAGGCGGACGGGATTGGGCGAGAGCTGCGAGACACGTTAAGCGCGTGTGGGTTTCTCCATGAAAGTGGGACCATCCATATGCGAGGCCCACATGTAAATCAAACAGGTTTCCTTGATAGCCAGGTAGATTGAGGGCCCGAAAGAGCATATACGCTTTCTTCAATCCTTGGTACCGGATCTCCGAGTCAGAGGCAGTGGTTGTCAGGATCACAAAACCATCTGTACCTTTTTTTATAATGCACCTGAACATTTTTTTTTATTTACCTTAAAGAATACACCCCATTAAAGATGGTCCAACCTTCATGCACCCGTAAACGTCCCAAAAACTTGCCTCCATCAAAATTAAACTCTCGGATCTTTCCTCGAACTTTACTCACACACATCAGATGGCCATTGTTTAATGTGTCTAACTCATCCCTGTGGCCACACAGATCCCCCACCTCAAAGATCATCTCAAGGAAAAGGAAACAAATATCACGAATTAAGGAAAAGGAAACAAACGTTTTAGAAAAGGAAAAGACCATATATTACGTGCTGGGAAAAGGAAACCGGAAGACAGGGCACTATACTAGTAAATTCAAAAAAATTATGCGACATCAGTTAAAATTGACAGTTTTAGGTTAAAATCGTGTGGCAACGCCGTAATGGTTAGCACCCACCAATTGGCAATTTTTGATTTTTTTTCAAAAATTTTGAATTCTTAACCCTTCGGTTTATGACGATTTTCGACTCGACAATTTCGATTTTCGAACGGTTTTTTTTCGAAATTGGTTTTGTGAACCTTGGTGGTTGCTTGGACAAGACTCGGGGATTCAATTTGACATAGCTGTTTCCGTATTTTAGACCACGGTTTTTCACTGTCAGAAACTGATAGTAACAGTTTTGAATATAGCCTATATAATATCGGTAACAAATTCAAAGTGAATATAGAGCAGAATCTATATGGTACAGAATATTTTTATTAAATATCACCCAAAAACATATACCACATA
This sequence comes from Otatea glauca, assembly GCA_036346275.1. Taxonomy (NCBI): domain Eukaryota; kingdom Viridiplantae; phylum Streptophyta; class Magnoliopsida; order Poales; family Poaceae; genus Otatea; species Otatea glauca. The sequence goes on along the minus strand of CM070733.1, from coordinate 3,832,459 downwards.
TAGCATATATATGGCAATATTAATCAACCTTATGAATTCAATATGCAACATAATTATCGTAATTTAACAAGTTATTTTATCAGGTGTCCAGCAATGTTGCAAAATTACTCTTCCGATACGACATTCTCTCCATACTAGAAATTTGGAAAAGCAGTCACATGGCCATATATATATATATCAATCGTTATAGACTATAGATATTGGACTGGGTCAAATTGAGGCTGTTAGAATATAGGCTAGAAATTTTCAAATATCCGAATAGAGTTTTCGGAATTATCCAAGAATATAAACATAATATCCTAATCTGCCTGACAGTGATCTCCCTAATCTGAAATCAACTATCCGAAACAGTTGCTAAATCCAATAACTATTCGACACGACTAGCCAAATTCGAGTCAAAAAGATCCGGTCAGTCAGCACCTATTTGATCTGATTGCATCCCTATTCATGGTGCTTGGTTTTGCTTGCAATTCCTCAAGTCGGTCATCTTCATTTCTCATGTTTTGTATGGGCTCACGCGTAACCTAAATTAGTTATCGTTTTAAAAGACTAAATTAATTTTAAAATTTCTAGAAATGGAATTAGGTGCGTAAGGTAATTAACTAAGCTGGCATTGCGATGGACTATGGATACTTTGTTTGTGTTCAGATATTTGTGGTGTCTGGCTATATGTTTTTTCTCCAAATCAAATCATAAATGGAGATATTATTATTACGTTTCTAAGGACAGAAGTACAGAACCCATGAGAGAAAATACAAGTGGAAAAAATGCATTGGATAACAGAATTGGTATATCTCTACTACTTCTAATTAGGAGTTGGTGACAGTGGTCCATTCTCCTTTAAAGTATCTGATTTGTTGGATCTGATATAAACGGTTGAGATAGAAAATGATTTAATCATATCTTAGATAGAAGGATTTTATCATATCTTTTTTGAATAGAAATATTATTTTAGCATAGCTCTATTCACATGTTCTTACTATGGAAGAATGTTATTCATATATCTTATAAATGGAAGGATTTTCTCATCATGTCCTGCTTGGACAGAAGGATATACTCACCATATCCCATAATACGGGAATTCTATCTCATCATATCTGAAAATGCATAGATTAAAAGGAAAGAATCATGCAATCAAATCATGTGCCAATCACGAAGATGTCGGGGAGACCTGGCTTCCATCCGCCTGCGTACGTTGCCTTCTGCTTTCATCTACTCCCTATTAGAGGGCACCCACTCTCATCTCCAGGAGGACAGACCGGTCGATAGTGGGGACACACGCAGGAAGAGAAAAGAAGAGAAAGGCTGCGTGCAAGAAGTAAGAAGATTTCCTGCAAGAGGAAGGCAATAACTTTCTCGTCCTTCAATGGTAAGGATTGATATCTCTCTACTAATTCTAATTAAGAGTTGGTGGCGATCGTCCGTTTTCCTTCAGAGTACTTGATTTAATCATATCTTAGATGGAAAGATTTTATCATATCTTTTTTGAATAGAAATATTATTTTAGCATATCTCTATTGACATGTTCTTACTATGGAAGGATGCTATTGATATATCTTATAAATAGAAGGATTTTCTCATCATGTCCTGCATGGATAGAAGGATATACTCACCATATCCCATAATATGGGAATTCTATCTCATTATATCTGGAAATGCATATATTAAATGGAAAGAATCGCGCAACCAAATCACGTACCAATCATGAAGATGTCGGGGAGACCTGGCTTCCATCCGCTTGCGTACGCTGCCTTCTACTTTCATCTACTCCCTATTAGAGGGCACCCACTCTCATCTCCAAGAGGAGAGGCCGGTCGGTAGTGGAGACACACGCAGGAAGAAAAGAGAAGAGAAAGGCTGCGTGCAAGAAGTAAGAAGATTTCCTGCAAGACGAAGGCAATAACTTTCTCGTCCTTCAATGGTAATGATTGATATCTCTCTACTAATTCTAATTAAGAGTTGGTGGCGATCGTCCGTTTTCCTTCAGAGTACTTGATTTGTTGGATCTAACATGAACGGTTGAGGTGGAAGAGGATTTAATCCGATAGTCAAATCTCTTTGGAGGAACAAAGTTTTCCTACTATTGAAACATAACTAGAGTTAGTGTTCTTTGCAAATAAATTTTTTGTCGTAAATTGAGTTTTCGTTGCAACGCACATAGACCTAACTAGTTTCGTTCTAATTTCCCAAACAAGGCATTAGATTTTCCACTCGTGCTTTCCCGCAACAGCTTTGAAAATAAGCACTGCATAACACAACACAATAACATAAAAAAAACTGACCATAAATATACTACTATTTCCCCCCAAATTTTCATACATTACTGGTAATAATGTTGTACTTAACAACTATGTGCTTCGCCGGTCTACTTTGAGCTAGGGGTGCAATCGGATCAGATAGATGCCGACCGATCGAATCTATTCGGATCGAATTCAGACAGTCGTGTTGGATAGTTGTCGGATTTGATATCGGTTTCGGATTTGACATCGGTTTTAGAAGATCACTATCTGTTGAATCGGAATATTCCGATTATATTCTTGGATAATTCCGGATAACTCTATTCGAATATTCGGATCCGGATATTTATAGCCCATATTCTAGCGGCTTCGATTAGGTCCAACCAAATAGCCCAAGCAAATAATATAATGTTGATATTTTTATGCAGTAAATAGTTTTAAATGCTGAAAATTCTTTTTAATATAGAAAAAAAATACTAGAACAACCCAAAAAATCTTAAAAAAATCGGGCAATTGAAATTGGGCATTTTGAACGTACTAAAATTATTTAAAATATAATATAGATATTAGATAATTGCTAAAATCCAAAAAATCTTTTTAGAAAATAGAAAATAGAGTTACCAAATCAGGAAAAAATTCACAAAAATTCCCTAAGGCATTTTTAATTTAATAAAATTATTTCAACTAAAATTTGGTTTTTATTTTTACACATAAAATAATATTTAATTTCTAAAAATAGGGAAAGTCTTTTTAAAATATAAAAATTCATAGAAAAATACCAAAAATTCTAGATGTTACACGTCGCCATCAGAGCTTGATATGTAAGAATATGTTTCTACTTGACTACGTGAATAATTAGTATTCTTTTGTAAAATATAAATGAATATTTGATACTTTTGCAACTTTGTTGGACTACCTGATAAAATAACTTGTTAAATTGCGATAATCCTGTTGCATGTTGAACTCATGTGATTGATTAATCATTATTATATGTATGCAATATGCAGTATCTGTTTTCGCGAGATATCCGACCAACAATATTCAGTACCGTATCAATTCCGCTTCGTATTCGCTTCGAATTTGTGATTGATATTATCTGTACCATATTCGTATCCGACACAATCTATATCCAACTACAAATCCGACAAAAAATATAGTTGAAGACATAAAAAAATAATATCCAACCGAATCCGAGCCAATTGCACACCTACTTTGAGCACTCGTCAAGCCCAGTTTCCCCCCTTATCGTGGGCTCTCTTCAGTATGGGCAAAAGGGCACTCCAAAACGATTAATCGAGCAGTGATTGGGACTTAGCATGGACGAGAGCTTAACACTACCGTTCATCGCAAATTAAATTGCATCTAAGTTCTGATCGGGAGCTCAAATCTTAGCTCTATATAATTAGTTCTTCGGACCAGATCATTGCACAAATTTTACACTACTACGACGCTTTGGTTTTTGCATGATCGAGGCAAAACTGCACCCATCAAAAGCTATGGACATGGATGGTGGAACGAAAATCAATTTCATAACACTAATCCATCGTTAATTTATGCACAAAAATTGATCAAGTGAATTCTAACGGTGGATCTAACTATTTAACCTGCTAGTTGCAAGACACGGCAGTTACACGCAGAGTTACTGGATTTATGATAATCCCTCGTGAATTGCGAACCGGTTTCATCGAACTCGAACTGGTTTAAGATACAGGGTTCGTGTTTATAGTAAAAATTAAAAGAAAAAAGGTGAACCGTAAACTCGAATCCCGTACCGCGACTAAGACGAACCACATTGTTTGAGAACTATGATTACACATGTTGTCATGAAACCAAAAAACATAGGAGTTACGTCCAAATATATCACCTCCCAAGAAGGAATCATCCAAGCTATGCCCAATTCGTCGTCGTAGTTACTATCCTGTCCGTTTTGCCGTCAGTTCAACTAGCTGCTGACACTTAGCGTCACACCGTGCGAGGGTAACAACACATGTATTGAAGCATTGGATAGAGAAGCCCTCAGTTTTGCTTTATGAACTAGATAGAGCCGCGCGGCATATGCTGCGCCAGCGAATTTCGTCCCAAGGCTGGACACAATTTTCTAGAAGTCCAGGTTTTTTTTTTCAAAAGAGCGTGGTCTAGGTCTAGACAAAATTCTTTAAAACCAAGAGTTTTTTTTTTGCAAAAAAGCGGCGGGAGGATCTAAACATATTTTTGGAATTTTTGACAATATTTTTTTTTGCAAAAGAGCCTATGAGGAACTTGAACACAACTTTTAGAATTTCTAGAGGGGCATAAACACAATTTTGGAAGTGTCTTTTTGCAAAAGAATCGGTAGGAGGACTTGAACGTAATTTCGCAATTTCTGGAGGCCTCTCCATGAAGGTGATGAGGTGGCAAGGCTGCCTGGGCTGGAATCCTGCATCTTATAGGTAGTACTAGATGCGGATGCGCGGCGCCACGCCTCACCGCGCGAGTCAGAGACTGCCCATGTGACCCTGGCTGCTGCCCCATGGGAAAAAGCACATATGTTGTAGGTTTGAGACTTTAGAAAAATAGTGGATCAATCTGCATTGAGCAAACCTAACACCGCGTCAATTGTTCCAACAACATACGTGAATCCATCTCAATTGTGTAAAAAATGCCTGCTGGTTTTAAATAAAACATGTCGACACATATGGTGTATGTGTAGAATCTGAAAAGAATGTACAGTGAATCACAATGCATTGAACAAACCACAAAAAATGTCATTTTTTGCATCCATATTTACCAAAAAAAAAAGTTGTACTCAGGTTAGACTGCAAACTTTGAACATCGTAGCACATTGAATTCCTTATTTGGACATGCATGGAGAAAATCGGAAGGTAGGCTTGGTGTTACTTGAATGTAGTAGGGCAGTAGCCTATGATTGCAGTAGGAAAGTGCTCAGAGCCTCTGGCTCGCATATATGTACTATTAAATTGATTAATAATGAGGATAAAAGCTAAGGATTGTCTTATTATTGTTTTGGAAAACAGTGAATGTGATATTATTTGATGGAAAACCAATAACAGCATACGCAAGCAACATATCGACGTGGAAATGGTGGGAACTGAAATCATGGTTTGGGGCAAGCACTAAGCTTGACAAAATTAGTCGAGCTGGCTATTACTATTATTTGAGATGAGAGATTCCACTCTGAAATTCAGATGATATAACAAGAGCGAATTAGGCATGGGAATAGTGGGAACTGAAATTATGGTTTGATGCAAACACTAAGATTCGCAAAGTTAACTGAATTGGCTATCATTGTTATTTGAGATATGAAATTCCACTTTGAAATTAAGATGATATGACAATAGCTAATTAGTAAGATTATTCTTATTCAATTGTTAGTAAAGAGGTAGAGGAAGACACACATAATACATGAAAAACTTGGGCTAGGAACCTAACAAAGAGTACCAAATCAGGATCCACATAAGGGCAAGGTAAGAAAACACAAATTAAACCCTTACCAACCTGCAACCATGTCATGTCTTCTTTCAAAATGTGATGTGTTGTAGTCACAAGTGCTCTGGTTGCCTCCGCATTTTTGGATGACTTTACTGAAGCGACATACAGAAACACACACAAGTAAACAATAACATCAGTGTCAAAAATAGATCTATACCTACGTGGCATCTTAATATGAGAACACAACCCAACTGCCTTAGGAAGAAGGAACTCATCTTGGAACTCAAATAATTGCAGCTTATTCTATATGCAAGAACAAACCAAAGAGCCCTAAATTGTCTCTTTATCCGCCCTGCTGAGCAAAATTTTCTCTAAATTTACTATCATTATGCTATCTCAGGTACCCATTTTCTAGTCTATCTGTTATTTTTCTATCTAATCTAATCATCCAAGAGTCTATGTCTATTCAGTGCCTTCAGATTTCTCCTGGTGACTTTTTCAGAAGGTAATCTAAGATTATAAAATGTTTTTAGAAGATGGCTAGTTTCCTTATGTAGTTTCTGCTCATTCAGTCTCTTCCTTTCTAGGTCATGACAAATCGTAAAGGAAGCAGAATACATCTCCAAGCACCCTATGTCATATAGGACATAAAAAGTAAAAGAGCATACGAATAAAAAATTGGTATGGCTGTCCATCTAACCTGAAAAGACTTGGAATATCGTCACCCATCTTAGCAACCTGTAGCCATCCTAAGTGCGTAGCTAAAACAGTAATTTAGGAAGCACCAAAGATCAATTAGCAATTAAGCGTGAAATACTTGCAAAAACCTAACACGAAAGAGCCACAAAAACTAAACAGACAAAGACACACCTCCTATGTCATGTAGGCTAGTGAGGACAAGGAGAAGAGAGGGAAAACCATGGAGCTAACCTGAGCGATGAGAGCGGCTAAACAGGAGCTTGTCGAAGCGGAGCGGCCGTCGGTGCGGGTGAGTGCCTGCACGGGTCGTCATCGATTAATCTTTCTCTCATGCATTAGTTATCCCTATTAATTATCTGCTGTAGTGATAATCTGCAGTGCATGTCAGTACTTGAGATGGTTTTAGTGCCGATAGCAAAGTGGTGAGACTCTAATCGAATGTAATTTTTCTTTTTTGCAAGTGCTTACCATTGTTAGCTACGGGGAATATCCATTGGGAACAATGTATCAACCACTGAAAGGACGGGGAATATCCATTGGAAATGATGTATCAACCACTGAAAGGATCACCAATGGCTACGACAGGAAGTGCAGTATCAGGGGCTCAGAGGAGAAGAAAAGCAAAATCCTATGGAGCAAAATCAGTAGCAGTACTGCTGAAAAAGCACAACATCGCAGGTCAACACAATTGATGGGGAAAAAACTACATAGGGAATAAATCATTTTCAGGTTGTAAAGCCTTGTAGGTTTTTGTTAACAGTAAGTAAGGCGCTTAGGTCATTCATCCTAACACAAGGCATAGTGCAGCTAGCCCAAGAAGCAAAGAACAAGCCAAACACGAATAATCCAAACCAAACTAAGAGCTGAAGCGGTGGCTGATAGAAGGATAGGTTCTGACCTTTCGATGAGAGGGAATGGATTCGATTTGGAGGAAGAAGACGTTGGTGATCCGACTACACCGTCCCCAGACGATGCGTCTTAGCAATCATTACACCGACTCTCGAAGTTGTTATTGATCTTGCTGACGGACGATCAACCTGACCATGAAGGCCTTTGTCCCTGCAAGCAATCGAAGAACATGCAAGAACAAGATGAACAAGCAACTGAAATTAGAATTGAAACCACGAGTTCAGTCAGAATCACAAAAGAGGGGGTTCCGAAGACAAGTAATTCGAGCAGTTTAGCCAACACGTGCGATTACAAGAAGTAGCCTAGGGTGCGTCCAGGAATCCTAGGGCGCGGGTTAAAGTGGGCTCTCCTTGTTACAAAGTCAAAGGCCCACTTTGACTCGGACTGAAAAAGTGACACCACTTGTTTGGACGATTCCTGTCGACTCAGAAGGAGTTTAGATGTGATTCTAGATCCGTTGAAAAGTAGACTTGATAAGCTTTCGGTGAAGTACAAGAACGCTCCAAACGGAGTCCGAATGTAGTCGATGCGGCCGAAACAAGTTAGCTCTGTCCTGGAGTTGAATCTGAACCCAACTCATGCATTTCTCTTCTATACTTCAGCTTGCTTGGTTCCTCGCCCTGGTTCCTGAGGCAAAGGACATCATCACAAGAATTAAATAGCATTCCATCCATTAAAATATTTATATGTAGCCCGAGAAACGCATTCACCTGGTAATTGAGTTGACGTGCGCGAGCTCGAGTAATCGGTCCTTGTATTATAGTAGCGGGTTCCGATTGATATATAGATAATGGATTTGCAGGTATAGCTATAACCATAAAAGTGATGTCCTCATCACTGGCGAGCACTCACCTCAACCCTGTCGAGCTCACCCTCGTTGAGCACCTTGAGGAGTGCAAAGCCCGCGGTCATCTCAAACAGTACCAGCATCTCTTCCCTGAATTGCCAATCAACTCAACAGAATCAATCGAAATCTCAAACAGCAGCAGGTTGACCAACTACGAAACACAAATTGGTGATGCCACCCAACTTCCTAACATTCCTAAGATGGGGAAACTATGGACTTAGATATCACATACTACAAGGCCTCATCTAACGGAAAGTACGAATCGATCCAATCCACTGTTTTGAAGTATAAGATCTAACATCCAAAGGAACAAATGAAATCGCAGTAATTGCTTCAACAAATAATTCCATCTTGACTCGGATTCACCAATAGCAATCGTACGCATACCTGATCCACCGAGTGGTAATCGTCGGCCATCCGCGAGTACCGCCAGTCCAGGCGCGGCTTGGAGGCCACCTTCACTCTAGTTTCCACAAGACATACAGAAAAGATGAAAATCTCTTAGAACATTACGAAGGCACCTATTCAAATGAAAAGCTTCAATCAGAAATAGCAACAAGCAAACCTTCCGTAAGGTGCGACGCAAGGAGATCTATGAGCTTGCAAACGAGCAATTAGCTGAGTAATTAAGTAAGGTTCGATCCACTAGCTCACCAGCAGCCCAAGAGAAGCCGGCCAATGGATCGATCGAAGAGGAGGATTGATCCGGAGGCCTAGATTGATTGGAAGGTGGAGGAAGACGATGCTAGCATTGCTTTGCAAACAAGGAAGGAAGGAACAACCAGCAGCAGCAAGAATCGGGCGAAGGAGGCAAGGAGACAGGCGGGGATGGGCCCGAGAGAGGGCGACCGAGGTGCGGCTGCGGGGGCAGGGCAAGGCTTCGAAGGCCCTGTTTCTAAAATGTAAACAAGATAACCCACCTAAACATTTTTAATGTACCCACAGCTTCAGCTCTATAAATTTCTGAAGTTAGGAATACCCTGCTCCACCAACTCCATGGATTTTGGTGGAGCTGGAGCTATCCCAAACACCCCCGAAGTCGGAGGTGGGCGGAGCAGCGGCGGCTCATAGGCACTGCGGGGCCGGCATATCTGTTATTTGGCGGGAAGGGGAATACTTAGGAGCTCGGCAGTGACGGCGAAGGAGGCCAGGGTGAGGGAGAGAGCGTGGCGCGGCGGGACGGCGACTTCTGCGAGGAGAACGGGAGAGCTAGGGCACAAGGGCGGCGGCGCGCACACGGACGTCGGGAAGTGGAGCAACATGACCGAAGAAGCTGAGAGCAGGAGGGGGAAGGCCTAGGAGCTCGACGGGCATGGCTTCCCACACACGCGCACATGCGTCGCACGAAAAAAACATAGCGCGACTCGCGCACAAGGAAGATGCGGAGTCGAACGCGTGAGCTGGCGAGCGCGGGCGAGGCGCGTTACCACCGCGGCATGCAGGCATTTTGGAGGAATAACGCCGTCAAAATATATAAGCTGGACGACTGGGTTAGCCAAGCGGGCGACGCGACGCGACAGCACACAGTCACGTCGGCCCGAAATCGACGTGGCTGCAACGAGAGCGTCGGAAAGCTGCGGGGTTTAATATATGTAGTATTCACATTTCTCACATCTACTATCCGGTTAGCCCAACGAGGAGGACATTGCCATCCGTCGCAAGGCCACCGTCCTATAGCACCCTCTCCCCACACAGTGATGGAAGCTTTGGCAAAATTGGCCTCTTGCATATTTTGTCTTCATATTCATCCTTCGTTTGGACGAAATTGTAAATCCAACTCTCTTCTTGATCACGAAAATAGCGATAGATAATACGTGTCGCTTACTGTGGTATGAGACTACAGTAAATCTACCTGCTACGATAAAGAAGTACATAAGTATACGACGCTGCTTACACCGTCGGAAAGAAGATATATTTATCACTTCGTTCGAAGAAAGCTGAACTTAAAAAATTAGAACATGGGAAAAAAGCCAAAGCTTGGGAAGATGGACACCCATCTGCCGATATTTTCCGGTCGATCCCACATCCGTCCGCTGCTCTAGCTAAAGTTGGGCGTGCCGTGCCGTGCCATGCCGCAGCACGATGACGCGCGCGCGCACCCGCAAGCAAGCGGCTCCAAAAAGCATATGAAAGACCGATAGATTCACTGGGACGGAATCTACCCCCATTTATCCCGAACTAAACCAGAGCCTGTCAAAAATCTCAAACTTTGAACACCTCGTCAGTCCTCGTGTCCTCCACGTCTCAGTCTGCGATCTCCCACGCGATACATATCTTCCTCCGCTCCGTTCGGCTCCCCCACGCAACGCCAGCGATAGCAGCCGCAGAGAGAATCGGAGGCAGCGAGGACACGGCGCACGGGGTGCCATGACAGGAGCGCTCCCCAATGGACGCGGCCCAGCGCCGCCTCAGCGCCATCAACTCCCACCTCCACCTTCTTTTTTTTCTTTTTCTTTTTGAGGACTCAAGGGGGCCTAAAACGCCCACCTGAAATTAGTTGGTTATTCAAAACTGGTTTCTACTTTCTTGTGTTCTCGTCATTTCTTACGTTCTAATTTGTCCATTCTAACCTGTAGTACGAGGATTTAAGACAGCTCTGTGCTGATCCGAGAGCAAGAGCTGCTGTCCTGGCTGACATGGATTCTATTGGAAGTGAAGCGCAGGTTTCTCTCTTCACTTCTGACCTTACAAATTCTCTCCGTATGCAAAACTTTCTATTATGGATGTGATCCCTTATTGATATCTCTATGCTTATTGTACCAGCTAAGAGGTTTTGAATTTGCCAAAGCTGTTATTCTTGTTGCTGAACCATTCACATTATAGAAAATGGTCTCCTCACCCCCACATTCAAGCTAGGTAAGCCCGTTAATTCTGTTGGAGGAGATTCCAATACTGAAATGCTAACTCTTTGTCTCTATCCTTCTGTAAGTCAAAATAACGCACGCTAAGGCGTACGTACTTCGCAAAAGAAATCGCCGATATGTATGCACAACTGCGTGAGGCAGAGTCAGCTAGCTAGGCAGAAGTGGTGATTACCCGAGTAATGATCGGAAGAAAGATTAAATAGTCAATCAAGATTCAAGACATGATATTGTACCTCTCGATCGTCAATTGTTTATTCCACATCATAAAATAAGTGGCTTCTTTTTACTGACGGCAAGCAATGGCGGCAGTAAATTCTTGAACCGTTCCTTCCATGATCGGGAATCAAAACTCCACCAATCACCAGCCGGTGGCAGTGCCTGATGCAGAATGGATATTTGGATATTGTTATAAAGTACGACTGAAGGGCCCATTATATACATTTTTTCCGTTGTTTTTTGTAGAATACACCTAGTCCTGCCAGCTCGTGTAGAGGTACACGGGAAGATGAACAGGTGCGCGCCCTAAAAAATGTTACTTCATAGGAAAACATTCTGCACAAAATCTTCATGCATGTACTGCAGGTGCAATATTGCGGCAAAAGTTAATTGTAAAAATCAGGAATTAAACTGCTCTGGGCCGTACTATATGACAACTTTTTTTGACTCCGTTCTGACAATTTATGTTCTCCACAGAAATGGGCAAAGACGACAGGTTTACTTACGAGACCTAAATGAGCTAACAAGGAGATGCTTTTATTTAAATTTTGCATGAGACCGAAATAGCAAGGGGACTGATAGACTGCGAGCAAAACAATTAAACACGGATGTCATGGTATTGCTCGCCGTGCGCTGCGCCGCCGCGGCCAGTGGCAAGGTTTCGTCGACTCTAGCGCCTCCCCTCGACGGCCCTCCGGTGAGGCGGTAACGTCGTACGGTCGCCAGCAATGGCGCCCGTGGCCACTGGTCATGACGCCGGCGTGGATGAGGGCCGGCGAGGAGGTAGCTACGTACGTGCGTACGGCGGAATGCTGTGCTCGTGAGGGCGCCCGTCGGATGGGCGGTGGGAGGTGCGCGCGCCACGGCAGCACAGGAGAGAATTTACGCTGGACGTGCATCTGCGTCGGAGGGAGGGTGAGAGGTGCGCGATGCCGATCGACGTCGGACGTGGACACGATGGCGCCTTCGTTTCTATAAAAGCAGCAGCTCAGCCGTCCAATCATCACTACTACAGAACTGGGCATCACAACCGGCCTATTAGAAGCGGTTTGGTGCGAACCCGTTGTGATCTTCGCACGAAGCGGTTCGTTGGCAGCGGTCGGAGAGGGCTTCGAAGCGGTTGGAGACACGAACCGCTCGAAGGTTCTGAACCTTCGAAGCGGTTCGTGTCTCCAACCGCTCGAAGCCCTCCTCTGCGCATTTAAACCCTTCTTCCTCCATGCGCAAGAGAAGTGCGAATCGATCGAACAGAGAAGGCCGACCAAGCGCTGTTCTTGGGAGGTGCTGTCCAAATTTTTAATTGGAGGTGATTAACTCTAAATTAAGTGTTTCAAAGTTAGTAACATCATATGAACATCCTTCTCACCTAGATATTGCTATTTTTTTCAATGAATGTGGAGAAATCTTGAACTTTTTAAGCATTATCGAAAATTTGTTTTCCGTGCCTTGTTTTATTGTTGTATGAAGATGTAGATGGAGATCTAGTTCAAAATATGACATTACAAGGTAAAGGTGATTGGAAGCTTTAGATCTATGTGGTTGTTAGCTTTAGAATCTTAAATATCACAATATTAGGAGAGATTTAGGTACAACATTGCAAGGAAGTAATTATTGGTGTATGAAATAAAATAGAAAAACATGTAGAAGGATAAAAAATAATCACAAAGGTAGGAAGGGATACAAAATAATTAGAAAGGTAGGTCTTTAATTGGATGACGGTGTAGGTGGAGTTTTTTTTTTGTTGGGTTTAAATGTTACGAAATTTAAGTTAGGTTATAATTTTTCTAACGGAATTTGTTATAATTTTTAATGAAATTATAACTTGGTATAGATGAATCGGCAATGGATGTACAACGCGGACCGTCGCTCGAGAGAGTTCATTGATGGCGTGCAGGCTTTTCTCGATGCGGCCGTTGCATTGTTGCCTCCAGGCAGCTTCATATGTTGTCCGTGTGTAGATTGCAAGAACGAGAAGGAGCACTCCCAGCGATGGCAAGTTATGAACCACTTGATCATGAGAGATTTCATGCCAAACTATACCTGTTGGAGCAACTATGGCGAAGTTGAGGTGATTAGCCAAGAAGACGATGAAGAAGACGAGGAAGAGGAAGATGGATTCAACAAAGATCCCGGACGACACGCACATCTTGTTCCGTGGAAGAAACACTTGGTGACTTTGGTGATGATGAGCTAGACCAGATCTTTGCGTGACGGAGAGGGAGACTACAGATGAAAGATAGTTCGAGAAGTTCCAATAGCATGTTAGAGGACCACAGAACTCCTTTGTACCCAAAGCGTAGGCGGGGCCACAAAAAGCTGCGTACCACACTGGAACTCATGCAATGGAAGGCTAGAAATGGTGTGTCGGATAAGGGATTCGATGAGGTGTTATCACTCGTAAAGAAGTTGCTTCGAAGATAACTCTGCGCCGAATCTACATATGAAGCCAAGCAAGTAAATCATCCTTTGGGATTGGAAATCTGAAGATACATGCATGTCCTAATGATTGTATCTGTATCGTAATGAGTATGCCGATTTGGATGTTTGTCCGAGTGTGCGAGAGAATCACGGTATAAGGTGAAGCGTGGCGATCCAGTGAAATAGATGGGGGCGTAAGAAGAAGAGACCTCCGGCTAAAGTGTTGTGGTATTTCCTGTGATCCCCGATTGAAACGTATGTTTGCTAACAAAGCGCATGCCCAGATGATGCGTTGGCACAAAGAAGAGCGTAAGGACGACGGGATGCTTAGACACCCTGCAGATGGCTCACAATGGAGGAAAGTCGACCGGACGTACCCGGACTTCGCAGATGAGGTGAGAAACATAAGGTTTGGGTTGAGTACCGATGGGATGAATCCTTTCGGAGAATTGAGCAGCAGCCATAGCACCTGGCCCGTTACACTATGTATCTATAACATTCCTCCATGGCTGTGCATGAAGCGAAAGTATATCATGATGTCGTTGTTGATCCAAGGCCCCAAGCAACCCAGAAATGACATCGATGTCTACCTGAAACCATTGGTTGAAGATCTTATGACGTTGTGGGACGATGGTGCAAGGGTATGGGATGAGTACAAAAGGGAGTATTTCACCCTATGTGCATTGTTATTTGTAACAATCAACGACTGGCCTGCTCTCGGTAACCTGTCCGGCCTAACTATCAACGGATATAGAGCCTGCATCCAGTGCTTAGATGAAACGGACGGCACGTACCTGAAAAACTCTCGGAAGGTTGTGTACATGGGTCACCGTAGGTTTCTTCTTACGAGTCACCCGTTGCGAAAGGAAGGCAGAAAATTTAACGGGCAACCAGACCTTCGTGCAAGGCCTCAGCATCGTAGTGGGCCACGTGTGTTTGCTATGGTAAAGAATTTGAAAGTAGTATTTGGAAAGGGTCCTGGAAGCAAACATGTGCAGAATGAGGATGGTCATGCACCCATGTGGAAAAAGAAGTCAATATTTTGGGACTTGCCTTATTGGGAAGTTATGGAGGTTCGTCACTCACTTGACTTCATGCACATCACGAAGAATGTCTGCTTGAACCTACTAGGCTACATAGATATGTACGAAAAATCGAAAGATACACTGCAAGCTCGGAAGGACCTTAAACTCTTGGAACTGAGGAACGACCTACATCCCGAAAAGAGAGAGAAATGACAACATTACCTACATCCTGCGAGCTACACTCTAAGCAAAGAAGAGAAAAAAAGCGTGATAGAGTTCCTGAACAGTGTGAAGGTCCCTTCCGGATACTCCTCGAATGTAAAGAGACTCGTAAACACGAAAGAGAATAAAATCGTACACATGAAATCCCATGGTGTCTTGTGTTAATGACACAGCTTGCTCTCGATGGTGTGAGAGGCATCTTGCCCGAGTGGGTACGAGGACAATCACAAAGCTGTGTTCTTTTTCAACGCAATTTCACGAAGGTCATCGACCCGGATAAACTAAGTAAGCTGCAGGATGACGTGGTACAAAGTTTGGTTAGTCTTGAGATGATCTTTCCTCTTGCATTCTTTGATATTATGGTTCATCTCACTATTCACCTTGTCAAAGAGATAGGTATCCTTGGACCGTGTATCTACACAATATGTTCCCTTCGAGAGGTACATGAGTGTGCTAAAGAAGTATGTTCAGTAACCGTTCTCGTCAGGAAGGATGCATTGCCGAGGGTTATGGGACGGAGGAGGTGATTGAGTTTTGTGTGGATTACATTAATGATCTAAACCCGATCGGCGCCCCTATATCACGCCATGAGGGGAGGCTACGGGAAAAGGGACACTAGGAAGGAAAGCAATTGCATGCAATGATCTTCTTACATTTAAGCAAGCACATTTCACGGTTTTGAAACAATCAACTATAGTGGCCCGTATGTCCTTGAGCACAAGAGTATTCTACGCGCGATTTCTGAGAGGTCCGAGGATTGGATAACACTGAAGCACATGGATTCTTTGGTAGCTTGGTTACAAAAGTACATCCTTTTGAAAGGGTCGGACAATGAGCAGTTGCAATGCTTGGCTCGGGGACCATCTAGTGAAATCGTGACATTCAAAAGTGCGAGATAAATGGTTACACATTTTACACGGATCGCAGGATAACAAGAGCACCAACCAAAATAGCGGTGTCAGTATAGACGCCAAGACAACAAAGGCAAGGTGGATACATATTATGGTTTCATAGAAGAGATATGGGAGCTTGACTATGGACCTTTGAAGGTCCTCTATTTAAGTGCCAATGGGTCAAACTGACTTCAAGCGGTGTGAAGGTAGACAAATCAGTATGACAATCGTGGACCTCACGCAAGTCGGCTATAAGCGCGAACCGTTCGTCCTCGCGAGCGATGTGAGACAGTCTTCTACGTAATGGACATGTCAAGCAAACCTAAGAAGCATAAGGACAAGCGGAAAGATTGTAGTACTAAGCCAAAGCGACATGTGGTTCTACAAGGCAAGCGAAGGATTGTTGGAGTTGAGGGCGTCACAGGCGAGGAAGAGTATAGTCGATTCGACGAGATCCCTCCTTTATTTGTGGATGTCGACATAAGCCTCTTCAATGACACAGACATGGATACTCCTTTCATACGTCGCGATCATAATGAAAGAACACTTGTAAAGACAAAGTGCGTTACTACTTAAGATGTACCCCTCTTTGTATGAACTATGTATATGTAAGTCTTTACAGTATGAAGTGTTTATTTGGAATGAATGTAAAGTGCCAAAATTCGAATGAAACTAAAGTGATCAAAGCATTTTGTGAAAATTATGGAATGAAAGTAAAGTTCTAAAAGCTTTTAAAAATTCGAAATGAAATCAAGTGCTAAAAGTTTTTCAAAAATATAGAATGAAACTAAATTGCTAAAAGCATTTTTAAAAATTCGAAATGGCTGAAGTGCTAAAAGCATTTTTAAAATTAGAAATGAAATGAAGTGCTAAAAGCATTTTTAAAAATTCAAATGGCGAAGTGCTAAAAGTTTTTCAAAAATATAGAATGAAACTAAATTGCTAAAAGCATTTTTAAAAATTCGAAATGAAATGAAGTGCTAAAAGTTTTTCAAAAATATAGAATGAAACTAAATTGCTAAAAGCATTTTTAAAAATTATGAAATGGAAGCGTAGTGTGAAAAGCACTCTTTAAAAATTATGAAATTAAATCAAGCGGTTTGAGAAAAGAACCGCTTCTAGAGCATAATATTGTAAGCGGTTAGTAATAAGAACCGCTTTTAGAACGCAACATTGAAGCGTTTTAGAAAAGAACCGCTTCTAGAGTGGACTATTCGAAGCGGTTAGTAACACCAACCGCTTGTAGAAGTCATCCTCTACAAGCGGGTTGATCTAAATCCGCTTGTAGAGATATTCTACAAGCGGTTGGTTCTGAACCGCTTGTAGAAGTCATCCTCTACAAGCGGTTGGTTCTAAAACCGCTTGTAGAGATTTGCTACAAGCGGTTGGTTATTAGAACCGTTTGTAGAAGTGCTCCTGTATAAATTTGAAACGCCCGCCCTTTTCTCACACCGAAATTTTCTAAGTCGGTCCGACCCCGTGCGCCGCTGCAGCTCTCTCTCTCTCCGCCGCCGCCGCCGTCGCCTCCGTCCAGACCCCGCGTCGTCGTCCTCATCGACGCCGTCGGCCTCCTCCGCCACCTCTTCCGACTCCTACTCACCACCTCGTCGACGCCAGTCCACCCGCGTGCGCTAGTTGCCCTCGTCGCCGCCATCACTCCACCCCGGCCGCCGAAGCCTTCTCTACCACCCCGCCGACGCCTACTCCGCCACCAAAGCGCCGCCACACCGCCGTCCACCCAGAAGGACCGAGGTATTTTAGTGCACGCGTCGTCCTCCCTCTCTAGTTCGGCTGCCCACCACATGTTCGGTGAAATGCCCACAAGTGCTATGCTTGCTTGAAATTTTAATTCTAAATTAAACCAAAATGTATATTTTTCACTTAGTATGGAATTACAGAACAATGCATATTTTCTTTTTATTATTTTGTTGTTTTTTATTTAATTTTGAATTTCAGTTCTAGTTTAGGATTTGTATATTAATTTAACTACTAATTTCATCTAATTTTTATTTCAAATCTATGTTAATTTTCATTGTTAGTTTTGATTTAGTTTTGCATATCAATTTTAGGTAGAATTCATATACAAATCCAGTTGATAATTTTTATCTGTTTGGTTGGTCATATAACTTCGCTTAGTTTTACCGTCACATGCTTTAGAAGTTTACTGATTTAGACTACCTTTCTTGCAAAACTTTGTCGAAGCAAGCACGTAAACCGTGACTTGCTAAACTTTGATTCTTCCGATTGTAAAATAACTAAATAAGTGCCTTGTGCGATCGTCCAATGCGATGTTGGACAGTCATTTATACCACAGATGAACTTACATATATACTCTCTTCATGTTATGTAAATAAAGACGTATATGGAATCAGGACTACACACCAGTCTCGTTACATTCTTTTTTTGACACGTAACAGTATGGGCCTGGAGGCTCCTACTGTGTTTATGTATGCACGTGTATATATATAAATCTCTATAACAAATATCATTAAGCAAATGCTCCTAGCCAATCAAAGATTATCGCCTATATTCTTCGTTTAAAGAAACATTCCTAGTTTGTGATAATTGGCACGATATATGTTCAAGATCATAAACTAGCATGTAGGGTTCTACAGATAGATCTAATCATCACGATCAAAGCGACTAACTAATATGACCTACTGTTCTAATAGAAAGGCACATGATCCTAGCGTTGCCCCCGATTATAGTTTTATACAACACAAGGATCAAACACGGTCAATGTTGCACATTTACTTTTGACACATAGTCCCTGTGTGTATGTTCTTGGTGTATTTCTTGTTCTTGTGTCCACGAGTTCGTGTTTGATCCTTGGGCTAGTTCCAACACGCCGTAGTACTTAATGCTTCTTTGTAGAAATTTATGTAATAATATGCTTGTGTTGTAATCTGTAATATGGTTGTTTCAAAGTAATATGATATTTATGTCAACATTTTTGCGGAATTAGTAGAGATGGCGCAACCAAGGCGTGGTGACCCTACTTTCGATGAGGAGAAACAGTTCTGTTGGACTCCATCGTGTTGGGTACCATCGAAGGTGATGGTAGCGCTTTGCCTACCGGGCTAATGGTGGTTCGGTGAGGCCGTTGAAATTGCGGTGATGAAGCCATTGACGCTGGAGCCGCCGAGTCCGATAACACTGGTTCCGGCCAGGATGAGGTACAGACAGAAGAATATAATCCCCGTAGACATGTTAATTAATCGCAATTCATTAATATAATACACTCGACACGTTTGTACATATGTTTATGTATTTCAAGCCCGTGCATCGAGCAACCAATCCAAGCATCGGGGACCTAACAAGAAGCGATCCACGAAGCATGTGTTTACCGATGTTAACAACGAAGGATGCGGTTGCCCCTCTTTTAGCGATTGGGCGTACAACAACGCTTGCGGTTACCACGTGAGGATCACGTCCCAATTAGCGTCGAGAAAATGGGCGAAGTTCCTCAAGCTACCAAGGACACGCTCCGGCAAGATATTAAGGAAAATTTCATATTTCCTCAAGGGTAGAAGACAAGGCCAAGAAATTTACTTTGAAGAAGATGACAACAATGTTTCAGGCTTGGAAGGCGTCTCTCACCGCAAATGCGTGCGAAGGGAGAAAGACCGACTTCAACCAATTTCCTAAGTTGGCGGATCACTGGGAAGCATTCGAGGAGTTCAAGGTTGTCGGTGAGGGCCGGCCGCGAGTCGGAAGAACAAGGCCAATTCACGGATGAAGAAATACCACCACCATCTTGGCATCGGTGGTTACATCAATTTGTACCAAAATGGGAGAAGCGGAAGAAGAATTAATGGCGAAGGACGTCACACGGCTACCGCTCTGTGGGAACAGCGCTGCGCAATTGGTTCATGGGTCATAGGGGAGCCTTTCGGATGATGGCGGTTTGGTGATGGCACCAGGAGTACAAGAGGTTAGCCAAAAGATTGTACAAGCTGTTGAGCAGTCTCAGGCAGGTACATTGGTGCCAGACAGGGAGAATGACGAGCTAACACATGCCCTTAAAAACCCTGAGCACCCAGGACGGACACGAGGTATGGGCAAGCTGACGCCGTGGAAGTATGGTTTTGCTAAGGACGCACATACGTCTGAGAGCGGCATAGAAGCAAATCAAGAGAATCACGTAAAGTGTACCAATTGGAACAAGAGCTCAGAGCAACCCAGGCTAGCATCGGCGACATAGTTGCGCAACAAGTACAAATTGCCCTCGGCAAGCTTCAAGGACTAGGTCCGAGCAATCACCGGACGCCGTGATCGACCCTCTCGCGCGGCGAAGTAGGCTGGCGTCCACCGGGCCCTGGCGGACACCTTGCTATCCCGTTATCCCGTGGATGACATAAGGGTTCGCCGCCGATGTGAGCTGCTGCGTTGATGCGCGTGACCTCTCCATCAAGGTGGCTTACGGCATGGCATATCCGGTGGAGTGGGCGGATGTTCCATCGCAACGAGATACCCCGGGTTACTCAAAGGTCGCGGTGGAGGAGGTCTTTGGCGGTTGAAGAACTTCACCTCGATATTCTTTGGAGGCGACAGCGTGACCAAGCTTGGACAGGCCCTCCACAATATCATCCTTTGCGCATAAGCGGTACATCATATTTCCATTTGCTATGGACGCGTCATCTCCACCACGGCAACCCACGCCTCCTCCAACGTCACCGCCACGCAATGACTCGCTAATAAAATAGAGCGAAGCCCTACTCCACCACCAGCAGCCTCTGTGTCTCCACCCGCTCCACGCAAGCCCTACTCCACCACCAAAGATCTCAAACAAAAAGAACCCTCTAGGAAAACCACGCCTCCACCATCTCCTCCAGGAAGAAGCTCGATATGAATGAAGGCTCCCCACCTGCTCCCAAGAAGGCGGAGTCCGGTGATCGGCCAAGGTAAAGGAACCTCCAAAGAGGGCATATGATATGAATAAGGAGGAGAGTAGCGCGGTCACTAAAGCGTATGGTGCACACTTCGCAAAAAGAAGGTAGAGCCAAAGGTACCAACCGATCCAAAAGCGGTAGAACATTTCACGACATGCCGTGCAAAAGTCGCTGCTGCTGGCCCAACTATGAGCGGACAATAATTAAGGCTACAGAAGAATAAGCGTGGTCGGCGGCGGCAAAGAAGAAGAAGAGAGACCAAGATCGGAGAACCTCGAGAGGTTTATGAAGGAGGCAGGACTCGGTTCCACAGTTGCAGCTCTTGGATTAGCAGATGATATCCCAATGGCAACAAAGGTCAGATAGCAATTTCAGTTGGGTCGGGAGCTGATTGACCCAAATGAGATAAAGGATCTGCCAACCAAGATGCGGCAATTTCACGAATGGTACATGACAGAGTTCGCTCAAGGAAGAACGATGTTCCCCCTCCGTTTCAAAGAAGATGATTTTTATCGCGGGGACAACACCATATGGCTCGAATTTGACGACTTATACAATATTACCATGCCGACTCCATCAATGTGTCTCTCATGAGCTGCTGGTGCCTGTAAGTGTCAAGCTCATACCTTTACCTTGTGCTTCCTCGTACAATAAAATTGTAACTCTTAAACTTATACCTTTCTATGTAGAATGGAGATACAACGATGTAGAAAAGAGAATATCTTCAACGTGGGCTTCATCGACCCAGAGATTGTTAACGAGTTCGTCTTTGGATACAACCGAAAGGATGTTGAAGATTACATTCTCGATGCATTCTTGGGACAGCACTACAAACCATACATACTTCTGCCCTTCAACTTCGAGTACGTATATATACAACCTCTCATTCTTATATTTTCCAAGGCATTTATAATACTACTAGCTAGTTACATATATGTTGCAATACATGAATAGGTTTCACTGGATCCTTCTTGTCATCAAGCTTGATAGCAGCCAGATCATTGTTCAAGACTCAAAAAGGACTCCGGTGAAAAAATATCAATTTATCATTGACACCCTAAATGTATATAGCACATATATATACGATAGTTTTCCTTATTATATATATTGAAATACCTTGCTAATTCCAACTTTGATAATTACCATTCATACTAACGCATCACACGGGGCATTATGACGGTTTGAAAGAAGCAACAAGGAGATTTCGAGAACGAATTTGATGTACAATTAAGCACTCGAGTGCGTATTAAAGAATATTAATATGCCGTAACAGTTTTCATCCCAATAATCGTGTTCTTTTCAAATTTCATCATGAGTTCTATAATGACGGTGGAAACAACTTATGTGGCTATTATGTGTGCCACTATATGCAAAGTATTACCACGGTGATGTCCGACAACCAACGCCGAGGTAGTGTGCACATGTCAATTTCTTAGTACTTACACTTTAATAATTACATGTCCAGAGATTTATTTACCTCCCGCTTTGTCACATTAGCGTCGATGTGCAAGGCGTGATCCCGCCGCACCGGGTTGCAACAATCCAAGAACAACTCATCGGCTTTATTGTCGATTTAGATTGTATCCACCAAAGCGAGTTCCACGCAAATAGTTGGAGAGATTGTCTGAAATAAGGACAGGTGAACTGACATCGGCGTCGACCAAGGGCACAAAGAGCGACATACGCAAGAAATGAGCTCAAGATTCGCCCTTTTATTCTTTGAAATTTGTGTAAAAGTGGCTTATTATTTCATGTGTTCATCAACTTGTTCATTTTTTAGTCTGTAATTATCTGAATGAATACTCATGACTAATATATATATATTTAATTATGTCAAAAAAACTCATGAAGTTCTATTTATTTTAATTGTCAAAATCTATATCAAAAACCCCTCTAAAAACATATTCTATATTGAATATAATAAAAACGCTATGCTGTCAGACTCTTCACAAGCGATTGGTAACTCCAACCGCTTGTGGAGCGGTTCGTAACACCAACCGCTTTTGGAGAGAACCTCTCCACAAGCGGTTGGTAACACCAACCGCTTGTGAAAATATCGAACCAAAAGCGGTTCGGGGAATCGCTTGTGATACCCGACGGGGTATCACTCGCAGTTATTTACAAGCGGTTCTAAAACCGTTTCTGAAAGCGGTTTCGAACCGCTTGTGCATGCTTGATCCGCAGTAGTGCATGCATGGTGGACGAGGGACGGTGACGAACATAGGATGATAGGAACGCTCCTGTTTGAAACATAGAAATTTCACGTGAAACAGTTTAGTTCTCCGAAGAACCGGAGAATAAAATTCTCGCTTTGCTAACAGGGCTGAAAAGGCTGGCTGTGCCCGTTAACTCGGTATAATAGCAGAGGGTAAAATTCAGATGAATTGAGATCCAAACGCAGTCCACGTTACAACCACAACTTAAGCAGGTGTAGTGTACCGTTACATTAAAAAAACGATAGCAAGATTTTTCAAAGCACTGTTGAACGATTCGAACAATGGTTTTCTCGATCAAACGGTACTGATAGCCAAAGATCGCTTAAGTTGGTCCGTAAAAGCGGTACAGGATCCCTATCCAATTCCCATATACGGTGCATGCATCTCACGCGGCTGCCAAACTCTCGTCACTTTTCGGCGAAAATGTATCCTCGCAAGTACTTGTTGTGGCTACAGGCACTATGCCGCCGTATCGAAACCAATTTTCACTTTCTGTAGCAAAACTACTTACACGTAAAGCATTAGGAAACGGAAAAAAGATACGCTAATCTAATCTAAATAGAGTTTTAAGACAACAGTTTACACTCCTTTTCTTATCCCAATTCTCAAATGCCTAACTTTTTTAAAAAAATGCAGGGCTTCAAAAACGTAAGGCCTCACATATGATGCCCCTGGCCTTAACACACAGAACAAGATTGCAAGAGCAAAGATAGCATTTGATAGATAGAGCGAAAGAAGGAAACTAACAGTAGCATTATAGCAAAGTTAAACAGCAACCAGAGCTACCTAAATGATTTTCGGAAGGTCCTTCCAAAATTCCATAATCATCAGCAGACTCCGCAGAAGGGCACGCAGCACACCTGGCCGTCAGCATTATGCCGCAGTTCTCTGTGTTAAGGAACCTCGCTATCGAATAGTCCGGGGTTCCCGAACAGATCTGAATTGGAGAACAGAAAGAGAGAGAGACACGTGTTTAGGGAGAGCAACAGCGGGAATTCTTTATTGCTAATGATTTCTTGTACATAGGGGGGACCCCCTCCTCCTTTTATAGCGCTCATCTAGGGTTTCGGCAAAGGGGCCAACGTGGGCTTTCCATGGGCCACGAGGGTTTCCCAACACTCCCCCTTGGGCCCTTTGCCGCGAGATGCATATACCTCATCAAAACTCCAGAAAAACCCAGTGGGAAAAATACTTGGAGAAAGAGTACATAGCATACGCTTACTATATTGCACGAATTGCCTCGTTAAAACCTTATGCAAGAAAAACTTCATGAAAAACTTGCTAAGGAAAAAGAGTACAATTCTCCCAACTTCAATTACTAATCTTCGAGATTTATGTTGGGTATTCATAATTCATGCTCGAGATTCATGTGGGAGTATGTGAAATATCTCCCCCTGAAATCTGCACTTCTCTAAGTCTCATCATCCCAATTCCTTTCACGCACCTTTCAACGGTAGATGCTGGGAGTGATTTAGTGAACAAATCTGCAAGATTTTCACATGACTTAGTATGCAATATATTGACCTCGTTCATCTTATGCAATTCGTGAGCATAGAAGAACTTGGGGTTGATATGTTTCGTGAGATTGCTCTTCATATAACCCATTTGTGCTTGGGCAACACAAGCTGCATTATCTTCATAAATTATCGTGGGAGTTTGCTCAATGTTCAAACCACATGACTTCTGGATGTGGTGAACCATTCTTCTGAGCCATGCACATTCACGAGATGCTTCATACAAAGCAATGATTTCCGAGTGGTTTGACGACGTCGAGACGAGTCCTTAGACGACTTCAAGAAATTGCTGTTCCTCCACATAGGAAAACATAGCGGTTTGGGACTTGCCAATTATGCGGGTCGATAAGTACCCGACATCGGCGTAGCCAACAAATTCAATTCATTGTTTCTTCAAAAAAGCATCGAGGTCTTTGCTTCCTTGGAGGTAGCGGAAGATGTCCTTGATCCCTTTCCAATGCCTTTTGGTGGGTTACGCCTTTGATCGAGCTAGCAAATTCACAGTGACGCAATGTCGGCCTAGTGCTATTTGCAAGGTACATGGCGCTCAATTGCACTCGGATATGGGAATTCTGCTCCCGGGACTTCCTCCCCTCTTCTCTAGGTGCAGTATGGGTCTAGGTGCGCTTGGAGTGACCTTCCGACCATTGGAGTCTTCGCAGGATATGCTTTTTCAAATCCAAACCTTTCCAACACTTTACGTGTGTAGGTTGATTGATGTACCAAGATTCCTCCTTGGACATGTTCAAGCCGCAAGCCTAAACAAAACTTGGTTTTACCCAAATCTTTCATTTCAAACTCGGACTTCAAGTATGAGCATGCCTCTTCAATTTCTTCATCCGTCCCAATGATGTTCAAGTCATCTACATAGATGGAGATTATCTGAGAATCCATTCGGGATCATTGTATAAACACACATGGACAATCTTCATTGTTTGTGTAGCCTTTCTTGCGAGAGAAAGTCACTCAGCGATTGTACCACATTCTTCTGATCGCTTCAGCCCATACGGTGATTTCTCCAATTTTACACTGCAGGTTTCTATTTGCTCCGTCTTGGTTGGGATAGGAATTCCTTCCGATACTTTCATGTATATCTCGAATCCAAGTTTCCATACAAATGTCTTTGTGACAACATCCATTAGCTTCATTCTCAACTTCAAGTTGATCGCCATTGAGATCAAATATCTAAAGGTAATTCCTCCCATGACCGCAGAATAGGTTTTTCATAATCAACTCCGGGGCGTTTGAGTGAAACCTTGAGCTACAAGCCTTGCTTTATACCTTACAACCGTTGTTTTCATTTCTCTTAGAACAAAAACCCATTTGTGACCTACGGGTTTATATGGGGAGGTGTGCGGCATACGGCCCAAACACCTTTCTCTTGTTCGGAGAGACTAACTCTGCAGTGATTGCCTTTTCCATTCTTCCCAATCTAGCCTTTTCTTGCACTCTGCGCGAGATGCGAGCTCGGGATCATGATCAATGATCGAGGCAATCTTCTTTGCGAAGTATGCATCAACGTTGGTCGTTGCTCTATTGAGGATTCTCTGTTATTACAAAGTTTATGGCCATTTCTTCATGGGGTGCTTCATGCACTTCTACTTGCTCTTTTGCTTTTCCCTATCGCAGAGCAAGTTCCTTTAGTTTTCATCGCCTATGTGTGCGCACACATTATTTCCAATGACTTCCTTGATGGAAGATTCAAGTGCGAATTGCCTTTCTGTTGGCTTCTTTCGGTGCAGTCTCAACTAGCTCCCTTCTTTCCTTGGGGCATTTTCGTGATTGGTTGTGGTAAGTCCTCTCGCTTGATTTTCTCGCACGTCTCCGGTACTTTGGGTTTGAGGAGCAGGTTTCTGTTCTTTTCTTTGAGGCCTCTGAGCAGTGAGGATACCTTCTATTTTCTTTGGTATTTCCACCCTCTCTGGTGCATTTCTTGTGGTACATGCGACTTAACCACGCCCTTGAGATCACAAAATGATCAAGCGGTTCATTTGCTAAATTCGCAAATCAATTATCTTCTGGACTTCTTGATTTGCTTCATTAGTGCGGGGGTCATGTGCGGGGATCCCAGTGGAATGCCATATGTTTTTCCGGCATTTTTCATCCAAAGGTTGATTTCCTCCCCCCTAATGACGGGAAACGATCCTCGTCAAAGATGCAATCAGCGAATCGGGTTGTATTCAAGTCTCCAGTCATGGGTTCCAAATACCTGATTATGGATACACTCTCATAACCAACGTATATCCCAGACTTGCGGAGAGGGCCCATTTCAGTCCGCTGAGGGGGTGGTATAGGTACATATACCATACACCCAAATTTTCTAAGATGGAAGATCTTCGGGATGATCCCGTGCACAAGCTACATAGGAGAATGGATGTTGTAGACCGACGGTCTGAAATTGATAAGAGCTATTGCGTGCAGGACTGCGTGTCCCCAAAAAGTGTTGGGCAAGTTACAACTCTGCAAAAGCGGTCTGGCAATGAGTTTAATCCTCTTTATTAGTGCTTCTGCTAGTCCATTCTGCGTATGGACGTGCGATGCAGTCTTGCAATCGCTATCCTGTTGCAGTGCAATAATCATCAAATGCTTTTGAAGTAAATTCTCTAGCATTGTCCATTCTAATGGACTTCACGCGATGATCAGGGAAAGCATTCTTAATTCTTATGATCTGCGAGATCAGCTTTGCAAAAGCATGGTTTCTTGTTGACAATAAGCATACATGCGACCATTTCAAGGAAGCATCGATGAGCACCATAAAGTATCGAAACGGCCCTGACAAGGGCTGAATCGGGCCGCAAATATCCCCCTGGATGCGTTCCAGGAATGCAGGAATTTCACTTTGCACTTTCATGACAGAGGGTCTAGTTATTAATTTCCCGGTGGCACATGCAGAGCACACAAAATCTTCATGATTCGGGAAATTTTTAACATTAATGCCATGACCTTGTGAGTTGTTCACTATATTTCTCATCATTCTAAGACCAGGATGGCCTAATCTACCATGCCATAAAGAAAAATAACTCAGAGCTTCTAAAAACAGTCTTCAAGGAAGTATACACTTCGTGTGCATGAATGTTCGTGTAGTACAACCCAGATTCATATGAGAGGCATTTTTCTAATACCATTTTTCCACATACCGCGTGCTTCACAATGCACAAGTATTCTTTGCCATTTTCTGCATTGGTTTCTACGTGAAAACCATTGGCGCGGATGTCTTTAAAGCTTAAGAGAGTCGCGTTGATTCAAGGTACAAAGGGCTTCTTCAATTACCAAAGTTGTACCCATAGGTAATATAATAGTGGCTCTTCCTGAGCCGATTACATATGAGTCGCTTCTGCGATCGTAGTAATCTTTCCAGCGTTCTTCGTGATCGACTGAAAGTATTTAGACTCTCTTAAGATGGTATTTGTTGTGCCACTATCAACAATGCATATCTCTTCCATTTGGGCGCTACACGATTTCTAGATGCAAGAAATATAATCCCAATCAAACAGAGGCAAAATAATTCAAATATTGCTTGTAAATGAAAGAATACTGTAATAAAGAATAAATTGCATATATATTCATGAGAGAAGTATGCTCTTCTAGAGCTTACTATTCATTATTCAAAAGAAAATGCTAACAACCATAATCTAAAGGAAAATGCGATTCATGCATTTAAACGGCAGTGCACGGTTTGATCGTTCTGCTCGACGGTAGGTTTCGCGTCCTGCGAGGACCCTAGACCAATCGCAGCACGGAGCTTCTTGCCCCCAAGAACTATCTTCACGTCCGATGCCCAAGTGAGGTAGTTCTGACCGTGCGGGGTCAGTTCTTCAAACCCACGATTCATGATTTCAAAATTTCGACATTAGATTACCGCGTGTAATCTAATAGAAAATAGTTGCAATAAGCATAAAGTACAGAAAATAAATTGCTATGCATTGCAGTATCTTAAATAAAGCAATGGATTCAAAAATTCATAAAGAATATTCATAAAAACAGAGAAATAATGCTAGAAAATTAAAACAGAGCCAAATAAATCTTCTTGATTTTTCTGGCAATTTTTCAAATTTTTCGCAATTTTTTCTTTTTTTCTTTCTTCCTTTTCTTTTCTTTTCCTTTCTTTTTTCCTTTTCCTTTCTTTTTCCCTTTCGGTCGATCGGCTATTTGGGCCTTGCGGCCGTAAATGCGCATGCGCTAGGGTTTCCCTCGCGCTTGGCGGCGCCATCGCCGCCTCCTTCGTGCCTCGCGTCGCCCGCCCGGTCCACGCCGCGCGCCTGCGTTCGCTTCTCCGTCTTGGCTCGCGCCACGCCACCTTGCTCGTGCCACTTCACCTCGTGCACCGCCTGCTCCGACTCTTCCTTCGGTGGTTTTGGCGGAGCGAACAACGGCGAGTCGCCGGGTGGTGCTTTGGCGGATCAAGGCGGCGGCACTCGGCTTCGAGCCGCGGCCGGTCGGGCGTTATGGAGTGCGCGGCGCGGTTCGAGCCAGCCCGGCGGAGGGCGGGCGATGGCGGTAAGGCCGATGGCGCTTCGCGGCGCGGCTGCGAGGCACGACGCTTCTGAGCTCGGCGGACGGCCGTCTTAAGCGCGAACTACGTTGCCGAGCCGAGGCTGGCCGAGCACGGGGCGGGGGCGGCGGTGCGCGCGGCGTCTCAGGGGGAAGCGCAACCGTCGGCCGGGCGGGCGTCGGCGGCCGTCGGCCGAGGCCGGCGGTTGGGCGCGCGACGCGAACCAGACGTGGAGCCGCGGCTTTGGGCGTCGCCGATGGTCGGGCGGACGACGCCGCGGCGGCGGCGATCTTCTGCGCCGAAGTGGGCGACGGCGCTGCGAGGCCGAGTGGCGCAACGGCGCGGCGCGGAGATCGAGCCGGGATGGCGGCGGTGGCGGTCGGTGGCGCTTCATGCGGCGGCGTGGAGGCTAATGGCGCTTCGCGGCGGCGTGGTTGCATGCCGAAGCGGCGAGCGGCGCGCTTCGTGCGGTGACGGTGATACTGCGCGCGGCCGCCGAGGCGGCGTGGCGGTGGCGCGCCGTCGCGGCATCGCAAGCGAGAGGCTGCGAGCCACGGCAAATCGGGACGCAACCACGTCGGCGACAAAGGCGGCGACGGCGTCGCCGAGCGGCGAGCACGGCGGCCGTGGCGGCCGTGCGCGTGGTGATGCGGCGTTGAGCGCCGTCTTTGCGCCGGCGCCGTCGCGGGTGCCATCGCCGCCTCTTCTTTGGCCGTCTTGGCGGTGAAACCGAGGCCGTCGCGGCGTCGCGCTGCGAGCGGGCGGAGGCCAACGGCGGCGCGAACGGTGACTAGCCGTCGGCGTGGGAACCTAGGCGGCCGTCGGCGACGGCGATTGCGGTCTTATTGCGGCGCGAAACCAAACACATTTTTTTGTGAATGATGAGCGGTAAGCCGTGTATCGTAGTTTCGTGTCGCTTAGCTTCTTGCCATGCGACTAACACAAAGAACCGATCGTAGGGTAGATGCATGCATAGGATCAAGCGATTAAATTCAAACGCCGATTCTCACCTCTTCTCACCTTTTCAATCTGTTCACCGGTGAGAGCTTCGTCGCGATAGCGTGTTAAGGAACCTCGCTATCGAATAGTCGGGGTTCCCAACAGATCTGAATTGGAAACGAGAAGAGAGAGACACGTGTTTAGGAGAGCAACGTGGGAATTCTTTATTGCTAATGATTTCTTGTACATAGGGGGGACCCCCCTCCTCCTTTTATAGCGCTCATCTAGGGTTTCGGCAAAGGGGCAAACGTGGGCTTTCCATGGGCCACGAGGGTTTCCCAACACTCTGCACCACCGTTGGAGCCCGTCCTGGCAGATGACGGGTGCGGCCTGAATATTGCTCCCCTCTCATGTTCTACACTGTCCCCATGACCAGGGTTCACAATTTCGTTTCAAAGCCGAAAACCGCTAACCCGGTGGTAGTGATTTTCACGAGAAACTGCTCGAAAACCGCGAAAAACCGAACGGTTTGCAAAATCAAAAGAAACTAGAATTTTCCAATGGCCGGGGACATGATTCTCGTCATAATCTGTCACAACAACCTCGCAGGATTTATAACTTTTGATCCGTAGGTCCGGTCGTGCTAATTCATTTTTAGTTAGATGCGTATTGGAATCTAGTTTATTCTGTTCAAATTTCAGGTCAATCCAACGGTTGGATCTCTGAGAATTCATGATTTATCGAACACATCTACTCTATTTTGTTGAATACGAAGCAATTATTTGAGTCTGAATTGGGGTGAATTTTTTGTAGATCAAAAAATTGATTTTAGGCTCCGCGCAATCATTCACCCCCCTCTGATTACTAGTTTAGTATATTTCGATCCTACACATATACTTTATTCGACTCCTGACATAGTTATATCTTCATTTATTGCTTATCTTAGTTAGTATTTTAACCACTTAATGGACGTATTTTATTTGCAAGGGTTTTAAATTATGAAGAGGAACAGAGACATTGCATCTCTTTTTCTGAAACATGCAGCAAAGAAGGTTGTTGTTGCTTCACCTTCTCCCCCGTCACAAACTGCAACATTGAGCGAGATATTTTCTTCAAAGTGGAAGAAGATGATATAATCAAGAGTTTTATGGCTATTAGAAGGCGTAGACCGAATAAGAAGAAGTGATATTATAGGTATATAAGCTTCTTTTAAATATATCATCTTGTTTTTAATTATTTTTTTACTTGTATACCGAATCGCTCAATAAATTTTAAATCATTTACCGAATTATTATTTGATCGGCATGCCCTAGGTTTAAATCCTAGATTCGCCACTGGTCGGGGATAAGGAAGCAGTGGCTCCACCGCTCCAGCTCTTGCTGGCAAAACTGATGTTGAGTAGCATGCTCCCCGCTGCTGATTGGTGAGATCAACCGATGATATGTGTAGGCTAGACTGTCCAAGCGGCCGCCAAGACGCACGGCCTGTTTAAAAATGGGCCTGACCGTTTAGGCACGGCCGCTTAGGCGGCCAGAACGGGCGTCTGCGTCTTACCACGCGTGCCGAACCTCCGCCAGCACGGCCGTTTGTTGTCGGGCCGTCTTGCGTCCGGACCGGTCCTTCATGCAGACCAAACGGTAGGTCGGCCCGAGAGTCTGCTTAGCGCCGGAAAATTTGAAAAAATTAGAAAAAAGATAAAATATGGTAAAAAGTATGAAAAATTCAGAAAAATGGGAAAAAGTAGAATAATTAGAAAAACTCGAATGATGAATAAAAACTTTTTAAATATATATATAAATTAAGAAAAAGCTAAAATACAAGATAAATTCTAAAATAAGACAAATAATTTGAATTAAATAATGAGCTTTATTGATGTTTGGCTGCCTCGTTAAAAACTTTGCCAAGTAAAAACTCAACACGAGAAAGCCTTGGCAAAGAAAAAGAGTCTGACCTATAGCTCGTTGATACAATAAAAAGTGAAGATTACAATTATTCTTCCTCATTATCTAGATAAAGATTTTCGAACGTCTCTGCCAGCTCAGTATTTTCTGTAGTATGTTGAGCTCGTTGATTAGCTTGTTCCCAATCTTTCACAGTGAGAAGTATTTCCACCATCTCACTAGTCAGACTTGTTCTTCTCTCTTCGATTATTCTTAGGATAGACCAAAGCAGACTCAAGAAACCGTGGAGACAGGCTATTAACACATCCGTGCTAGTATGGAAAGCACCGGATATGTTATCTTGTGCTCGTGCCACCACTGCAAAATGTTGAACTCCTCTTCCTTCTCTTGGTAGTTGACAGTGTCGTTGTTGAGATAGGCAGCTAGCTCTTTAAGTAAACAGCTTCCCGCAATTTAGTTTTCATAGCATAAACAGCTTCCCGCAATATATTATCATTTTCGTAGCTCTTTAAGTGGGTAGCAATTTCTAAAATATGATGCACAATTAAAGGAGAGGTTGAATAATAAACTCGGATAAAACAACGGTGGAATAAAAAAAGTTCTAAAAATGAAAGCAAGTATTTAGCAACATACCAATGTCGCTCTGTGAGTACCGGTTGACCATCCCGTGTACGACAGTGCGTGTTAATAAAAACAGAAAATGTGCTCTCATATGGTATGACATTCTTAAGCATCAAGTAAGTAGAGTTCCATCTAACAGGCATATCCAAACCAAACTTACGCGGACGTACATTCATTGCAATACAATAAGTTTTATATGTCGCTACTCGTTGATTAGAATGAATTAAGAAAGATATTGCGATTTAAAAGGTTCAATATCTTGATTTAACCTCTTTAAACCAGATTTAACTATAAGATTAATAATATGGCAAGCACAATGATGTAATAAGAAAGATTGACATATGAATTGAAAAGCGGAGTAAGTATGTTCATGGCGAAGTATTTGCGAAAGCATTATCTAATGTTATTGCAAAAATCTTATCATTAAGTCCAAAATCTTCCACAACTTTTACAATACAATCAAGCAATATTTTCACCATTATGTGCTACATCAATTAATTTGAATCCTATGATTCTCTTTTCTAGTTGCCAATCATCGTTTACATAATAAGCAACTACACTAAGGTAATCCTCTTTAGCTCTACCACTCCATATATCGGATGTCAAAGACACGAAAAAAGCACAGTACTAAATTTTTCTTTTAGCTTATTGCGACAATTATTATAATATTTAATCAAATCTCTAGTTGTTGTCTGCATCTAGAAAGCTGCAGAAAATCTAGGATTATGAGCGGTCCTAATAAAGTTTTCAAACGCGGTGACTCACCAAAGTTTAAAGGAAGATCTTGAGAAGCGATTAAGCGACAAAGAGATTCACGAGCTACCTCGAGATTGTAGTCGATTCGTACGCGTCGCACTGTCGGGGTTGTCTCGCAGATCGCGCCGCCTCGAAGCCATTCCCGCTTTTTCTCTGTTTGTCAACATGCCTCTTCAAGTGCCCGTTCCACGAAGATTTCGCAGATTAATTTATGCTTGCAATATTTACAAACAAAGATACCCGATTTGGGCGTCGTTTGATATCTCAAAATGCGGTGAAATCTTCCCGGACTCCGATGTACTACGTCTTGCTCTTTTCGCCGGTGCTTGCCGACGGTAGCACTTGTAGAGCACTGAAGATGGCACACTCCTGCAGCTTCTTGACATATGATGCAAGAAGCTCCTCGGGTGAAATCTCAAATCGAAGTAGGAACGACGGAAAATCCTGCTCCATAAAGCAAACTACAAGAAATAATGACGCTATTAATACTAAAATATGATTGAAAATACTAACAAAATAAAATAATAAATCACAATTATCACCTTGATTTCTTGTGAGGTTTAAAGTCGAATTTGGATTTTGACAAAACTATTTTTAATTTTGCCAAATTACCACTAAGAGCAAAAGAATTTCCACAAGAGAATGATTAGAAGAGAATGCAAGATTCTTTGGTGTAGAAATGAGGAGGCGACCACCTATTTATAGGAAAAAATTCGGGATTTTTCCGAATTTTTGAATTTTTATGAATTTTTAAATCAGAACGACTATAAAGCGGCTATTTTTTTAAACGGGGGGCGGACCGTGCCGTGCGTGCCGTTGCCGTGTCGAAGGCGGGCCGGCCGCGCCGTCCGCCCGCTCAGAAGCGGCCGTCGCTGCGTCACCGGCCCGCCGTCGCGCCCTCCGGCCCAAGCGCGGCGCGGTGGATTGAGGCGTCTGCGCAGACGGCCCGTTTAGCGTTGGGCCGTGCCGTGCCCGGGCCGTGCCCACAGTAGCGGGCCTCATGCCGGCCCATTTGGCACGGCCCGTTTGGCCAGGTCTATGTGTAGCCCAGCAGTTGCTGTCCCAGATCGTAGAACATCACAGGGTCTTGTGAGTTTACTTGGACCATGTCGCTGTACTGAAAGTTTGGCGCCATGTGTGCATATCCAGCATGCATCTGCGCGGGAACATCGAGGTGATGGTTTCCGCCTCGGTATCCTTGTGGGACGGCGGCAGAGAGGCTTGTCGCGTCAAATGCCAGTGGGTGGTGTTCTACATGGAACGCTTGATGATCTTGCTCACGCATCAATGGCGCCTCGGCAGATCCATCGGACGTTGTTTCTGGCTGTTGTTGCTGCCCTTCCTGCGCTTGGGGAGCGGTCGCCTTCTTCCTTCTCGTCGTCCTCGCCGGTTCCACGTTGGTACCCGTTTCCCTAGCTCTTGCGTTTGTTGCCACCGTCGACGCCCTCGCCGGCCTTGTCGCAGTACAGCTTCCTCTGTATCGTGAACAGCAAGGTTTCAAATTTCGGTTTTAGAATAAATTTCGTCCCGGGTCGGATAACGAAATTTCGGTGAAATTTCGGAATTATTTCGGACAAAATTTGAATTTGAAAATTCAAATCCGGTCCAATCCGGGAAAAAAAAAACCGAAATTCGGCGAAAAAACCCGAAATTTCGGGCGAAATATCCGAAATTTCAGGTTTTTTGCACTGGCTGAAAAGTGGTCTAAATTTTATCGAAAAATTTTGAAATTTTTTTGGAGGTTCCTGACATAATGCTTATGTTCTCACAAAAATTTCAGCTGATTATCACACCTGAGCAATTTTTAAAAATTCGGAGAGTGGTACTGTCCTGATAAAACACTGACCGACAAGTTTGATCGGAATGGAAAATGGTACAAATCAAGTTATAAACTGTTGAATTTTTTTTGTATGTTTATGATCCATAACTAATGTTCTCATAAAAATTTCTGCTGATTATCACATGTGAGGAATTTTTAAAAATTCGGAGAGTGGCGCTGTCCTGATAGAACACTGACCGACAAGTTTGATCTGAATGGAAAATGATACAAATGAAGTTAGAAACTGTTGAAATTTTTTGTGCATGGTTATGATGTATCTATAATTCTCTCATAAAATTTTCAGATGATGATCAAACTGTATGAATTTTTAAAAATTTGAACAGTACTACTGCCATGTTAAAAGGCTTACCGGCAAACTTGAACAAAATGAAAAATTATGTAAACCATAATTTTTTTTGAAAATTTTATAGAATGGTGATAAGGAATTTATTAATATCCCATAAAAATTGTGATTCACGATCACACTCCAGTGAATTTATAAAATTTTTACAAGGCACAGTACCATTTATGTTCTTTTCTTTTTGATTTTTGAAATATAATATAACAAACGAAGTTCAATGCTTACATAGATTTGATTGACCAAACAAACAAAGTTGAATTTTTTTAAAAAATTTATATAATGTTACTGAGTCAATTATTAATCTCTCAAAAAAAAATTAGATCATAATCACACTCAAGAAAATTTATAAAATTCTGACAATATAACTATCCCAATTATGTTCATTCTATTTTTGATTTTTTAAAGATAACAAATGAAGTTAAATTATTTTGAAATTTTTTATGTATGATACTAATCTACAAAGTATAGTATCATAAAATTTTAAGATTATTATCATGCTTGTACAATTTTATAAAAATCTGACAGTGTTTCTGCCAAAATTTTAAAATATTTAAAAAATTAGGTTTTTCAACAAATTTTCATAGGAGATGACTTTCCTAAGGGTTATTGGACCAAATCCGGTCAAATCCGGCCCTAAAACTTTCAAAACCGGCCAAAAAACACGAAATTTCGCCCCAAAAAAACGAAATTTCGGATTTTGACTGTAGCATTTTCAATTTTTTTAAATTTTTTTTTTCCGGTCGGTACTTGAGATCTCGGGGTGATCCGAAATCCGAAATTTCGCCGAAATTTTGTACATTGGTGAACAGAAGGAACTTGTCCATCTGCATGCATACATCATGACAACCATGAAAAAAAGTAAGGGATGTATATACCCATCTATATCTGCATGCATCATGGCAACCATGATTTCAAATGCGCGAATTCAAACCATATTCAAATATATTTTCAAAAATTTCAGTTTAAAGGTATATACCCATCTATAACAATTCAAATGAAACGCATACATTTGAAAAATATATACTTGAATTTAAATTTTTTGAACGAGTTTGAATCACATACTTTGCTGATTTATATATAAAATTAGCACATACCTACAACCAAACTATCATCAAAAAGGGAAACTTTAGTTTGAATTTTAGTCCAAACTTGTTTGAACTAGTTAGTAAACTGGTTAAACTCAACATCCTAAAATTTTCAAAAAAATTCGCACGAAAATACATAGAGAAAATATCTTTTTTAGATCATGGTGCCCTAGGTAATTATACTATATATATATATATATATAGAGAGAGAGAGAGATGGATTGGCACTTACGGACGCGTTTGCCGGGCTCCCACTTGAGAAGGTTGACAACGTCAAGAAAGCCAGCTTTCGGCCCTCGATCTTGGCGTGGAGGTAGAGGTAGGGGTGAAAACGGGTCGGATACGGGCGGATATTGCTCTTTTCGTATCCTAATTCATATTTTTTTTCCGGATTCGGAACCTGATACGGGCTAACCGGATACGGATACGGATTCGGGTTATTCGGGATACGGATACGGAACGGATATGTGACGGATTCGGGTCGAAAACGGATAAAGATATACGGATAATGCACGCATATATATAGTAATATATATTGAATTGAAACCATGCGAGTATATGACTATAGTAACAAATTATATATCAATTAAATTCAACAAACATCGTAGAAAGAATATGCTATTTGAGGATCAATAGAACCAACTAATTGTTAATATAAATGGACTGAAATGGAAAAAAATGATGAAAATGGGCTGGGTCTTGCTGATATCCGAATAGGAAAATCCGAATATTCGATCCGATATCCGAATAGGAAAAATCCGAATATCCGGATCCCGTCCCGTATTTACCGGATATTGGATGCTCCGGATCCGGATTCAAGTATCCGGATCCGATCCCGGATCTGATCGGATAGTAAAATCCAGCCCCAGATCGAGCGGGAGATATCCGACCCATTTTCATCCCTAGGTAGACGTCGATGAGCTCCTCATCGTTCGGCATAAAGTGGAACCCGGGAGGGAACCGAAGCTTATTTGGGACGAGCAGGGTTCACAAAACCGAAATTCGAAATTCGCGTCGAAATTCGAGGTACGAAAACCGCAAAAACCGCTCGGAAAACCGCCCAAAAACCGTAAAAAACCGAAGGGTTAATAAATCAAATTTTTCTGAAAAATTCAAAAGAAAATAGAACAACCGCGGTTTTTCGCGAAAAACTGCTCGGTTTTTGCGAAAAACCGCTGCCAACTAGATGTTCGTCGCAAAACGGTTTTTGACGAAAACCGCGGTTTTTGGCGAAAAACCGAACGCATAATTTTTTTCAAAATTTTTAAATTTTTAATTTTTTTTAATGGACCGGCTACGGTTTTTAATTTCGAACCTCAACGGTACGCTCGAAAACCGCGATTTTCGAGCAGTTTTCGTTGGTTTTGTGAACCCTGGGGACGAGCTCATGATTCTTGCCCTTGGCCGCCGAATGATCGAGTTAGCGTGCTAATCGATCAGACCAAGACAGGTGCGCGAAGAGAACGATCAGTTTGCTTGAAATTATTACAAGCGCCAGAAATATATATGGTATGCCAATAGAATAGTTAAGAGTTGTAATACAGATGGTTGTAGTTGCATCCGGTGCTTACTTTCTCGGGCTCTTATTCTCGGAATTTTTTTTCTTTAACATTTATTTTTATTCTTTTTTTTCAAAACTAGGCGTCGAGGAGAAAAATTTACAAAATTGCACGCCGATCGTCTGTGTATGGGGCGATAGCTGCCTGAGTCACCCGTTCATATTAAAAAGACATAAAATAATTACAAAAAATACTAAATAAAAAAAATTTGGGTGTTGCCCCGTCATCGCCCGTGCATGGGGCGATCGCCCGTGCATGGGGCGATAGGTGGCTGGCACCTTCTTTCTCCTCTTCTCTTCTTCTTCTTAGTTTTCTTACGCCTCGCTTTGCCTTGCTTTCGCTCACGGGTAGTACCTTTATACCCCCTTTCGCCCCTTTGTTGGGCGATCGCCCCTGTCTCGGGCGACAGGGTGGCCTACACCAACGGCTAGTTAACGGCTCCGTGACGCAGGCCGTGACTCAGCAGCTATCGCCTGTGTATGGGGCGATCGCCCCATACACGGGCGATCGACGTGCAATTTTGCAAATTTTTCTCCCGGACGCCTAGTTTTGAAAAAAAGAATAAAAATA
This sequence comes from Otatea glauca, assembly GCA_036346275.1. Taxonomy (NCBI): domain Eukaryota; kingdom Viridiplantae; phylum Streptophyta; class Magnoliopsida; order Poales; family Poaceae; genus Otatea; species Otatea glauca. Next base: position 3,793,975 of record CM070733.1, on the reverse strand, counting down.
AATATTAAAGAAAAAAAATTTAGTACCTTTATACCCCTGTCGCCCCTCTGTTGGGCGATCGCCCCTGTCTCGGGCGACAGGGGGCCCCACACCAACGGTTAGTTAACAGCTCCGTGACGCAGGCCATGACTCAGGCAGCTATCGCCCGTGTATAGGGGGCGATCGCCCCATACACGGGCGATCGGCGTGCAATTTTGCAAATTTTTCTCTCCTACGCCTAGTTTTGAAAAATAAAATAAAATAAAATGTTAAAAAAAAATCCTTATTCTCGTGTCAAATTTTGAAGTTGGTCGGGATGGACGCGGCCTAGGCAGCAATGCTTTTGGGCTTGGAAGGCCCGGCCACACGGTAAGACGAGCCAGACCAAACCCAAGCAGGCCAAGCTGCTCCCAGAACCCAAAGGCCTTCAAATACCCCGACCTCGCAGACGCACCGGCACGGCACACGAGACGACACACAACACAACCGCCTGCCTCCTCCCGTCTCGTCTCGCCCCCCGCTTTCTTCTCCGCCAAGTCCCAACCCGAGCTCACCACCTCCGCCTCTTGCAGTACAGCTCTCCTCCTCCTCCTCCTCCTCCCCCATTTCCGCTTCCACTCGCCGTCGTCGCTTCTCTTTTCTAGTGCGCTTGCGCTTAGCATCTGCCCCTCTGATCGATCCGTCTCACCGCAGGTGCGCGCGCGCGGGTACGTGCAGATGGCGAGCGGGCAGCTCCAGCTCATGGAGGCCGACAGGGTTGACGAGGAGGAGGAATGCTTCGAGCCCATCGACAAGTGTACGCCTCCAACTCTCCTCTCCCCTCTCCATCTCCTCTCGTCTTGTCTCCGAATCTACATTACTTATTCGTCTGTGTATGTGTGCTCCCTCGCGTCGCGTGTGTGGGTGTGCCCGTTCAGCCTTGCCTTTCCGTTACTTCCCCTTCCAAGTTCGCGCGTTTCAATCCCAAATTGGTGTTGTTTCGAGGTGGATTGGATGCGATTTTAGCCTAGGCTCGACATTTTTGCTGCGTGCAGCTCGTGGTTGTGTTGCGTCGCGTTCGGTTTTCTCCCCAATTTCGTGCGTTCTGGGCCTAAATTGGTGCCGTTTCGTCGCCTTATGTTGTGCAGTTTTTTCTCTTCCCCACATTTGATCTCTGTTCGAGGGCAAGTTCGTGCTTATCGGTCGCTTTTTCTGGGTAGATTGATCCGAATTTACCCCCACTTTGAGTTGTTCTGCGATTAATCCGTCGTAGTCGCCACTAGCTAGTCCAATCCTGTATAATTTCTGTATATTTGAACAAATTATACGGAAGTGTTTTGGTGCACTTCGAGCTGTAGGGTTTAAGCTTAGTTCCTCTTGTGTTTCACAATTACTGGTGTCTTCCGCTAATTTTAACAAGTTTGATCTTAACCAGTTGTTTTGGTTTGAACTGGGCTTCTACGTTTGGTTCCGTTCTCCAATTGGTTCTTCCTGCACTATATTCATTACCATGAATTTGAATCCTGAGCATAATTCCTCCAGTGTAACTAATCACTCGTGCATCTGTCCATACATCACAGTGATCTCGCAAGGAATAAACGCAGGAGATGTGAAGAAGCTGCAGGATGCGGGGATCTACACTTGCAATGGCCTTATGATGCATACCAAGAAGGTTTCAAACTCGGCATTCCAAATCTTCATGCGTGTCCCTAGGAATTTTGGTTGCACGCCAAAGTTGATTTCTGGTTTTTGACACCTATTTGCTCTCACTTGTTCTATGTTCTGAACATATGGCTAAATGGCTGATACTGTTTCAAAATATGGATTTATCTCACAGAGCCTTACAGGAATCAAGGGCTTATCAGAAGCAAAGGTTGATAAGATCTGCGAGGCTGCCGAAAAACTTCTGGTATGATTCTCTTTGAATTAATTTTGGTTTCAAATTTCGTGCCATCTGTTTTGTGTGATATGGCCTTCTGAAATTGCTATGGTATTTGGTTGTCACAGAATCAGGGCTTCATGACCGGGAGTGATCTCCTTCTTAAGGTAGGAAAGTGGGATCTAAGCTACTGATTAGTATACAGTGCTGTTTGATTACCAATCATGGCACTATGCTAAACTAACTGGAAATGATTGATTGCTTCGTGGATCTGCTTTAGTGCTTTCAATTACTCCACCTGTGAACTGTCCTTTAGGCTGTTTGATTCATTTTGGCTTATTTTGAAGCGGAAGTCTGTTGTTCGGATTACCACTGGGAGCCAGGCGCTTGATGAGCTGCTTGGCGGTAACATATTTCTTGTCCTTGATTCTGTTCTTGATCAGTCGTGCTGTCATTATGTTCTAATCTATTGACATATTTCAAATTTTGAAGGAGGGATTGAAACACTCTGTATCACAGAGGCATTTGGAGAGTTCCGGTGAGTAGATGTTCCTGTTCATGTTTTTTTTTTACTGGAGTTGATTGCAGGTAGCACGTATTGGTTACATCATTGAAATTTATGATGTGCCGCGATACTTGTCAATAGGTGTAGTTAGACCTAGCTTAGTCATGTTATTAGTATTCAGGTTGATAATAATCTGATATAAAGCTTTTTGAAGCCTCTTGCGCCTCCTTTTCTGTTGTCTAATGTTGTAGAGGTATCGATGGTAGTGCATACAGCAATTCTTAAACATGCTTTCTGTGCTATTAACATTGAGCACTTGTTACTTATTACCTGCCGAACTTTAAACATATCCGCATCAATATTATTTTCACTATTTTCCTGATGTTATACTGAACTGGTTCTTTTAGTAACTCAAGAAACATATCCGCAACAAAGGTAATAGTAGCTTCCTAGTATTGTATGACTGGGAACAATTTAGCTTTGCATAACACACACAACCTCTTACTATCTAATGAGAACAGTTGTAATGTTGACTCTTGATGCACTTTTGTTTACATCTTCTCATTTCTCAATTCACTTCCTGCTTTCTAATTTTAAAGTCCATATCATTTACTTGGTCTTTCAGGTCAGGGAAGACCCAGCTGGCTCACACACTATGTGTCTCCACTCAGGTTCGTTTCCCATGTCAAATTTTGTCAATGGCACCTTACTACCATAGAAGCAACGAATACCTTATTATTTTAATTAATGAACTGCAGCTTCCAATCCACATGCATGGGGGGAACGGGAAGGTTGCTTACATTGACACTGAGGGAACATTGTATCTTTTGAATTGCCTGAGTAATACCTCTAAGCTGATTCGCTCAGTGAATTTATTTACATTCATGTTTCTCTCCAAATTGTTTCCTTAATGGAGTTTTCAGCCGGCCTGAGCGCATTGTGCCAATTGCTGAGAGATTTGGGATGGATGCCAATGCTGTTCTTGACAACGTATGGCTCATTTTACATTTCTCTTAACCCATTTCAGGGCTAAAAGATCAAGCAATTTGTTTAACTTTATATCTCTTTCTGGTTTAGATCATATATGCTCGTGCATACACTTATGAGCACCAGTACAACTTGCTCCTGGGCCTCGCTGCCAAGATGGCTGAAGAGCCTTTCAGGCTTCTGGTAGGCATGGGCTTATAACATAAAAGTACATTGATAAGTTGATATATCTCAGTTGTGCTCATGTGGTATTGTTTAACCTGAAAATAGATTGTGGATTCTGTGATCGCACTATTCCGTGTTGATTTCAGTGGCAGGGGTGAACTTGCAGAGCGCCAGGTATTCTCGTTAGCTAGCTAATCATGTCAAAACCAGGCAATTCATAAAGCAGTTGAATGCTGCCATTTTTTATACTTGCTTAAGTGTATGTGCTATGAAATTGAAGCAAAAATTGGCCCAAATGCTGTCCCGCCTTACTAAGATTGCTGAGGAGTTCAATGTTGCAGCGTACATCACCAATCAAGGTGTGTTTCCCAATCTAATCCTGTCTATTCCAAGAAAGAGTTTCTTAGATTAAGGGATTTCAATGTATAAGCCTCTCCTTGTTCCAGTGATCGCGGATCCAGGTGGCGGTATGTTCATAACTGACCCAAAGAAACCAGCGGGAGGCCATGTGTTGGCCCATGCAGCCACCATCCGGTTGATGCTGAGGAAAGGCAAAGGCGAGCAGCGTGTCTGCAAGATCTTTGATGCCCCTAACCTCCCTGAGGGAGAAGCTATATCCTTTTGCTTTATACATGTTTGCTGCTTGTGCTATTGATTGCTTTAATTTGGTAGGTTGCTAAAATCTGGATAAATTGCTATGCTCAGATTGGCACAGCAAATTCTTGTGATATAACTGTAGCTGCTAACCTGCACGACTGAAAGCTTCACATGACAGAAATTAGCACTGATCTGATGTCAAGAAGTTGTTTCCCTTGACCAGTGACACGTTTTCCAGGTTACATCAGGTGGAGTGATGGATGCGAAAGACTGACTGCTCATTCAGGGTGCTTCCTGTCTTAAACTGTTCAGGTTTCTGTTAGTGAACTTCACAGTATATATAGGTAATTAGGTATTGACAAAAACTACTGTACTGTTGCTCTGTTTTTGCTACTGCCGAGAAAGTGGGCAACCTTGATTCTGCTTATGCCTCCTATTGAGTGTTTTGTATGCTCGTAAGGTCATCCAGTTGTACTGAAAACAAATGTTACCTTGTTAAGTGAATATGTAAGGGTCTAAACATGTTCTCGGCTTCCCTCAGAACTAGAGAGACCTAATGATATGAAGGCCATGTAAGCAACAGGAGCAACCAAACTGAAGGATATGAAAACGAAATAGGTTCTGGTTATATTCTTGCATAAGCAACTGCACCAATAATCATTTGTTTTTGGTACTTTTTCATGGAAGCCATTTATACACTTGATCTTCCGTGACTCACTATATATCAGTAACAAAGAAAGACCCTATTTATCTTGCGTGGAACTTCAAACATAAATTGTTGGGGATGGTTACCCAGGGATAATACTTCTTTAAGGCCATGGTGTGTAACCTTATCCAGTCCAGTCTCCAATCTCCAGGGAATCCGAAGCTAATAGTTAAATCACAAAAGAAGTCCAGCATTTGTTAGAGAGTTGAATGGTTGTCAGACATCTTCTTGTTAGTCACTTTGGAAATCTTTTTAGCACAATTAAACTTGCTCAACGTGACTCGATCTGTCATCAAAAGCAAATTCTGTTTAATACCAACTTGATGGGACAGAACAAGGACTGTGTAGTGTTACCATCAGATAGGTATTTATTTCTAGCATGAGGAAATAAACATGGTACTGTGCTTCCCAGCCAGAGTGGAGGTCCACGGTGCAGGGCTCAGAGGAGTGCGACCAGAGCAGGTGTGACACCCGTCCGCCGCGCCGCGTGCAGCTGCCCAGCGTCCTCCCCAGCATCGGCAACGACGGATGGTACCGCACGTGCTCGTCCTCATGCTCGCCTACCTTGTCACCTAGGATGCTCTCTATGTAGGGGGAACACCACCGGAGTGCATCGGACGCAATGGCGGCTACGCACTCCTCGATGCGGAGGACGGCGTCCGGGCCGCACATGTGGTGGTGGTGGTGTGCGCAGGCGCTCGCGCACAAAGGCAGAAGATCCAGAAGGCGTCCCTGGGGTATCGCGTGGCGTAGTCCTCCGCGGAGAACGTGGGTATGGCGAAGGTTGGCCGGCCATCGACGGCCATGTCGGCCGAGACGACGGTGTGGAGCGCCCAGTTCGCGCGGTGCCAGCGCCGGCAGTCAGAGCAGATGGCGTGGAATCGTGCATGCACCTGATGCAGAAGCTGTCCCTCCGGCCTGTGTGTTATACGTCCTCCACCTCATGCCGCCGCTTCGCCAGCAACGCATATTCTTCCTAGAGGCGCCGGCGACGGCGCCTCTGGGAAGAATGCAGCTCGAAGGTTCACATGTGGATCTCACTACTTTTAAAATTCTTTTCTTGATTTGTGCTGGCGGATGTGTCCATGTTAGAAATTACATGTGCATGTGGACTGTCGCGTCAACCGAAAAACGGGTGGTTTAAGTTTCAGGGGATGATTCGTACCGTTTTTTTGCTAATTGAAGGGTGTAAAGAAACAATTTTGCAGTTGGGGTTATTTTTGGACTTGGCTGGGATGTTTTGTACAGTTTTTGCTAATTGAAGGGTGTAAAGCAAACATTTTTGCAGTTGGGCTAGGGATGGCAACGGGTCGGGTCGGGTGACAGAAAATCCGACTCGAACCCGAATACCCTATCGGGTAAAAAACTATACCCGAACCCGACGGATACTCGACGGGTTTGTGCAGTACTGCAGTTAATAGGTCGGGTCGGGTGTGGGTTTTGTAAGACCCGACCCGACAAGAAATCCAAACAAAAAAATCCGACCCAAACCCGGCGGGTACCCGGAACCCGACCCCAAACCCGGAGGGTATGTGCGGTATTTCGGATACTCGATGGCTACCCATGGGTGATTTTATAAACCCGAACCCACCTCGGGTACCCGACCCAAAGAACCCACAGGTAAAAATTTGGACTCGAACCCGACCCGATCGGGTGCAGAACCCACGGGTACTTGTCGGCGTTTCGAGCACCGGCAAGTAAATTTGTAAGTCTAAGGGGCCACGCGTTCCCTCTCCCTGAATAGTTAGACTCAAAAGTCCAAGGTGTATATTGGTTCGGGCCGAATGTCCCTACTCCAGTTCGTGTGTCGATGTTGTATTGCTTTTGGTGCAAAAGGCTGCACAGCGATTACAAGTGAGGGTTTGAACACAAGAGTGTTTCTTGTTGTTCCCGTGTGTGTGCGTGTGTCTATCCGCTCAGTCCGTCTGTCTCCTCTCCCTCTTCCGGAGGGCCCTGCCCCTTTATATAGGCGGGAGGGACAGGTTACATTGAGAATCGGGAGAAGGAAGGAAAGAAGGAGAAAACTAGACTAGGAGAGAAGGAAGGAAAGAAGGAGAAAACTAGACTAGGAGCCCTAGTCCTTCGTCTTGGTGATTGATCGCCGTCCGGCCTCGCCCACACCGGGTTTGGTAGGCTTGCTGAGCAGAGCAGTTCGCCGTTTCCTTGGGAAACAGCGCACTTGCCCTCTGGGAACCTGACAGGTGCTGATGTTGCGAAGCGTAGCCCTGGCGCTACCTCGGGAGAGAGTGCGTCCCCATGCTTCGTGTGACTGGGCGATGGGACTAGAGTTTTGACTGGGGCAACCCTTGTCTTTGCCTTAGGAAGGGGCCACGTGCCCGTCACGGTCCTCGAGCGATCTGTCCGTGGGGCACGTGGTCAATAGTCGGCGGAGGCCCGACACATGGCCCTTGGTGTAGGTTGCCTTAGCTTGGTCGGGGCTCGGGAGAGCCCGACTGCGGACAGGGTCGGCGCCCCACTTGGCGGGATTGCTCGCCCGCTGCTGTCGGAGACAAAGCGTCCTTTGCGGCCCGTTGGTCCCTTTGGTCGGAGTTGGGCCCGAGGACGGCTTGTCAGGTCGGAGCTGGGCTTGACGCGGCCTGCTTGCCATCCTAGGCCGTTGGGGTACCCCTGGTATGAGTATTCGTCAGTAGCCCCCGAACCCTCGGCGAGTTAAATCGGATACGATCGGGGTTGAGCTGATGTGCTCTAGCGCATCCGTGGTGCCTAAGAGTTGCCAAAGGCATTGAACCGCGGAAGCTTTTAATTGCTTCGTCGCACGCGCCCGCATGGCTTGCGTCGTGACCATTCGTCTTCTCCGCCGCCGGGACCGGCGAAGGCGCCGTTTTCTGCGCTTGACATTTATGCGGTCGTTTGATCTTCCTTCCTCCGGGTATATAGGGCACCACCGCTTGCTTGAGCGGTTGTCCCCATCCCGGCGTCTTCTTTCTTGGAATCCCTAATGGCCGAGGCACCCGATCTTGACCGGTGATGAGGGCGAGGTGGAGGAAGAAGATCCTTTGGTCGAGCTCTGGGCCGAGCATGATCAGGTGATGGCCGAACTCTCGGAGGAGGAGGAGGCTGTGGCCCGCGACATTGCTGCGGTCGACGCGCTGCTCGAGGTTGCTTCGAGGCTCTTCGAGGTGAGGGAGGTCCTTTTGGAGGCGATGGCGCAGGTGCGCCGCCGGTAGCCGTCAGTGCGGCAGCACTAGCTCGATCCGAAAATCGTAATATAGTGCTTGGTGTTGAGGTAGCTCCACCATATCATGTAGCTTCGCGTAGCGTTGTGTAGTGTTTGAGCCTGTTGGCCAACTTATGTAGCATTGTAAAGCTCCAGCCTGTAAGGCCAATAATAAAATTTTCCTTTCCTTTGTGACTGTTTGTGTCTTTGTGATGAGCTTGTCTTGGACGTTTTTCCCAACTAACCGGCCCTCGGGGTTTGGCAGCCGGTGGAAGATCGCTCTTTTTGTGCGCGGGCAGTCGGACGCCTTTCTCGTAGTCACAAATGTTTGTCGGGAGGCTTCGGGTGCTCGTTTTAACGTCGTGACTAGACGGTTCCTTGGTCGGCAGGGGCGACCAGATGCCTCTCGGGAGGTTTTGGTGCCCGAGTGCTCGTTTAACGTCGTAGCTTGACGGTGCCTTGGTCGGCAGGGGCGACCAGATGCCTCTCAGGAGGTTCTGGTGCCCGAGTGCTCGTTTAACGTCGTAGCTGGACGTTGGGCGTCCGTCCTGAGTCCTCGTCCGGCGAGGGTAGCTGCGAGAGGAGTGGCCGTTGTCTATCCCACGTGTACGCCCGTCGCGGTGTGGGACTGGAGGGGTGGCGGCGCGCGTTTACCTGCGTTGGTTTGAACGCCGTGCTCGTGAAGCTAATAACGGGTAGTCCGAGTGGGTCCTGGGAGGTCCCTCCCAAGGGGGACCCTTCCGAGCGGACGGTCCCAGAGTAGGGTGTCCTGGCCCGCTGTGGGGGGACCCATGAAAAACCTTTCTTTACTCGATCCCGTATCGGACCCTGGGTCGTCCGCCGACCCAGAGCACAGCTGGCTGTCACCCATTGATGGGCTCCGCGGGAGAGTGTGAAGTATGGTCTCGGACACGTGTTAAGACGATTGGGCCATTAGCCAGCCCAACTGGAGGCCCACTGGGGGCTCGCCTCGTACTCGTCCCTCGCTCAATTTTCGCTGGGGCGGTCTTATGCCCACTTGGTGGATCGCCTTTAGAATCCTGGCTACTGGCTTGCCCTAGCGTGAGCTGCTGAACTCCTGCCATTTCGGGGCCGCAGCGGCCCGTGGGGCCTCTCGCATACACCTTGGAGCAACCGTCCTGGCTCGAAGGCGGAGACCGGGGGGTCACAGGACGCGCGGCCCGAGACGGTGTCTTTTTGGCTCCTGTCAGGATTAAATGCAGAGAGGAATTGGAAACCGGAGTTACAGTACCGGTTGGTGGACGCGCTTCGATAGCTAAGCGCTTGACGAGCGGGCGCGGCGCCGCCAGGGTGTCTGTCATTGGTGGCGCCCGTTCGGCTTTATAAATAAGTGCGGCTGCATTCGTGCAAACCTCCCGCTTTTGCTTTCCACGTCTTCACGCGCTTGCCTGAGACAAGAAAGAAAACAGCGAAAGCCAGAAAGAGAACCTCCAACTTTCTCCCTTCACCTTTTCGCAGTTCCTTCGTAAATGTCGTGGCCCGCGTGTTCCATCCGCATCACCGCAAGACCTTTGGGGTTGGTGAAGAAGGGGTTCCTGCCCCCGCAGGCCATCTCGGGCTAGAGGGTGCCATCAGGTGTCGCCGCCCCCGCGCCGGGGAACGGCGAGGTCGTCGTGCCCGCCTCGTTTCTGGCGCGGGTTGAACTCACGCACCCGTTCGTGCGCGGGCTCCTGCACCATTACAAGGCGAAGGTCCACCACCTCAACCCCAACGGGGTCCTCCACATCGCCGTCTTCATCACGCTATGCGAGGCCTTCCCGGGATTGAACCCCATTGGGGCGTGGAGGCACTTCTTCGAGCCGGCCGAGAAGGACAAGCCCTCGACGCCAGCGGCGCCATCGAGTGTGGCTCTTCAAGCCGCGCGGGCGCGCAACGGACTATATCGATGTGAAGCTACCGTCGTCCAACCGGTGGCATTCGAGTGGCTCTATCCGAGAACTTGGGAAAAAGCGCCCCGTCTACACCGGTCGACTTCGAGGTAAAGCCCGAGTGGGTGGGGCGCGAACGGAAGGAGAGGAGCGGGTGGAGGAAATAATGTCGGCGGATCAAGACCCAAAAGGGGCGAGGTCTGATCGGCGATGCTGTTGTTCGCGCGTTCATGGAGATGCGCGTGCAACCGCTGATGGATCGGCCGTACCCCATGTTCCGGTTCGGGGGGCGGTCCCTGGCGGCACGAGTGGCGGAGCTCGAGACCCTCCTGGCGGGGGCGAGCGACGCCAAGGACATGGCCGTAGCCGCTGAGGCGACCTCACGGTCGGAGGCGGCCCGCCTTCAGGGCGAGCTGGACCAAGCTCGAGGGTGTGGTGGCGCGCGCGAAGCGCGCCGCCGAGGGAGCTAACCAAAACGGAGGCCGACCTCCGCGACCTGACGAGTTCTGCGGTCGGTAAGAGTCCTGATCCTTTAGTTAATTTTGCGACTGCTCAGTGGGACGTGCTTTCTGACGCTACCCCGATCTGTAGAGCTGCAGAAAAATCTCAGCTGCGCCGCAGAGGCGCGGAAAGACGCTCTGGAGGCCCGTGACGCGGTGGTCACGGCCCGGGATGTGGCGTTGGCAGCGTTCCGGGAGGCCGAGGGAGGTCGGCCCGAGCTGGCCGCAGAGCTGGAGGCCCTTCGGAGGGTCGGCCAGGATGTCTGCGACCGAGTGCTCGGAGCCGTGCCGGGCCAGAGCTTGCTCGCCATCGTGCTAGCCCAAGTGCCGGGGCACGTCAAGAGCGCGGTAGGCGAGGGCGCTGCGCTCGGGGCTTCCTTGGCGCTGGTCAACACCGTCTCCTATTATGACGACATTGACCTTGCGGTGGTGAGCAGCGGGGTTGTTGGGAACCGGACGGACGAAGAGGTGGATAGGCTCGAGCTTCAGGTTGAGCCACACGCTCGGGAGATCGTCGGTCATATACTGCCGCAGAGCATCCTCCACAAAGAGCAGAGAGAAGATTAGGCATATCCCTTCTGATTGTAAAAAGACTATTTTATGCAAATAATCTTAAAGCTTTTAGTAAGTTCCGGTCTGCCTCTTGCCCTTTTATGCTATTGAGTACTTGTCCGACCATTTAAGGACCGTGGGGGTCGCTTGTGCGTAGGTCGGATTGTTTGCTAGGAAAGGGTGAGGATAGGAACTCTGGCTTAGCAGCATTCACGCGCACTTGTGTGGGATAGGAGTGTTCCTGATCGACCAAAGGTCGCTCCGCTCGGGCACTTCCTTCGCCCGCAAAGTGCTACTTCGCAACCATAGCCGCTGAGGCGTAGGCCGTAGCACTTGGGTCGAGAGGGTTACCGCTCGGGAAGGACCCCGTGGCCGATCGGGTCACCGACCCACATGAGTGCGTGAATTAGCTGCGTTCGCGCGGGAAAGGAGTGTTCCCGACCGACCAGAGGTCGCCCCATTTGGGTACTTCTTTCTTCCGCGAAGTGCTACTTCGCAACCATAGCCGCTAGGGTGTAGGTCGTAGCACTCGGGTCGAGATGGTTGCCGCTCGGGAGAGACCTCGTGGCTGGTCGGGTCACCGACCCACGTTAGCGCGCCTGACCAAAAGCGACCCGTACGAGGGTGCTAACGGATAGCCCCCGAGCATCGCACGGCGACCGGGTGCTCGGAAAAAAGAAAAGACGGTGCAAGGGACAAGAAAAGAGCTTTAGGGATAGAATCGCCTTAACTTTTCTATGTTCCATGCGTTGGAGAGGACGTGGCCGTCCGCGTCCTTGAGCCGGAAGGTGCCGGGTCGGAGAACCTCCACGACGGTGAAGGGCCTTCCTGTGGCGGCGAGCTTGTGCTTGTCTTTGTTGGCTTCGAACCCGCGCAGACCGGTCGCCAAGCGTTGAAGGATCGCTCGAACTTGACGACCGTGGTAGCGCCGAGTGTCTGTTGATACCTAGCCGACCGTAGAATGGCCACATCGCGCTTCGAGGCGGTGGTCGATGGCGTCTTGTTGCGAGACGAGCCCCCGAGCCTCATCGAAGGCTTGTAACCTTGGGGCGCCGTATTCCAGGTCGGTTGGCAAGACAGCTTCGGCACCGAACACCATGAAGAACGGTGTAAACCCGGTCGCTCGAGTTGGTGTGGTTCTTAGGCTCCAGAGGACGAAGGGTAGCTCGGCCAACCATCGCCCTGCGAATTGCTTCAGCCGACTGAAGATCCTTGGTTTGAGCCCTTGGAGGATCATGCCGTTCGTGCGTTCGGCCTGACCGTTCGTCCGCGGATGGGCTACGGCTGCCCAATCGACACGGATATTGAAGTTGTCGCAAAACTTGAGGAACTCCTTCCCCGTGAACTGCGTCCCGTTGTCGGTGATAATGGAGTTCGGGACTCCGAACCGAAAGACAATGTCGCGGAAGAAGGTGGCCGCCTGCACCGACGTGATGCTTACGACCGGCTTAGCCTCTATCCACTTGGTGAACTTGTCCACCGCGACAAGGAGGTGGGTAAAGCTCCCGGGCGCCTTTTTGAAGGGTTCGACCAGATCGAGTCCCCAGACCGCAAATGGCCATGTGATGGGGATCGTCTGTAAGGCCTGAGCTGGGAGATGTGTCTGCCGGGCGAAGAACTGACATCCTTCGCAGTCGCGTCACGATCCGCTTCGGCGTCGGATATGGCGGTCGGCGAGAAACCTTGTCGGAAGGCTTTTCCTACCGAGGATCGGCGCGACATGGTGGCCGCAGACACCGCCATGGATATCGGCGGCGTTTGCTTCCTTGGTTGGCGGGGCGCACCTCGGAGGACTCGGAGGACTCCTTTGTATAGGTTTGGCCCGACTAGGACGAAAGATTTCGCCCGACGAGCGAGGCGTCGGGCCTCAGTTGTGTCGCTGGGGAGCGACCCATCGGTCAGGCGATCGACAAAGGGTCTCCTCCAGTCGGATTCGGTTGTCAGCACGTCGCCACCTGTCGACTTTTGTAGTCGGCAATGAATTTATGGGGTAGGCACGCGATCTCAAACTCGAAGGTCACACAAGACAAGGGATTTAGACGAGTTCAGGCTCGCGAGGAGATAATACCCTAATCACGTGTGCTTTGGGATTATGCTGATTTCTTGGACCTAAGATTGCTCAAAGCGCTATGTGCTCAGGCGTCTGAGATGTTTTATGCTCGTGGCTTGATGCCCATGTTGTTGCCCGCCCTCTCCCTTATATAGTGGGGTGAGGCGGCTTCTGAGTCCCAATCGGTTAAGAGATTCCGATCGGTTACAAGATTCTAGTCGGTTATAGGACGAGTTTACATCTTTATTCTATCCTTCTAACGACTCGGATTACAACTGTATCTATCATATCTAAACATAAATTCAACTTTCCTTTAGGGTATATCCCTTTCCATATGGTTATGAAGCCTGACGTGGAGAGTATCCTCTGGGCCTTCATCTTGGGCACATCTGAGGACCCCCGAACCTATATTCCTGGCTGACCCGAGTGCTTCATGATCCGACTGCTTTACTCAGAGCTCCCTGCCTGAAATCCCGACTGGTTTCCTTATCCAATCGAAAAATCTTCCTTTTACAACAGGCGAATTATGAAGAACTCGATCATAAATTTCATCCTTTGCTTTTCTCAAGTGCAAATCTTTTTCAAGGCGATTTTATTGCGAAGCGACCTCACGGACTTCTTATCCAATCACCAACGTGGATTTGATACTTTTCCACCAAGTCTTTAATTTTCATCGTTTTGTGATCATTTGGTGTCTTGAGGTCGCCTCGTTTTCTGTGCCAACTTGTTCGATCGAAAAAACTCTTCGTCTTACAAGTCGCATTAACACCAAATCTCTTGACTTCCGACGCTTAATATCCGGCGCTTGCTTCGATTTAAATCGAATTGGCTATAAAAAGGCGCTCCAATGCTTGGAAATGTGTCTCTTGCTTTCTATCTTCCATCTTTTTGCTTTTAGCTTAAACCTTCATCATGCCACGGTGGTATCATCAAGCGAAGGCGGACCCCAGACTAGTCAAGCGTTGGGAGGAGTTTGATCGAGCCTTCGAAGCGCTGCTGGAGGAAGAGGTGAAGCTGCGTGATCGCGAGGCAATTAACACTCTCCTCGAGGTTGCGCCCGTCCTTAGCAGGGCTAGGGAACCCCTCGTCGAGATGCTGGGCCGGGTGCGCCGCAGGGAAGCATAATCCTCCTTTTGTCGAAGAATCTCCGTTTGACCTTTCGGTTGTGGATTGGACCCGTTATACGGCGCCACAGGTTTTGTCCATTGCGAGGCGTAGTTTAGGGTCAACACGGTTAAATGCGACTCTGCGTAGTCCCAAGTCGTGCGGCTTTCATCGCCGTCTCAAGGTTAGACGACGTTCGACTCAGACTTTCGACGGACGTAGCTTAGCGCCAATTCGGAGTGTATCGTGGGCCTGGCCAAGTGGTCTGCGTCCATTTGCCGCAAAGCATAGTCCGTAATTCGGTTTGTGTCATGTCGAGGTTCTTCTTGGCTCATGGCCAAAGGATACCCATGTCCTAAGAATACGGCGGGCTCTCTTTAGGGCGTATCATGATTTCATATGGCTCTTGGCCGAGTGATATCTTTTCCGATCGATATCAGGCGGCTTAGGCTCTCTTGGAGCGTATCACGTTTAGGCGACTCATGGCCGAGTGATACCCTTTCCGATCGATGTCGAGTTCACTTTAGGCTCTCTTGGAGCATATTACTTTTGATGGCTCTTGGCGAGTGATACCCTTTCGATGATGTCGGACCGCTTAAGCTCTCTTGGGCGTATCACATTTAGATCCGAAGGCGTGCGTACTTGTTTAAAACGACGCACAGCATTCTCGGTCCTCGTGGAGCACGCCCATGGATCTGTGCTCGTTTGGGCTCAATCCTGCGGTACATGATTCCGTCATGCGGTAACCACCCGAAGGCCCAACGTGGGGCGTACCGCAAGAAGATAAGTTTTTATTCAAGTTGGAAACTTTCCACATCCCGTTCAATACGGTAAGTGGGATCCAAGCCGGTCAAATCATGTCAAACCCCGTAAGTCGAGGCGACAGGCCTGCAAATCATTTATGAGGAATCTGAAAGGGTGAGACGTTTTGCAGCCTTTTCCCGCCGATTCGGCAGAGACCTTATTGTTCTCTCTTTAAAAACTAGGTCGTCCGGCGCCTTGATACAGTTCATCTTTCCGCCGAGCTTTTTCTCCTTTCACCTTCTCGCCTCCACTGAACTCTCCGCCATCAAGGTTAACCTTATTTGTTCTTGCCTTCTCGAGTCATTGTCAATCCTTCTGGCAAGAATGTCTTCCTCTACTCCTTCTCCGCCTTCACCACAAGATTGGACGACCTCGACAACAACCGAGGAGAAGCTGAAATCCATGGTAGATGACGGGATCTTGCCAGATTTGGCCCTGATCTCCGCACGCCCGGCCGCCGGTGAATCCGTCCCGACTCCTCGCTCCGAGGAGGTGGTGGTCTTCGAATCCTTTTTCCACCGCGGCCTTGGTCTTCCGATCAATTCTTTCCTTCGCGGCCTTCTTTTCTTTTATGAAATCGAATTGGTGAATCTAAACCCCAATTCTATCCTTAAAATTCCCCTCTTTGTCCACCTTTGTGAAGCTTTTCTGGGCATTAGCCCCCATTTCGACCTCTTTCGTTACCTTTATCTCCTAAAGCCCTATCCCTCCAAAAATGACCCCAAGGTTATCGGGGGCGCTGGATTCCAGCTGCGGGAAGGGCTGAAGAAGGATACTTGCCATTCTGTCAAGACCTCCAACAAGGGTGGCATAGGAAATGGTTTTCTTGTGCCAACCTCGAGTCATCTTTGCCTCCGTTCACCGGGCGCCGTCCCAAAATGTCTATTTCGAGGTTCTACCCGATTCTTCCGACATGGATCAAGTGTCGAACTCTTGGCATTGATCGGAAGTCAAGGATAGCGGGCTTACGAGGAGTGGGTTTGGCCCTCCACTTCATCGCCGCACGGATCCAGCCCTGAAGGAGCGAGTTCATCCGGGATTAAACATAGGGAAAAAATGACCCGACCCGAACGGCCCGACGACTTGCCAAGGGAGAAGTTATGCACGAGTGGAGAACTCTTTATCCCGGCGTCGACATATTATCATCAAGTGCGAAATCCTTCAACATCTCATGCCCCCTCCTGCGGAGGCGAATTTTATTGGGAATTTTACGTTTCCTTGTTCTCTCAAGTTTTGCTAACTCTTGACTTTCATCTTGAGGATCGATCATCGCGTTCTTGATGTTCCTCCCCTTCCGAATGCCTCCTCGCCCGTGCTATTCTCCGAAGCGCGGGCGCTGATCTCAGCGAGGAGCCAGCTGCGAAAAAGGGAAGAAAATATTGTCCGATGACCTCGTGGCCCCCCGATGCTCGGTCGGCGGTCCCAAAATCCAAGATCCATCTGTGCGAGCTCCGGCGCCTTCTGCTCCTCTCGCTGGTGAGCCAGTGGCTTCGACGCGTCCTGAACCGAAGGACTTGGGTTTTCAAGAGAAGCCTGAGGCACCAGTCGGCGGTGGTCCGAGTGGTTCTTCCGGGGGTGGGCCAGCTATTCGCAAGAAGCCCCCAATGAAAATGAGGAAGTCCAACAGGTCCGTTACTCTGTTGACTCCTTCTTTATTCTTCGGTCTTGCTGACGATTCTTCTTCACAGGAACCCTTCGCTCGTCACGCGTCAGTCTCTCGCCGGGGGCCTGCGAGGTTGGACCCATCGGAATTCATACTTCGACAGGGAAAACTACTTCTGAGGGTGCCGAAGTGACTCCTAGTCCTTCGGTGCCGTCTCCTGCTCGCCATGCCCCTGCAACAGATCCCATTGCTCCTAAGCCGGCCTCCTGCTCGTCCCCTGAGGTTGAAGAGATTCACCGAGTCCCGCCAGCCCCTGCTCGCCCCCGGCTAATAACAGATACCGTCTTTGCCGATGACGAGGGTTTGAAACTTTTGGATGACCCGAAGGAGGAGCAAAAAGAGAGGGACGATTTTTTCATCCATGCCAAGGCTTGTGCGCATGCCGCCCAGGTGAGCATTCCTCCAAGACCGCTGTGTCCCTACTTCCGCCCTTCCGCCACGCATTTACCTTTTGCTATGATGATTATAGAAAATAGGGGAGCGCTTCGAGCGAAAGTTCGAGTACCTTCAAAGGATGCTCCCTGAAATCCGGACGCGCCAGGAGTATCTGGCCGACCTAGGACGCATCAAAGCCGAGTATGCGGCCGAGCTGCGATCCCTTCGGTCCGAGCTCCAAACATCGCGGACGGAACAAAACGCTCTGCGCCAGGAGAATCTGGATATCACCGGCTCCCTCCGAGGTAGCTATCTCTTGGGTTGTTTCATGTCTTTTGCTTAGTCGACTATCTTGCCGATCTCTGTGTGTTTGCTCGGCTCTCGAAGGGGATCGGCTTCCTGGCTCGAAGGAAAACTTAAAGCTCGAAGGAAAACTTAAAGTCGCTGAGGATTCCTTGTTGGAGAGAAGTATTTTGAAGGTGTAGTCATCAACTAGTCTTTGCTTGATCCTTTACTATCCTCTCTAATGCTTTGCCTTGCAGATTATAAGGTCAAAACTTCGCGTATGATGCCGTCTTGGCGAGAGAGTTAAAGCTCTCAAAGCTTCTGCTGTTGAGCTCGGGGCGCTTCTAGCCCCTGTGAGTTCGCTTCATCCGGATGGCGAGAGGCTACTCGGTGAGGTGAAGTCGTCGTCCGGCTAAAGGAAGCCCTGGGCCCTCAAGAACTCTTTGAAGGAAACAACGACCAGCGGTGCGGCCGGACCACAGCGATCACCAAGTCCTCTATCCCCGAGTGGATCTTGAGGCCCTTAGGGAAGGCTACGCTCGCGATGTTGTGAAGGTCGGGCTGCCAAGCTCGGGAGGAAGTCAGGATACTTCTTTGTCGATTGTAGAGACTCTTGACCTTTAAAGGCATAAAAAGTGTTCCCTGTTTCTCCTTCATGAAAGTATACATCTTGAGTGGTTTGACCGGTGACCTTTGTTCATCGACTCCGGCCCCCAGGCTCTGGGATATGATTCATGGATCTTGTCCCTGAGTCTTAACATAAAGCGAAGCACTCGAATTCATGATTATAAAAGAGGTTATATGAAAGCGACTTTTCAATCGAACTTTAATTCACAAAGGAAAAAGAAGTACAAAACTTAAGTGAAAAGCGGCGTAGTGTTCTATATTCCAAGTATTCTTGATTGTCGATCCATCTTCTCGCTTAAGTTTATAAGCTCCGGGACAAATTATTTCATCGATGATGTAAGGGCCCTCCTAACTTGAGGAGAGTTTATGTTCGCTTTTTTGATTCCTCCTTAGGACTAGATCTCCTTTGGAGAACGCGCGGCTCTTTACATTGCGCCCATGATAACGTCGTAAGCCTTGGAGGTATTTGCGAGCAATTGTTGCGATATCCCCGGCTTCTTCCGATCTGTCGAGGTCTTCTAGCCATTTGTCTTACGAGCGATCTCTTCATAACTCCGAACCGCGGGGATCCGAATTCTAACTCGGTTGGTAAGACCGCATGCCATATACCGAAAGAAAGGTATTGCCGGTTGCTCTGCTGGGGGTAGTTCGTAGCCCAAAATCAAGGCAGTTCTTTGACCCACCGAGTAGCATATAGTTGGAGTCGATCGAAAATTCTTCCTTTTATGCCTTGAAGCACCATGCCATTAGCTCGCTCAACTGTCAGATTACTTGAGTGCGCGATCGACGCTAAGCAAATTTTTATGCCCACTCCTCACACCAATCTTGAAATACTTCGCCTCTCGAAAAGTGCCATTATCCGTGATGATTCGGTTGGGCACGCCAAATCTAACCACGATCTCGTGAAAGAATTCTCGGCCTTTGCCGTAATGGTGGCGACTGGTTTGGCCTCAATCCATTTGGTGAATTTATCAATGGCAACGAAGAGATGAGTATAGCCTCCTTGAGCCTTTTTCAAAGGTCCCACCATGTCGAGCCCCCAGACCGCAAATGGCCATGTAATCGGGATAATCTGTAATTCCTGCGCTGGCTTGTTCATTTGACGTGCGAAAAACTGACATCCTTCGCATGTCCGGGTGATGTCCTCTGCATCTGTGACGACAGTCGGCCAAAAGAACCCTTGGCGATAGGCTTTTCCGACCAGGGTTGATGACGCCGCATGGTTCCCACAAATTCCCGAGTGGATTTCTTTGAGCAGGTCTTTCCCTTTTTGTTCCGATATGCATCGTCGCAGTATGCCAGAGGAGCTTTTACGATAAAGCTCCTTTCCAACGACTACATAACTCTTGCTTCGACGCATGATTCGCTCGGCTTGGACGCGATCCTCGGGTAGCTTGTCTTCTGTCAGGTAGTCCAGGTATGGAGATGTCCAATCTGGGGTAATAATCAAGACCTCTGCCTCTTCCCCTTTTTCTTTGGATCATGCGCTTTTGGCGGCGCTAATCGTGGGTTTATGAATTTCTTCTACAAATATTCCCACGGGTACCTTGGACCGCAGGATCCCATCTTCCCAATTCGTCACCGCTTGCCGTTGTCCGTCGAAGCGCGTGAACGAGCTCGAGTCCATCGGTTGCTTTCTAGCTTGCGCACTTCTTGGCAATATCTTTGCCATGTTGTCCTCGATGCAAGACCATTCATTCGCACTTGATTGACCACGAGCATTGAATCTCCGCGAACCGCCCGATCGTCGAATGCCGAGAGATATGGCGAACGCGAGTCCGTGAATGAGTGCCTCATACTCGCGACGTTGTTGGATCTGAGAAAAAATATTTGGAGGACATACCTCAATCTTTCTCCACTTAGTGATATGAGCACTATACCACCCAGCGCTACCGAGCATGAGGGAACCGTCAAAGTACATTGTCCAATACTCGAGATCTTTAGTAATCGTCGGTTTGCAATTCTGTCCACTCGGTAGTAAAGTCGTGAGTGCTTGGGATTTGATGGCCGTCGCGGGCTTGAATTGAATGTCAAAAGCCCCGAGTTCAACTGCCCATTTGGCAATTCTCCCAGTGGCCTCCTGGTTGTGAAGTATGTCTCCGATCGGGAAGGAGGTGACTACCGAAATGACATGCTCTTGGAAGTAGTGTTTAAGCTTGCGAGATGTAAGGAGTACGGCATATAGTAGCTTCTGCACTTGTGGATACCGTACCTTGGATTCACTTAGGACTTCACTGACGAAGTATACCGGGTGCTGGACTCTGTGCACCTGAGCCGTTTCCTCCCTCTCTACGATGATCGCAGCGCTGGCTACATGTGCTGTTGCCGCGATGTAAAGCAACAGGGGTTCTTCTGGCATTGGCGAGACTAACACAGGTGGTGTCGTCAGGAAGGTCTTTAGATCTTCAAGTGCTTGTTGCGCTTCCGACGTCCACTGGAACTTATCTTGTTTCTTGAGTAGTTTGAAGAAAGGCATACCTCGCATACCCAGTCGGGAGATGAACCTACTTAGAGCGGCCATACACCCTGTAAGCTTCTGGAGGTCTTTTTGGCTAGTTGGTGGTTCCATATTTGATATGGCCTTGACTTTCTCCGGGTTGGCTTCAATGCCTCGTTGTGACACGATGAATCCGAGCAGTTTTCCCGAAGATACTCCGAAGACACACTTCTCAGGATTCAGCTTCATGTTGAATGCTCTTAAACTTTCGAAAGTCTCGGCTAAGTCGATGATAAGATCTTTACGACAACGTCATCCACATACGCCTCCACGTTGCGCCCGAGCTGGGTGTGAAAACACCGCTGTATCGCACGCTGATAAGTCGCGTCAGCATTTTTTAGCCTGAATGCCATCGTGGTGTAACAGTAAGCTCCGAAAGGCGTGATGAACGAGGTCTTGATATGATCTTCCTCCTTTAGGCGAATCTGGTGATAGCCCGAATATGCGTCAAGAAAACTCAAAATTTCACAACCCGCAGTCGAGTCAACCACCTGATCGATTCGGGGCAACCCAAAGGGGTCCTTCGGGCACACCTTGTTGAGATCAGTATAATCAACGCACATGCGCCAAGTTTTATTCTTCTTTTGAACTAATACAGGATTCGCTAACCAATCAGGATGATACACTTCTTTGATAAAACCTGCGGCTAGGAGTTTCGTGATTTCCTATTTTATGGCGTCCCGACGATCCGGAGCGAACCGTCGAAGCCTTTGTTTGACGGGTTTTGACTTCTCATCAACATGGAGAGAGTGCTCGATCACCTCCCTTGGTACACCTGGCATATCTGATGGTTTCCTGGCAAAAATGTCCTTGTTAGCTTGGAGGAAGGTGACGAGCGCGCTTTCCTATTTGTCCTCGAGCCCTGTCCCGATCACGGTTGTTTTAGACGTGTCAGACGGGTCAAGAATGATCCTTTTGGTTCCCTCGCCGAGCTTAATTCGAGGTGGCTCGCTTTTTTGGTACTTCTCCTTCGTCTTGGAGCCCGGCGACCTCGGCTGGATTTTTTTCTGGTACCGCTTCTCGCAATTCGGCAAGTTCATGATTCTCCCGGTCGCATTGCGATGATTGCTTGATGTCGCCACGAAGTGCGATGACTCCTTTGGGTCCCGGCATCTTCAATACCGAGTAGGTGTAATGAGGTATGGCCATGAATCTGGCTAGACCAGGCCTTCCCAAGATGGCATGATACGCCGTCTCGAAATTGGCTACCTCAAAATTGATGAATTCGGTCCAGAAATTATCCTTGGTTCCGAACGTAACGGGTAATGAAATCTGTCCGAGGGGGAACGAGGACGCCCTGGGGATTACTCCCTGGAAAGGCTGGGTGCTTGGCCTCAGCTCCGAATGGGGGATGCTCATGTCGTCGAAAGTCCTGGCGAACAGGACGTTGAGCCCACTTTCGTCGTCGATCAGAACCCTCTTGAGCTTCACGCTGCGCACACCGGGTCAAGTACGAGAGGAAACTTACCCGGATGTGGAACCCGGCTGGGGTGATCTCTACGGTCAATGGTGATCGGGATCTCAGACCATTTTAGATATTGAGGAGTCGCTGGTTCCACTGCGTTGATCTCCCGAGCGGTAAGTTTTTGCTTCCGCTTGGACTCGTATCGATTGAGCCCCGTAGATGTAGTTCGGTTCTGCTCGGGCTCCCGAAATCTTCTTCATCCGGAGTTCCTTCTTCTTTGCGAAGCAACTTCGCCCTTGGTGGGTGGTTGTCGTTGACTTTCAGCGCAAAGCGCTTGAGTGAAGCGGTCCTTGGCGCATGTTTTCCCTTGGGGTGGAAAGGACAGATCGCTTCCATGGCGGTCTTGTAGTCGGTGCCTCTCCGAGCGGCTCGGGGCGGTTATGCTCGGCTACGCGACCAGCTCCTTGCCCTTGCGCTTCCTATCCTTGTGTTTAGAGGATTCGGGCTTATCGCCCTTGCTCTTTTGTGGGGGATGATCTTCTTGTCGCTTGGCCAGAGCATCTGAAGCCGTGGCGTAGCGGTCGGTTAACGCAAACATTTCTTTTACGAGGTCGGGGCTTCTGGACATTTTTAATAAGATCGGGATCGCTACCCCTTTACGGAAGGCCGCCACAACCACCGCCTCGACCGTCTCGGCGGTGTTCTTCTTACGCATGAAGCGCCGGATGAAGTCTCTCAACGCGTTTCATCCTTCTTCAGTGCGGTTGATACAGTCCCACAGTAGGGCCTCTCATAGGTTCCACGAAAGTTGGCGATGAATTGCTCGCACAGTCACTCGAGTCTACCGAGTTTGCGGGGAGGCCCGTGAGCCATGCTTGTGTCGAGGTGAGATTGACCGGCAAATAGTTCGCCATGACGGCCCGATTTCCCCTGCGGCCTTGATCGCCGGCGTAGACTCGCAACCAAGCTTCGGGTCTCGTTCCCGTCGAACTTTACAATGCCTTTGGGTTGAACCCTCGGGCCAAACCACTCGGCGCGGCCGGAGTGAACGCCGGATCCCATCGATGGATCTTTCATCTTGTAGGGGGCTCGGCTGGCGATCTTCTAGCTTGGTGATGACCGTTAAAATGTCGAGTCGAGGTTCGGCGCGCGAGTTATTGACTCGGCGTTCGTCGTCCTCCCACCCGGCGATGATGAACTCTGCGATCGTCGTGGTCACCATACATTCGGTCGTTCGCCGATCGTAGGCGGCGCCGAAACGCTCGTAGTCGTCGCGGCCCGTGTCTTTCTTCCTCGTTCCGTTCGTCGCCGGGTTGTGATGTCCGGCAAAGGTCGCGATCAAGGATCGCCGGCGTCTCGATGGCGGTGCATGGCGCGATCGTATCAACGTTCGACCGGTTGCGATCCATTGCGGCGACACGAGTGGCCGCGTGGGGCGCGAGTGCGCCTCGCAACCGCTTCTCGATTTTCTTTGGATAGGTGCCGCCGTCACCATGGCCTTGATGTGAGCCACAATCGGGGCGCGGGTATCGATGCAATCATCGGGTCGGTAGCGTCGAGAGCATCTTGAGCGACGGCGTTTTGCATCGATGTGCGGAAGGCTGGTGATCTCCCAACTTAGATTGCGGGATGTCCTCCGGACATTGCGACCCAAAGATCGGAGAGTCGCGCTTGGACCTCCTTACCCTTACGTCGGCGATCTTCTTCCGTGACATCACGTTCTTCTTGATGGAGATCGGTCTTCCGTCTTTCAATTGAGAAAATGCCGCGAAAATCGCAGCCGCTCCTAATGGAGCCGACTGGTTTTCTAGGTAAGTCAGAGTAATGTACCTGAGATGGTTCGCCCTTGATTCTGCCAGATTGGATCTTGTTTTTATCCAGGTTGACAAGCTCTCCATGCATATTGGCGACGAAATCCAGGATTCCGAAGCGGAAAGCTTGGCCGGAGATGAAGGTGGCGATAAATCCGCCGGTTGATGCTATCGAGTCTGTGGGAACAGATTGAAGCGCTTCCCCTACCTGGCGCACCAACTGTCGACTTTTGTAGTCGGCAATGAATTTATGGGGTAGGCACCCGATCTCAAACTCGAAGGTCACAAAAGACAAAGGATTTAGATAGGTTCAGGCTCTCGCGGAGGAGATAATACCCTAATCCTGTGTGCTGGGATTATGCAGATTTCTTGGACCTAAGATTGCTCAAAGCGCTATGTGCTCTGGGCGATACGAGATGTTTTATGCTCTGTGGCTTGATGCCCATGTTGTTGCCCGCCCTCTCCCTTATATAGTAGGGGTGAGGCGGCTTACAGAGTCCCAATCGGTTAAGAGATCCCGATCGGTTACAAGATTCTAGTCGGTTATAGGACAGAGTTTACATCTTTATTCTATCCTTCTAACGACTCGGATTACAACTGTATCTATCATATCTAAACATAAATTTAACTTTCCTTTAGGGTATATTCCTTTCCATACGGTTATGAAGCCTGACGTGGAGAGTATCCTCTGGGCCTTCATCTTGGGCCTGTCCCGAGGACCCCCTGGAACCTATATTCCACACGACCCGACCCGGGCGGCTCTACATCCGACCGCCCGTGGCCGGGCGATCGCGCCGACAGTCGAGGCCGCTCGATTCTTTGGGTCCATCCGACGGAAGGTCGCGGAAGGTCGCGACGAAAATCCAAAGGGATCGACCCTCTGGAGGCGAGATTGGCCAGGTAGTCGGCCTCACTGTTGTAGCGTCTGTAGCTATGGTGAAGCTCGAAACCTTTGAACCATTCTTCGAGCCTGCGTACTTCTCGACAGTACGCGGCCATGCGGGTGTCTCGGGGCTCCGCAGCCTTCATGACCTGGTCGACGACAAGCTTGGAGTCCCCGTGGATATAGAGTCGGCGAGCGTCGAGGTCGGCAGCGATCCGGAGTCCGTTGACGAGAGTCTTGTACTCGGCGACGTTGTTGGTCGCGTCGAACAGCAGCCGAATGGCATACTGGAGCTTGTTCCCGTGCGGGGAGACGATGACGACTCCCGCGCCCGCGCCGTTCTTGGTGTAAGACCCGTCGAAATACATCGTTCAGTACTCGGGGTCTTCGAGCGCCGGTGGCGCCTGAGCTTCGGTCCACTCGGCGACTTGATTGCCGTTCGGGGAACGTATGATATGTCGTGACCGTTGAGCTCGAGTGCCCACTTGGCTATCCTTCCTGAGGCGTCGCGGTTGTGGATGATCTCGCCGAGTGGCGAAGTGGTCAATACGGTGACGGGGTGCTGGTCAAAGTAATGGACCAACTTCCTCTTTGCGATGAGCACCGCGTAGAGCAGCTTCTGCACCTGCGGGTACCGAGCCTTGGACTCGGAAAGCACCTCGCTGATGAAGTAGACTGGCCGTTGTACCTTGAGCTCGCGGCCTTCTTCCGCCTGTTCCACCACAAGGGCCGCACTGACGACTTGGGTCGTGGCGGCGATGTAGAGGAGCAGCGGTTCGCTCGTGCTTGGCGACAGATCGAGGTGAGGTCGGAAGGCCTTCAAGCGGGTGAGGGCCTCCTGAGCCTCCTGGGTCCAGTTGAAGCGGTCGGATTTCTTGAGCAGCCTGTAGAGCGGCATCCCGCGCTCGCCGAGGCGAGACACGAAACGGCTCAAGGCCGCAAGGCATCTTGTCGCCTTTTGACTCCGCCGGGTTGCCGTCGGGCCCATCCTTGTGATCGCCGAGATCTTCTCCGATTGGCCTCGATACCACGCCGAGACGATGAAGCCGAGAAGCTTTCCCTTGGGAACCCCGAAGATGCACTTGTCGGGGTTGAGCTTTAGGCAGAACCGCCGGAGGTTCGCAAAGGTTTCTCCTAGGTCGGCGATGAGGTCGTCGGCCTTCCTAGTTTTCACAACGATGTCGTCGACGTATGCTTCGATGTTACGGTCGATCTCGTCGTTGAAACACGTTTGCATGCGTGCACGATATGTAGCACCGCGCGCTGGACCAAACGGCATTTTACGTAGCAAAAAGAGCCAAAAGGGTAATGAAAGAAGTTGCGGGTTGGTGGACTCCTTCATCGCTATCCGGTGATAGCAGGTAGGCATCCGTAAAGGATGGGTTTCGCACCCTGCAGTGGAGTCAACGACTTGGTCGATGCGGGGCAAGGGGAACGGGTCCTTGGGACATGCCTTGTTCAGACTTGTGTAGTCAACGCACATTCTCCATTGCCCATTCTTCTTTTTTACAAGTACAGGGTTGGCGAGCCACTCGGGGTGGCGCATTTCTTTTACAAACCCTGCAGCCAAAAGCTTGGCGATCTCCTCCCTTATGATTCTGCGCTTCTCTTCGTCGAAGCGGCGCAGGCGTTGGGCGACCGGCCTCGAGCCTGGTCGGATGCTCAAGGAGTGCTCGGCGACCTCCCTCGGGATTCCTGGCATGTCGGAGGATCTCCATGCGAAGACGTCGTTGTTGGCGCAGAGGAAGTCGACGAGCGCGCTTTCCTATTTGGCGGGGAGCGTGGCTCCGACCCGCACGGTCTTGGTCAGATCCTCGGGATCGACCGTGACCTTCTTCGTGTCCTCGGCGGACTTGAAGGATCCTGCCCCCATCTTGCTAGATTCGGGGGCGGACTCGGAGGCTTCCCTCCGGACGTCGGCGAGCTCGACAGAGGCGATGACCGCCAACGCTAGCTCGCAACTGCTTCGCTCGCAGTTGTAAGCAAGCTGGAAAGATGAAGCCACGGTAATGACTCCTCGCGGGCCAGGCATCTTCAGCTTGAGATAGGTGTAGCTGGGGACTGCCATGAACTTGGCATAGCACGGCCTCCCCAGGATGGCGTGGTAGGATCCAGGGAAATCCACGACCTCAAAGGTGAGGGTCTCGGTGCGGAAATTTTTCGGTCCTCCAAGGTGACGGCGATCGATCCGCCCGGCGGGTGGGCTGCTGGCACAGGATGACGCCGTGGAAGGGCGCCTTGCTCGGTCGGAGACTCGAGCGGGGGATCCCCATGGCGTCGAGTGTCTTAACATAAAAGATGTTGAGACCACTGCCGCCATCCATAAACACCTTCTTGAGGCGCTTCTTCCCCACGATGGGGTCGACCACCAAAGGATATCTCCCAGGCTGCGGGACGTGGTCGGGGTGGTCAGTCCGATCGAAAGTGATCGGGGACTCCGACCACTGAAGAAATTGGGGGACGGCTTGAGTTGCGGTGTGGACTTCGCGGAAGGCGAGCTTAAGCCGGCGCTTGTCGGCATAGCACGCCGGTCCGCCAAAGATCATGAGGCAGCCGTCGGGTTCAGGGAACTCGGCATCCGCCCTTTTCTCCTCGGCCCGTGGGGCCGGGGCTTGTTTCTTTCCTTTGCCCCGCGGCGTCGTGGGGGTGCCGGAGAGGAAGCGTCTCAGGACCTCGCAGTCCCGGTACTTGTGCTTGACGGGAAACCCATGGTGTGGACACGGTCGTCCATCACTTCTCGAAAATGCGCGGTCGGCGCGCGCTGCGCCGCTTGGCGAGGCGGTCGGCGATCGTGACCACGGACCTCGCAGACATGCTTCCCGTGCCGCTTCCGCTTGTTGGAGCGGTCGGGAGGGGACCCGGTTCGGGGGCCAGGCTCTTGCTTGGCCTTTCCCCCTTCGAAAATGGTCCCCACAGCCTCCTCGCCGGAGGCGTGGTTGGTGGCGATGTCCAGAAGCTCCTTGGTGGTTCTGGGCTTAACGCAGCCCAGTTTGTGCACCAAGGCCTTGCAGGAGGTGCCGTAGATGAATGCCCCCACGACATCGGCGTCGGAGATGTCGGGCAGCTCATTGCACTGACGGGAGAAGCGCCGGATGTAATCCCGGAGGGTTTCTCCCGGCTGCTGCTTGCAGCTCTTCAGGTCCCAGGAGTTTTCGGGGCGCTTGTAAGTGCCCTGGAATTTGCCAACGAAGAGGCTCTTCAAGTCGGCCCAGTTCCTGATGGTTTTTGCGGGCAGGTACTCGAGCCAGGCTCGAGCCGAGTCCGCGAGATAGATGGGAAGGTATTGGATGATGAAGAGATCATCCGCAGCTCCTCCCGCCCGGCATGCGAGCCGGTAATCTTCCAGCCAGACACCGGGGTTCGTGGCCCCAGTGTATTTTGTCTATGTTGGTAGGTGCCTAAACCGGTGGAAATCCGCATGGTGGATCCTCGACGAAAGCCCGTGGCCCTGGGCCATCGGGTTTGGTCATGGCCGATCGTCGCGGCGGCCGTATCACGACCCGCGATCGGGCCGCCGTCCACCGCTTTCCTCCGTGCCTCGAGGTGGCACAGGCGTCGTAGTCGTCGCCGAGGCGCGCGCGACCGGGCGCGAGGCCCGGGTTGTTCGTGGTGCGCCGCGCTTTGCCGGACCCATCCGGCCCGGCGGCGATCTGGTCCGGGCGGCCGGAGGTGGCGCCGAGTGATGAGAGCCGGAGGCTGCATGTGCTTCACGTGGCACTTTCCACCAGCCCGGAGGTTCGATGCGTGGCCTTGGCCTGCAGGTCGGCCGACTCGGGAAGGCCGCGAGCGGCATAGCAACCGCGCCACGTTTTGGCTTGCGTGGGGAAGAACCGAGGCCATCGATTCCTCCACCGGCCGGTGGTGTACGGCGATGCTCGTCCACGCGCACCACCGAGCACAAGCGGGGCTCGGGGTGATCTCGCTCGAGTTGGCGGAGCTCGTCGAGCCAGCCGCCGGGCCTCGGCTCGTCGCTGCTGTTGAAGCTCGGCGCGGCGGGCTTGGGCCCGCCCAGCGCGCTCGTGCTGACATTCCTCTTCCGGCGCCCTGGTGCGCTGGATGAGGGCCCCCGTAGCCGCAGGGGTTACGGTCGGTCGGCCGTGTTCGCCATGTTGCACTCACGAGTGCCGTCTGGGCGGCGTGCTCCATGTCGGGGCTGGAATCGTGGCCGGAAGAGTCTTCCGAAAGTCGAATGCAGGCGGCATATAGCCGGCCATGGCCACGAGTTGTGAGCCTACGGGAGGTGATGCGGTCATCATCCCGAGTTCGCGGGTGCCGCTCCCAGGGAGGGCGAGGCGCTCGCGGAGCTCTGGCCTTGGGGCCTGTAGGGGGGCCCCAAGCCGAAGGCTGGCGAAGTCGTCGAAAACGGAGTCCAGGCTCCTAGCGGGCGCCCAATCCTCAAAGGTGACGGGGATGAGCGCGAGCTCTCCCGCCGAGGTGGCGATGAAGTCGAGGGAGCCGAAACGGATCCGGCTCCTCGACGTGAACACGCCGTCGTGGGTGAAGAAAGCCATCAGGGAGACAGGCGGGAATCCGGAGATGTCGATGAAGACGCGCGAAGTCCCTACCTGGCAAGCGTTTAGATTCAATCGCCGAAAAAACCCACCTTTCTCACCTCTCAATTCTGATCACCGATAGAGCTTCGTGCTGATAACGTGTTAAGGAACCTCGCTATCGAATAGTCCGGAGTTCCCGAACAGATCTGAATTGGAGAATAGAGAGAGAGAGACGAGTTTAGGGAGACGACAACATGATTCTTTATTGATTTCTGATTGCTTGTACATATGGGGGACCCCCTCCTCCTTATATAGTAGTAGCCTAGGGTTTCGGCTAAGGGGCCATCGTGGGCTTTTCATTGGGCCACGTGGTTTCCCAACAAACTTAGCTCATTTCAAACAGAATTAGCCTCTATTCATGAATGATGTGGCGGTGAGTTAGTAAGGGAGTGTTTGGTTGCCTGAATAAGGCTGGATGGGAGATGATCATCCATGTATTTGTAGTCATCCAATTATTTAGATGGGTTGGTTAGGGTCATCCAATTTTTAGGAATATTCCCCCAAAATGCTGGATAGAGCTATAAAAAAAAGCTTGACGGGCTCATCTAGTTTGTCACATGAAGATGTGTACTCGATCAAATTGTGGACAAATTTTGTCCAA
Source organism: Otatea glauca (assembly GCA_036346275.1). Taxonomy (NCBI): domain Eukaryota; kingdom Viridiplantae; phylum Streptophyta; class Magnoliopsida; order Poales; family Poaceae; genus Otatea; species Otatea glauca. The sequence continues at coordinate 3,764,401 of CM070733.1, read as the reverse complement.
AAATTCAAATTTTTGGACAACCATTTCATCTCGAAAAATTCCACCAAAAATTTCAAAATTACCGAATTTTGTTAATTTCGGTGGGTGCAAAAAAAATTCAAACAAAAAATCGAAACCTTGATCACAACTAGCCCATCCATCCTCATCCAACCAAACAAAAAATTGTCTCGTCCTATCCAGTCTCATCCATCCAACCAAACAAAAAAAATAGCTCATGTTACCCATCCAACCAAACAGGCACCTAGATGGCTTCATCGCTACCAGGCTGAATGGCCATCTCCCATCCAGTCTTATCTAGTCAAACAAACGCTACCTAAACTTAGCTCATTTCAAATTGGTCATATCCAAATTTTACCTACATATATATGTATTACTTATATTATAGCGGGAGGGATTGGAGCCATCCCGCCCGTGCCACGTCAGCACTTCCGCGTTGAGGTCCTTCGGAAAATCCAAAAATACAGATAGGTCCTTCCACCTTTTTTTGCAAAAAAGTCCTGTGGTTCCGCGTATTCGCGGAGGGGTCCTCCACGGCAAACCAAAATTACAGATAGGTCCTTATGTATTTTTTTGCAAACGGTACCCGTGGTTCCGTATATTAGCGAATGGGTCCTCCACCATTTTTTTTGCAATCGCGGATAGGTCCTTCCACAGTTTTTCCCAGAAAAGACCCTGTTCCAGCGAATTCACAAATAGGTCCTCCACTATTTTTTTCACAGAGGACCCTATAGTTACGCAAATTCGCCAATGACTCCTAACGAGCTAATTTTTATCCTCCACCGTTTTTTTCCACAAAGGATCCTGTGGTTATGCAAATTCGTCGGCGACTCCTAGCAAGCCATTTAAAAAAAACACGACGGCTCCTAGCGATCCAATTTTTAAGGGAACACAAACAAGTCCTCCACCGGTTTTTTCCCCACAAAGAACCCCATGGTTACGCAAATTCGTCGTTGGCTCCTAGCCAGCCAATTTTTAAAAAACCATCGGTCCAACCCAGCGGTTTTTTAACAAAATGGACCCGAAGAAAAACGAAATTATGTGTAGGTCCAAAGAAATCGGTTTTTTGCAGGCTGGACTCGAAGAGAAACAAAATTACGTTTAGGTCCCTCCGCGGTTTTCTCCCAAAAACAAAAACACTGATTCGCTGAAGGTTTATGCAGTCCACAGATTCGCCGATGGGTCCTAACGACCTATTTTTTTTAAAAAAATAAGAAAATCGAAATTACGCAAAAAAATAAAAATACGTTTATTTTCTCCCAAATACAAAGCCACAAATTCACCGACAGTTTATAGCAGTCCACAGATTCGCCGACGGGTCCTAATGACCCATTTTTTTTTAAAAAAACAAGAAAACCGAAATTACTCAATTTTTTTCCAGAAATATCCGTTGGACCAAATTTCGCGCGACGCAGCGTCGCGCGATCGAATTTTCCAAATTTCGCATGGCACAGCGTCGCGCGACGAAATTTCAAATGACACAGCGTAGCGCGTGGCCCTGCCTAGTTGTCCTTAAGCATCCGCAACTTAAAATCCGTGTAAAACACGTAAATTCCTAGGTTGCTGAAAGTTCAAGCTCCATTAATTTGGTCTTGGTGTTAATGACAAATCTAATATTGAGACTAACTCTTTTGATAATCATTATATTAATTAGTCTCAATTGTTAATTAATGACAAATCTTTTTATGAGACTCTAACTCTTTTGTTGAGTTTAACTCTTATTAGCCTCTTTTGGATGAAAGGATGAAATCATCAAATGTATGCATTCGATAACACATACTACATATATTGTTGTATTCTTTGATGTCAAATATGTTATGATTTTATTGATAAATCTAAATGTGAGACTAATGTTTTTATTGAGTATATTTTTGAATAGTCTCATGAAAAAGAAAATTGGAAATTCAAAGGTATGTATCCAATGCAACTTTATTATTTCTAGATACATTCCTTGGATTCAAGATAAAGGGTGAACTCCGCCATTGTTTTAACCTTAAGATATGCATTTTGTTTCCAATTCCATATATACATGAATGCACACATTTAGGGAGAGTTCACACTTTACCTTGATGTTTCAATAGTATTGATCTAATTCATTTTTCTATATCAAGGATCATTACTTTGAAACAACCCCTTGAGTATATTTAACTTGTGTAGTTGTAGTATACTTATGACAATATAGGATAAAACTCCAAAGCAATCAAAAATTGAATATGTGCATATTGATTCAAGTTCAATTATTTGTATGCACACATCTAATGGAGTTTATTATGTAATTAATGGTCTTAAGAGCATTGATCCATTTCCACTACTCCATATAAATTGGATCATTATTTTTAGATTCTATCGAATTGAGTATATGAAACTTGTATAGTTAATATATACTCATGACAATTTAAATTCAATTTAAATTGTGTTCGGTTGTCATTCAATCAACAAAGAACTAATAATGTGTTGATGGTTCACATTGTTGATTCTAGGGCAATTGAAATTTCTTGAGTATATGAAGTATTAGTTGCATTAGTATACTGAAGACACAATTAATTTTTTAATCAATTGTCTTTGGGTTGTGTTTAATCATCAAAGAAAAAGATCAAAGGATCTTGGTAGCATCCATTATGTGTTAATGGAGTGCATTGATAATTGAGACAACCATGTGTTTTAGACTAACACTTTCAATGAGCTTAAAATAGGTTAAGTCCAAGGTTGAGATGGATAAATGGGACAAGTGCGTCATCATGTGTTGATGAGCATCAAGATGAAGATCCCGACTTAGAGAGAAGATGATCGGTCATCGTGAAAGCTCCAAGTGGTTGCGAGAGGCAAAGGTATAACTAGCTAGGGCTAAGGTGTGTTCCTTATCTTTTATCGGTCTCGGTGTTTGGATGGGAGACCAGGTTGCTAGTATAGGTTACCGTACTATTAAGAGGGGTCGAGTCTTATAGCTTGAGCTTCATCATGTGTTGATGAACTCAATCCGATTCATTCTAGCTCACTCTCTTGGTTGGTTCTTGCATGAGCTAAGTATTTGCATGGGTTGCAAATAAGGGAACTCATGCTTGCTTCTTATTAAATCTTAATTGATTTGGTTTTTGCATGGAGCTAGATATTTACATGTGTTGCAAATAGAGAGCTCATGCATAAGAGTCTTAGCTTGTGACTTGATCATGTGTTGATCATCACAATGCTAAAATAGGTTTATACTTTGTGTTTGCAAAATGAGTTTTTGCAAAATATAGTTTAATTGAATCTTATCTTGGAGCATGTGAATAGAGTTTGCAAATGTGTTTTGCAAATTGGTTTGATCATGTGTTGATTATTAAATGGCTCAAAGATATGATCTTGATTGCTCTTGTTTGCAAGATTTATATTTGCAAATATGTTTTGCAAAATATTGGAGTTCATGCATTTAATTTTGGAGCATGTGATTAGAATTTGCAAATGTGTTTTGCAAAATTATTTTGATCATGAGTTGATCATCACATGGCTTAATATTTGATCTTATTGACTCTCTCTAGCTTATAATCACGCTCTTGATCAAGTTTATGTGAGGGATTTTAAGAAATAAGATTTTAGACTTGAATGACTACATTAGAGTCTTTGTTTTTATTATATTTAAAAATATCTATGGTTGCTTAAATCATGAAAAAGGGTGGAAATTGTATCCCTCTTGATAAGCTTCATATAGAGTCAAAGGTCACATAAATCGGAGTTCAGAGTAAAAAGTTATGACCGTTTTAGTAGTTGAAACAGTGGTAGCACCACCCATAGATAGGCGGTCCACTCCAAAAGCAATGCTTATTCTCTAGAGAAGTGTTTTTTGGTTGAAATGGCCGGTGCTACCGGTCCTAGATGGGCGGTAGCACCAGGGCTACTGTAGCAACGACTAGTTTTGATGTATTTAATACACGAAATTAACCGTTGGGCCTGGGGTCGGTGCTACCGGTCCTAGATGGGCAGTAGCACTGGGTTTTGCTGATTTTTGGGTATTTTGCCTCCAACGGCTAGTTTTCTTGAGGGGGTATAAAAGGGCCCGAGCTAGGAGGTGTTTGCTGCTGCTCTAGCACCTATTTGAGGTATTTTTGTGAGAGCAAAACCTCAAGAGCTCATAGAGCCATGTTTGAGTGATTTGAGAAGCTTTTGAGCTAGAGTTCCTTGTTTGATGATTCTTGGTGTTCTATTTGCTTTCTCTTGAGCTAGTGCAACCCTCTTCTCTCAATTGTGCATGTGTTGCACCTTATGAGCAAGGAGAGAAGGTCCCTAGTTGCATGTGTTGCATCTAGAGAAGGATTGAGCATCCTTGTGCATGTGTTGCACTTGGTGAGGATTAAGCAAGAGGCTTGAATTTTTACTCTTGGTGTTTGCTGACACCTAGACAGCGTGTGGAGGCATCGTGCACGGTGACCTTCTCAAGGAGATTGTGAGAAAGCCCAGCAAAGTTATGAAGGTCAGAGCTCGCCTACCGGAGGGGGAAAGAGCTACCACTAGTGGAATCGAGGCGGGTGCTCAATTCGTAGAGCCGATCCAAAGTGGTTTGGGTTTGCCTCAACATGGATTAGGGGAGATCGGCAAGTCTCCGAACACTACGACAAAATATCGGTGTGTCTCTTGTGATTTGCATTATATTCTTTATTTATAGTCAAGCAACTTATATTCATAGAATTGATAGTTTGATTGCTTGTATTTAGGATTGCAAATTATTGTTAGAGACATAAATGTTAGTGCACTTAGTGAGCTTAGTTGACTTAAGCTTTAATTGTCAAAACCTTAATTTATCGCTTCCGCATCTATTATCATTTAGGTTTTGACATAAGGGTACTTAGACGAGAATTTAATTAATCATAGAAGAAATTTTTATAGCCGCCTATTCACCCCCCTCTAGTCGGCATACTCGATCTTACAGTTGCACTTGCACACACGCAGGGTTCACCTTATCGAATTGGACTGGAAAACCGGGAGGCCGGTGATATCGATTTTTGCTAAAAATCGTCCAAAAATCATGGAAAATCGTAGGGTTTGCGAATTCAATTTCAAAATCAAAACCAGAGTTGAGCCGTGCCAGCCTGGACAAAAATGAACGAAAATTGCCTGGTTCATGTCGATTATCGGCCGATTTTCTCCAAAATCGTGATACAATGGAAAATGGAGGGGGAAAGGAAAAAAGTGGAAAAAATGTGAAAATTTAGTATAAGGCATAAAAAGGCTAAAAAAAAAAAATATTGGAAATGCATAAAATATTATGAAGAAATATGACAAAATTTTGGTATGACCATTCCTATATGTGAAGATTATGTCAAATTGTAAAGTACATGTTTTGCAACAATAGCACAACTATGAAAAAATATGAATAATTTTGGGAAATTTTCGGCATGACTTTTGCTATATTTTGGACAATGTGAAGTTGTGAAATAGACATGTAGAAGTAATATGTTAAGTTGTCAACAAATAATACTTCATTTCAATACATACACGAATGAATCGATCAAGTCCACATTTCAGTAGCAAAGCAAATAATATTTAAATTGAGCCTTTCTCACCTAAAATGAATGTTCCCACTCGACATAGCTTCGTCGGTCTTCCATTATGATACATATGCGGATATGCCATGGTGTACCTACATGTATTGCTCGATGTTAGTAAAAAATCGAGTTGGAATGAAATAAAACATACAAATGAAATATTACTTTAGAGGCTACGGGTAGTATTGTTGGTTGTTCACTTGGTTGGCCATGTTGTATTCTTCTGTGGATATCATCAGCAAACCACGTGTAGCTAGCAACTCCGCCTAATATTCATGCCAGCTTTGCCATCCATGGGCTAGTCGTTTCCCACTGTTGGTACAACATAGCATAAAATTGTGGGTCTTGCCACTCATATACCCATTGAGTAGTAGGTTGTGTGGATGAATCCGGGATGGAGTAGTGATATGGGCCATATGAGCTATAACTTTCCTGCATCTCGGCTGTGTCGATGGGCCCTCCCCTTGGCTGCAGTAGTCGTCCTAGGTGATTGTGGAGCCCCATGGTCTCTATCTTGTGTGGCATGAGTGTGCTGGGACTCCCCTGTAAATTGTATAGCAGCTGAAGCTTCTGAGTGAAAAGTGGTAGGGATGAAGGCATCAGGAGCAGGGGCATGACCATCATCGTTGTTCGTCTTGGAGCTACTATCATTGGATTCTTGGTACGGTGGGCTCTAACGAGCTGTGGGAGTACTATCAGTTGAGTCATCACTCCCTAAATACTGTGCCTGATGTTTGGGAAGCTTCCCCTTTCCTTTTGAGGGAGCTCTCCTTTTTGCTTGCTCCCTCACCGGCACTGTTTGGTGTTTCCTCTTTCCCACATGAGTGTCCCCCACTGTCGTGTCTGCCTATTCGGGGATACTTGCAGCCCCCGTATCCTTTCGCAACACAAGAGCGTCTACCGGGTCTGTCTCGTGGTGTGATGGGAGGGGGTGTCACTCTCTGTCTCTATGTCCTCCTCATCAGGTAATGGGTCAGCATTTGACCTCCCTTTCTCCATCCACTGCCAGATTGGATTTTCTATGTCGGATAGTGTGAGCTCCATAAGGCACTGAAATGGATCATCTTTGGCTGCGGACTTGTCACTTTCTTGTTCTTGGATTCTGAGCCGCAAGTTGTAGTTCACATAGACCAACTTATGGAGCTTCTTATATGACAGACGGTTGCGAATTTTGGTGTGGATGAATGTGAACGTGCTCCAATCACGCTCGCAACTGCTGGAAGAAACGCAATGGAAAATGATGCGCCAAGCCAACTGTTGGAGCGTGGGTGTGTCTGAACCAAAAACACCACACCTATGTGCTACAAGTAATGGAAGACAACAATCAGTAGGAGGTGGTAATACGGGATTGCCACTATATTTAAGATGACATAAGGAATATACCAGCTGTAGTTTTAAGATCATGTGCCATCCTCTCATCTAGCATAGTAGAAAACGATCCAACCATTCTTCTGAAAAGATTGGCCTCGTTGAAAGCATCTAGGGCCCTAACTCCTTTGTGGTTTTGGTAATTAATGATAATCGCAATTAAAGGACTAATATTTTCTTTGAGGATATTGAAAATAGGTTGGTCCTAGGATTGGTGAACACGGAAGCATGAAAGCAGCATAAAAGAAGATCAATGTGTCAAGCAAATGACGAAGTTATAAATTTAAGGACCTTTTCCTAGCTTTTTGCCGATCTCGGAGTTTGGAGAAAAGATCAGATTGCTAGAAATAGGGCCGTACTATTAAGAGGAGTCTTGACGATTATTTTGATGTTAGCTAGGGTTTAAAGGCTCAAATTCTATGCTTAAGATCATGCATTGTGTCAAATTAAAATTCCATTGAAAAATCCTATCATTTTTAAGAGAAGCTTCTGGGAGTCCGGTGCTACCGCCCATGGTAGATCGGTACTACTGGGCGAGCGGTAACACCGACCCCCAGAGCGGTGTGTAAAAACCCGAGAGGGTATTTTTGGGGGTTTGGCAGGGCGATGCTACCGCCCATGGTGGCCCAGTGCTACCAGGCGAGCGATAGCACTGGCCATTCAGAGCGGTGTGAAAATTCCAAAGGACATGCATTTTGGGTATTTTGGCCGTCTGGTGCTACCACCTATGGTGGCCCGGTGCTACCAGGCGAGCGGTAGCACTGGCCTAAATGCCCGGTGTAAAAATTACAGAGAAGCTCTCTTCTGGGGATGTAAAATTAAAAGGGGTCCGGTGCTACCGGTCCTAGTTGGACGCTAGCACCGAACCTCTGCACAACGGCTTCTGACACTGCATTTAATGCAATGTTCCAACGTTGAGTTGGAGCCCGGTGCTATGAGCCCTACATGGGTGGTAGCATCGAAAATGCTAACATGCTATATAATTCAATCTCCAATGGTTAGTTTTGTTGGTGGGGATATAAATACACCCTCACATGCATTCTAGAGCAACTCTCGGTCCTTATTGATGATATTTGAGCTCTAGCAAGTCTCCTACACTCTTGTGTGCATTAAATTCTTATTTTGAGAGAGTTTGGAGCAAAATCGAGAGTTGCATTTAGAGTTGAGCCTTTAGACACTTGATTCAGCTTCAAGTAAGCGTCAAGACTTATTACTCTTAGAGGTTGCCGCCTCCTAGACGGCTTGGAGGTGTTCGTACGCGGTGAGCTTCTCGATGGAGATTGTGAGAAGTCCCGGTAAGTTGTGAAGGCCGGAGTTCGCCTACCCGGAGCGAGAAAGAACTACCATAGTGATCAAGGAAGGCTCAAGAGGTTGGAACCGGCTTGAAGTTGTTCAATTCACCTCAATGTGGATTAGGAGAGACCGGCAAGTCTCCGAGACCACGGGATAAAATCTTGTGTCCTTTTCTTGTGATTTGCTTTTCTTGATCTCTTGTGCAATTTACATTTCTAGCTAATTATATATATTGATTTGTGCTTAGAATCTTATCTTGCCCATACCTGGATTGTTGGAGCGTTTAGTGATCACTAAAAAACTTAGTTTTTAATTTGTCAAAATTGCAATTCTTGCTTAGTGATTTTATTAATTGCAATTAGAGTCAAAAAATTTAGAAACCTCCTATTCATCCCCCTCTAGTCGGTTATCCTTGATCTTATAAGTGGTATTAGAGCTTGGACTCTCTTTTAGAGCTTTACCGCCTAGAGAGTAAGGATGGCTAGCGATAGGGTGTTAATAGGCAAAGCTCTATTTTTTGATGGTACTAATTATGCAGATTGGAAAATTCGTATGACCATTTATCTTAAGGCCATGAGCCCGAGCATATGGAGAATTGTGGATGAGGGTTTCGCTACGGGAGTTAATCCCACACTCACAATGGAGCAAGAAGAGCGAAACACTCATCTCAATGCTCAAGCTATGAATGCTCTTTTTTGCGCTTTGAACGCATCCAGTTCAATCGAGTGAGCAACTTTGAAACCACTCATGAAATTTGGACAACCCTCTCGAAAATTCATGAGGGAACATCTTCGGTCAAAGAAGCCAAATTGCATATGTTTCAAATCAAATATGAGAGTTTTATTATGTTACCTCACGAAAACATCAATGAGATGTATTCATGGTTAAATAACATAGTAAATGAGCTCAAGGGTCTTGGGGTATCGCTAACCGATCTTGATATTGTTCGTAAGATGCTTAAGGCTCTTCCGGACAAGTATGAGACTTTAGTAACGTTGTTTCTCAACTAACCGGAGTTACCAAGAATGACGCCCACCGGACTTCTTGGAAATCTCATTACTAATGAGCTTTACAAGAAGGACAAGTAAGAGCTTTTGGAGCAAAGTTCTTCGAAGAAAAAGAACATCGCCTTTAAGGCAAAAATGGAGTCAAGCGATGAGCTGCTTGAGAACTCTGAAGAAGATGACACCGAGGAGGAAATGGCGCTCCTCGTGAGAAGAATGAGGAGATTTATGAAGAGGCGCTCAAGCTCAAGCGCCCCTCGTAAATTCAAGAAGGGGCAATACTCTAGCACCAACCGATATGCAAATATTCGGTGCTATGAGTGTGATGAGAAGGGGCACATCACCTCTAATTATCCCAAGAAGAAAGACGACAAGAACAAGCCACCCAAGAAGAAGTTCTTTCAAGGAAAGAATCTTTTCAAGAAGCTTCACAAGGACGGCAAATGCGAGGTTCACATTGGAAAGTGGGATTCCGAAGAAGAGTATTCGGACTCCGACTCCTCTGAAGATGATACTCCTTCAAAGAAGAAGAGCCTCGCTGGCATAGCCATCAAAGAGGCGTCTTCGCCCTTCGTCACTCCTTTTTGTCTCATGGAAAAAGGAGATCATAAGGTAAAATCAATTGATGACGATGAGCCAACTTATGATGAGCATATGGACATGCTTGAGGATTTGAATGAATATCTTGGCAAGGATAAGTCCAAACATAAAACCTTGAGAAAATAGTATCTCTCTCTCTCAAGGACTCTTATGATGAGCTAAAGGAGGCCCATGAGACTCTTCTTGCCAAGGGACATTCAAAGTCTCAAATTGATATTAGCATTTGTTGCAATATTATTGATGATATACCTAGTTTATAAATCGATTCATGTTGTATATCAAAAGCTAGCATATCTACCTCTTGTGATGATTTAATTGATATGCCTTCTAGTTCATGCTCTAGTTCCATTACTATCCATGAAAATTTAATTGTTGAGAACAATGAGCTTAAGGAGCAAGTGAACAAGCTAAGTAAGATCTTGGATCGGTGTTTCAAGGGTAAAGAGACCCTTGATAAAATCTTGAACAACCAACGATGCTCCTACAATAAAGAAGGCCTTGGGTTCGTGCCCAAGAAGGGTAAGAAATTAAGTAACAAAGCTCCTTGGTTTGCTAAATCAAATGGAAAGCTTTGTTATAAATGTCATGATTTAGAGCATATAGCAAGTGATTGTCCATTAGGTAAAGCTCCTAAAAATAACATTTATGATTCTTGCTATGTGCTTAAGAAAAATAGCTTTGGTAAAATTATTACTAAGTTTGTTGGCACTCCCATAATTGGCTGTAGAAATAATACCATTTGGGTGCCCAAAGCCTTGGTTACTAACCTCTAATGACCCAAACAAATTTGGGTACCTAAAAAGGCTTGATTTTCTTTTGTAGGTGAACTACAAGATCGGTGAACGGCATTGAGTGTTAGATAGTGGACATACTCAACACATGACTGACGACCAGAAGATGTTCACCACATTTGAAGTTGGGAGCGGCCAACATGACAAGATCACCTTTGGCGACAATAGCAAAGGAAATGTATTGGGATTGGGTAAAATCGCTATCTCAAATGACCTTTCTATCTCAAATGTCTCTTTAGTAGAAACATTAAATTTCAATTTGCTATCCGTTGCACAAATTTGTGATCTTGGTCTTAATTGTATCTTTTCTAGAGATGGAGTTGTGATTTCTAAAGAAAATGATAACTCATTGGTATTCAAAGGCTTTAGATTTGGAAATTTGTATTTATTGATTTCACCTCAAATGAGTCTTGTCTCCAAACTTGTTTAATTGCAAAAACCTATTTGGGACGGTTATGGCATAGAAGACTAGCTTATGTTGGGATGATACAACTCAAAAAGCTTTTCAAAAATGATCTAGTTGTGGGCTTGAAAGATGTGAAATTTGAGAAAAATAACTTTTTAGTGCTTGCCAAGCCGGTAAGGAAGTGGCTAGTTCTCATTCTTCAAAAAGTATCATGTCCACTTCTAGACCATTAGAGCTCTTACATATGGATTTGTTTGGCCCAACAACCTATAAGAGCATCGGGGGCAATTCTTATTGTTTGGTCATTGTAGATGATTATTCAAGATATACTTGGGTTTTCTTTCTAGATGATAAATTCAAAGCCTCCGGAATTTTCAAAAGTTTTGCAAAAGGGCTCAAAATGAATTTGATTTTAAAATAAAGAAAATTCGTAGTGATAATGGTTCCAAGTTCAAGAACACAAGAATTAAAGATTATTATGATGAACTTAGAATAAAGCACGAGCTTTCCGCTACCTACACTCCGGAGCAAAATGGAGTTGTAGAACGAAAAAATCGAACATTAATAGAAATGGCAAGAACAATGCTTGATGAATATAGCACTTTCGATAGTTTTTGGGTGGAAGCCATTAACACTGCTTGCCATGTAACAAATAGGCTTTATTTGTATCGTCTTTTGAAAAAATCTTCCTATGAGTTTCTCAGTAGAAGAAGGCCGAACATTTCTTATTTTTGAGTCTTTTGTTGCAAATGTTATATTTTGAAAAATGGTGTTCGGCTCTCAAAATTTCAAAGTCACTGTGATGACAGTTTCTTGCTTGGCTATTCTTCAAATAGTAAAGCTTATCGTGTTTTTAACAAAAATAAAGGTCTTGTTGAAGAAACTTGTGATGTAGAATTTGATAAAACTAATGGCTCTCAAGAAGAGCAAGAGAATTTGGATGATGTAGGTGATGAAGGCTTAAGGGAAGCAATGAAGAACATGACGCTCGGAGATGTGAAGCCGGAAGTGGATAAATAAGATCAACCCTCATCCACTCAAGTTGAACTGTTTATTTCCGCAATGCCAAGTCAAGATCAACCAATTGATGTGGATGAGGAGAAGAATGATCAACAAGTTCAACCCCTACCTCAAAGAGTCTATCATGGACTCTCCAAAGATCATCCAATAGATCAAATATTGGGTGACGTTAGTAAGGGTGTTCTAACTCGATCTCGTGTCGCTTCTTTTTGTGAGCATTACTCTTTTGTGTCCTCTCTTGAACCTACTCATGTAGATGAAGCTTTCGATGATCCGGATTGGGTGAACTCAATGCATGAAGAGCTCAACAATTTTGCTCAAAATGATGTATGGATGCTAGTCAAAAGACCCGAGGATCACAACGTCATCGGCACAAAATGGGTATTTCGAAACAAGAAAGATGAGAACGGTATTGTGGTAAGAAATAAAGTAAGATTGGTGGCACAAGGTTTTACACAAATCGAATGATTAGATTTTAGTGAAACCTTTGCACCCGTGGCTAGATTAGAAGCCATTCGAATCTTGCTTACATTTGCAACTTGTTTTGATATTAAGTTATCTCAAATGGATGTGAAGATTGCATTTCTAAATGGACAAATATCCGAATTGGTATTTGTCGAACAACCTCCTGGTTTTGAAAGTCCTAAATGCCCAAATCATGTATACAAACTCCCTAAGGCGCTATATTGTCTCAAACAAGCTCCTAGAGTATGGTATGAGCGACTTAGAGATTTTCTACTTTCAAAGGGGTTTAAAATTGGGAAGGTTGATACAACTCTTTTCACTAAAATAATAGATGGAGAATTCTTTGTATGTTAGATTTATGTTGATGATATCATATTTGGTTCTATTAATGAAGACTTTTGCAAAGAATTCGGTGATATGATGTTTAGGAAATTTGAGATGTTCATGATCGGGGAGTTGAGCTTCTGTCTTGGACTTCAAATTAAGCAACTCAAGAATGAGACATTCGTGATTCAAACCAAGTACATAAAGTATCTTCTTAAGAGGTTTGGCATGGAAGACACGAAGCCCATCAAGACTCTCATGGCATCTAACGGGCATCTAGACCTAAATGAGGAAGGTAAACCGGTAGACTTAAAGCTTTATCCTTCCATGATTGGTAGTTTACTTTATCTTACCGCATCTAGACATGATATTATGTTTAGTGTTTGCATGTGCGCACGTTTTGAAGTTTCACCTAAAGAGTGTCATTTAGTGGCTGTTAAGAACATTCTAAGATATTTAAAGCATTCCTCAAATATAGGGTTATGTTATCCTAAAGGTGCTAAATTTGATTTAGTTGGATATTCGGATTCGGATTATGCGGGATGTAAATTGGATAGGAAGAGCAACTCGGGAAGTTGCCGATTTCTAGGTAGATCTCTTGTTTCATGGTTCTCTAAGAAACAAAATTTCATAGCCCTATCCACCGCCGAAGCCGAATATATATCCGCCAGTAGTTGTTGTGCTCAATTATTGTGGATGAGGCAAAATTTAATGGATTATGGAATTAATTTCAAAAATGTGCATATATTATGTGACAATGAAAGTGCCGTTAAAATAGCCAACAGCCCGGTCTAACACTTAAGAACCAAACATATAGATATCCGCCATCATTTCTTAAGAGATCATGTTAGCAAAGTTCATATTGTGATTAGTCACATTAGAACCGAAGATCAATTAGCGGATATCCTTACCAAGCCCTTAGATGAAACTCGTTTTTGTAAATTAAGGAATTAGTTAAATGTCATAGATATCTCTAATATGGCTTGAATTCTTGCACCTTAATTGATTCCTTCATTATGGTGTTTGTTGGCTTTTATTTGATTCTTAGTTTATTTAGATGAGAAACACATTAATGGGGAGTATTATACCTCTCATATGTATACTACATCCCTAAAATGTGCAAACACCAAAATTAGTGCTATTATTCTTAGAAAGGTGATTCTAGACCATATTAGATCAAAATACTTGAAATTATTCTATTTGGGGACTTTAAAATGTAAATTTCCTTAAAACCTTCATTTTCAAAATATGAATATATAAATATCATCTTTTGAAAATACTTATCTTAGTTTATTCTCTCTATATTGAAAATGAACCCAAAATATTTCTTGACAAAATCTTGGTTTTCACCAAATTGCCATCAATCATAATCTTGATCTATATTGATCCATCTAATGCACATTGTGAGTTTTCACCTTTGGAACTAGAATCATATTGTTTCTAGTCTACCAAAAGGTATGTTTCAACTCATACATGTAAATGAACTTCATTTTTGCTTATCAAGTGTTTATTTTCAAAAAGGGGTCTTCTAGTCAAGTCAAAAGGGCATATCTTAAATAAAAACTATTTGTAAAATTGATTTTTCAATCTCTTTATCAAGTTGGAGTGGTTATATATGTTTTCCATCAAAAATTATGAACATATGAGCTATTTCAACTCATTTGGCTCTTTTGGACTGAATTTCAGCCTATCACGCTATCATGTCTGGTAGCACCGCCCACACTTGGGCGGTAGCACCGGAGTCTGGTACTACCGGACTGGAGGCAGTAGCACCGGATTAGTCGGGTTTGAGGGTTAAGTCAGGTGCGATGCAACCGCTCTCTTCTTCCTCCTCGGACTGCTCAAGTTTTTTTCTCTCTCCCTCCTCCTTTTCACTCTCCACTCAAATCCTTCAAGAATCTTGCCGTGATTTCTAGTTTTTTCTTCAATCCTCTTATTCCTCACCTGATCCTATACTCCAAGGTAACATTTCTTTTCCTCAAAATATTTGGATTTATCATGCCCTAGGTCTCGTTTTCTAGTTTTATAAGGTTCTTGTGAAATGTGGTGAAATCTGTGCATTTTTTATGAAATTTGTGGTTGAATTGAGTGATATGATGACATATAAAGTCTTTGAGTTCAATTCCATGGATCAAATCGCTCAAAAATGACAACATTCATCAAAACTAGGGTTTGAACCCTATGCGGCCGGTGCTACCAGCCTCTACGCGGTAGCACCGCCCCAAACCCGGTGCTACCAGACCAGCATGGGCGGTAGCACCGGGATTGCTATCAAACTCAGCACAAAATGTCATTTTTCACAAAATGACCTATCTCTAAGGCATATATCCTTTGATCTCACCCTGTGCAATCCGTGTTTATCCAGCGATCATGCCAAAAACCAAAGGTGCATCAAATCCTCACTGTGGTGGCACTAGCAAAAAGGTGACGGCAAATAGAGGACGCCCCCCTCCTCATGCGAGTGATAGTGAGGATGAGGTGCCAATTGCGGCAAGACATTGTGAAGTCAAGCAAAAGAATTAGGAAAATATTGGTGGCAGCTCTAGGCAAGAGAAGCAAGTGACACTATGGAGGTTAATGAAGGTGAAAATGAAGATGAGGGATCAGAAATTTTTGATGATTTTGATCCTACCTCCGATCTAAGGACTATCAAAGGTAACTCCTACTCCCTAAGACAAGCAAATCATTACTTGTTGCCTAGAAGTGCCACTGAAGATAGATTTAGAACCATCTTTCAACAAAAAGGTGTATTATGAGGTTTACATGCACAAGGAGTTTGCGGATCATAAGTGGATCAATGGGAACACATAAGAAAAATTCCTCTATTTGTTGGCGTTTCGGAGCTTTTTCAGGATGCTGGCTTGGCAGATTTCGTCAGCAAGAAGTGTGATTACAATGAGAATATGGTTAGACAATTCTATGCCACTTTGCACATTCCTGAGACATTTGATGCCATTACTTGGATGACAGATGCCGCAGCGCACACCGTCACCAAGGAACAGATAGAGGAGGCTTGGGGGATATACCACAGTGGTTATCCGAGGGTACACATCGATAGGGTTCTCCCCCTAGCCAGGCAGCTTGAGTTCTATGACCCTTCTGCTCCTGTCAGGCGGGCAGGTAAAATGGCCCATCTTCTTCCCACGTTGAGCCTCATCAACAGGATCGTCAGGGTTACCGTTCATCCAAAGAGTGACAATTTTGACGAAATCAGAGGTTATGGTTCGAATATCATGAACAAGATTATGTATAAGTATAAGTTCGATGTGGTCGACTTCATGATCCACGATATGGCTTCATCGGCATGTGATAGAGGTAAAAGAATCCACTTCGCTCCTTTCATTATGATGATCATTAAGAGAGTGATTGGATATCGAGGAGGGTGTAGCAGTGCTCACAAGCCATATCGGCCACGTGAGGCAGCACCACAGGCTATCAGTCAGAGAGGTCAGTCATCCTCTCAATAGCCACAACATCAAGATACTGCAGCGGAAGAGGAGCACCCTCAGGAAGCTCAGCAGGCTCCCTAGGACCAATTCTTTGAAAATTTAAGAAATGACATGATGAGTAGCCTTGCGAGCATTCGATCTGACATGATGAGTAGCTTCACTCGAGTGGATGAGTATCAGTATCAGACTCGTTAGATCGTTGAGGAGGTCAGAGGATGAGTGAACTCCATTGATGTGACTATTTCTGAGCTTCGCTCATCCTTTGAGGCATATCGATCTCAGCAGGCACCTGTCGCATTTCATAGCTTCGGGTCTCGCGCTACTCCTACTCCATCTCCTCCTCCTCCTTCCTCTTCATGAGCTCATCTGCAATTTCCTCCGTTTTTGGTACTTGATGCCAAAGGGGGAGAAGTATGAAGTAGAAGACGGAGTTGAAGACTTGTCAAGGATTTAGCTTATGCCATGCTTTATTTATCTTAATGTAATGAGCTAATGAACCTAGTATATTGTATGATTATCTTTTGGATGATGTGCTTGGATGTATTGGGTGTATGGCTATGTTGGATATCTTTATGTTTATCATGTTTAAATTGCCAATTATCTTTGCATATGTATACATTGATTGTTCATCCATGGTCCCTAATGTTTAAATGAAACTCCGTCAAAATTTTCAATTTTCTCCATATGTGAAAATTTTCATTCCCTATTCATATGCACATCTTTAGGGGGAGTTTCTCAATTAAACATTATGTTTAATATCATTTTGCTTCAATCCATTTTTTACATATCAAAAAGCAAAATTTTATTAAAACTCAATTCTTGAGTATACAACATATTCCGCTTATTGCATACTCAAAATCAATTACAATTATTTCACATATTGAGGTTGTCATAAATTACCAAAAAGGGGGAGATTGAAAGCATCTAGGCCCCTAACTCCTTTGTGGTTTTGGTAATTAATGATAATCACGGTTAAAGGACTAATATTTTATTTGAGAATGTTGAAAATAGGTTGGTCCTAGGATTGGTGAACAAGGAAGCACGAAAGTAGTATAAAAGAAGATCAATGTATCAAGCAAATGACGAAGGTATAAATTTAAAGACCTTTTTCTAACTTTTTGCCGATCTCGGAGTTTGGAGAAAAGATCGGATTGCTAGAAATAGGGCCGTAATGTTAAGAGAAGTCTTGATGATTATTTTGATGTCGGTTAGGGTTTAAAGACTCAAATTCTATGCTTAAGATCATGCATTGTGTCAAATTAAAATTCCATTGAAAAATCCTATGATTTTTAAGAGAAGCTTATGGGAACCCTGTGCTACTGGGTGAGCGGTAGCACCAGCCCCTAGAGCGGTGTGTAAAACCCGAGAGGGTATTTTTAGGGGTCTGGCAGGGTGGTGCTACCGCCCATGGTGGCCTGGTACTACCGGGCGAGCGGTAGCACTGGCCCTTCAGAGCGGTGTGAAAATTCTAGAGGGCATGCATTTTGGGTATTTTGGCCATCCGGTTCTACCGGGCGAGTGGTAGCACCGACCTAAATGTCCGGTGTAAAAATTACAGAGAAGCTCTCTTCTGGGCAAGTAAAATTAAAAGGGACTCGGTGCTACCGGTCCTAGTTGGGTGGTAACACCGGACCCTCTGCACAATAGCTTCTGATTTAATGCACTGTTCTAACCATTGGGTTGGAACCCGGTGCTACCGGACCTACATGGGCGGTAGCACTGAAAATGCTGACATGCTATATAATTCGAGCTCCAACGGCTAGTTTTGTTGGTGGGGCTATAAATACACTCTCACCTGCATTCTAGAGCAACTCTTGGTCCCCATTGATGATATTTGAGCTCTAGCAAGTCTCCTACACTCTTGTGTGCATTCAATTCTCATTTTGAGAGAGCTAGGAGCAAAATCGAGTGTTGCATTTAGAGTTGAGCCTTTAGACACTTGATTCGGCCTCAAGGAAGCGTCAAGACTTATTACTCTTGAAAGTTGCCACCTCCTAGATGGCTTGGAGGTGTTCGTGGACGCTGAGTTTCTCGACAGAGATTGTGAGAAGCCCTGGTAAGTTGTGAAGGCCGGACTTCGCCTACCCGGAGCGGGGAAGAACTACCATAGTGATCGAGGAAGGCTCAAGAGGTTGGAGCCGGCTTGAAATTGTTCAATTCACCTCAATGTGGATTAGGAGAGACCGGCAAGTCTCCGAGACCACGGGATAAAATCTTGTGTCCTTTTCTTGTGATTTGCTTTTCTTGATCTCTTGTGCAATTTACATTTCTAGCTAATTATATATATTGATTTGTGCTTAGAATCTTATCTTGCCCATACCTGGATTGTTGGAGCGTTTAGTGATCACTAAAAAACTTAGTTTTTAATTTGTCAAAATTGCAATTCTTACTTAGTGATTTTATTAATTGCAATTAGAGTCGGAAAATTTAGAAACCTCCTATTCACCCCCTCTCTAGTCGGTTTTCCTTGATCCTACACTCGTGAAGACCTCGCATTGTCATATCGGTATCATCAAAAAGCGCTTCAAAAGCATCCCGGAGATTTGGCAAGAAGGTGTTGGTCGTCCCATACGAGTAATGCATTCGGGGGTTCAAGGCAGCAGCCGCATGAAATTAAAGGAAACATGTTATTACAAGTATTTGCAAGTACAAGATATTTTGTTAAGAGAGTAGAATGTATTACCGGTGTTCATATAAGTATCACGCATTAGGTCGCTCATTCTAGAGTACACGACATTCATGTATTGCTCGAAAGTAGCTGGAGAGTCATAGAACAAGCTATCATATTCCTGTCGCATTATATTATACCGAAGTATCATATTCCTGTCGCAAGAATGCGTACAACGGTTCCACAAATTTAACAACTGAACAAAGGTTATCCCACCACTCCAAACTCGACAGGTCCCCATACACGTACCTCCCCTCCACAGTATTAACAAAACGCGATGACAGAAATTCCTCTGACGCCATCCATTACAAGAACTTGTCCTTGCGACAAAGGAAACTGTCCAGAAATATGTATTTTGTTCCAAAGCGACCCCTAATGTGCTTCTTCATCATGGCATGAAGCTTTGAATGGTTGTAAATCCATCGCGAAATTTTTCTAGCACTCTTAACGACAGTGGCATGGTTAGGGAACTCTCCAATTTGCTTCAGCATTAAATTAATCGTGTGGGCCACACAAGGCTGCCACATGATATGGCGGTGCTCACATGCAATGAGCCTGCATACCTTCTTGTAGTTCACACCATTGTCCGTGACAAGGTGTATAACATTTTGTGCACCAACCTCGTGGACCACTGAGGCAATTTCATGCGTCAACAAACAAAATGAAAATCTCCATTACTTCACGAGCAATTCAAATATATATCAGAATAGGAGCAATAAGAGTAAGTACCTTGCACAAGTACGACGAATTTTGACTTTTGCCCGTCGCATCCTCGGACTTGTGGAAGAACATGGTGCCGTTGCAATATAGCATGAAGTTTATAATGCTCATGCGTGTGGGCCCAGTTGAAGAATCACATATAATGGTTACGCCATGCGTAGACCATTCCATCTTGAACTTCTTCATCTTTTCATTTATATCCGCGTTGTTGATGTCTAAATACTTGCCGTCTATATCTCTCCCACTGGGAGACGGGACACCCTTGCTTGCAAATGAGATATAGGATGATCATGTGAGCTATTATTGGACGTACAACTGGATGAAAGTTTGAAAGCTTACTTACCCTAATTTTGAGTTTCCCTGACGACGCTAATGAAGCAGAGATTGTTTGCTTTCCTCCCCGCTATACCAGTCGTGTGGAAGAATTTGGCCCATGCCGAGCCAATCGTCTGCTTCGTATTTCTCCCCTTTTGTGTCCAGCTCTCAGTGTCAATCCGTGTTTGCACAGGGCCATAGGCTGCGCCAAGGTTATAATCCCCCACGGCCGGTCTATCTCGTTGCGATGAACTCCGAGACATCCTTGGCAACACACCGCCGCTCCCTCCTCCAGCCCCTCTAGATCCCCAACTGCCCCACCATGCTCATACATGCCACCTGCCCGCCTCATAAATTCTACCTCCGCCCTTGATTCATCAATCGCATGCTGCAGCTGGTCCTCTTCATTAGCACCACCCGTGTACTCAGAATATACACTTCTTGGCAAGGAATCGCCAACTGCTGCTGCTTTCTTCCTGAGCCTCACCTCCCTAATTCCCTTCTTCTTGTCCTTCGTCCTGTCTAGCTCACGTTGAAAGTACTCATGAACCTCCTTTGGAACTTGACTGCAATGGGCGACATTCCCATTGCGCCCTACCAAGTGGTACTTCAATCGGGTTGCACCGCCCCCTTTCTTCTCTTGGTGACAGTACTTGCATCGAAAACCAGTCCCCATCTTACTGCCGTGCTCCCACACAATGTCACTCTGCTCTGCTATCTACTAATGAAAACAACAAGAAGTCAGTTAACACAAAACATCAAGTGAATCCTACAAATAAAAATTCCAACAATCATTGCCTAAATTATCATCAATTATTTCGGCAACATCGTGCATTAATCCATACATTCATCTACCGATTCATAGTTTCATACATAATTTTTTTGACTAATAAATGAATTTGTTTAACCACTTTAAGCAAGTAATCACAACACACATACTTCTTTGTAATCACCGCATGCTTCTTTCATGGCAGCACACAATTTAGTTATACTATTGTTGTTCATATGTTCTAGCGCACTATTGTGAGACCCTAACCCTAATGACTCAACATCTAATGGATTGCTGTCAAAGTGTCAATCATTCACACAAAACACTAAGCATATGATAATGAGACATAGTCAAGTGCCATTAATGAGCTATAGTCGAAAATCGAGATTTCTTACTGAAAATCGCTCGGTTTTGGCGATAAATTGACGATTTCTGTCGATTTTCCGCATGGCGTCGGCAGGCTCGGTTTTCCCTTCGTTTGTCTCGATTTTCGACCAAAGTCGCTCGAAAATCGCTGGTCTGGCGATGATTTTCGCGCAGCTGACGACCGGATCTAGCCGGAGCGACTCTGGTCGGGAAGGGGATCTGGGGATTCACGGGTGAGCGCACTAATGAGGTCGGAAGGGCCACAGGAGGCCATTAAAACCAACTGTCCCCTCAGCAGGGCGGATCGGGCTGCTTGGGCCGGCACTGTGGGCCTCTAGCCCATTATTGTTTTTTTTTCATTTTCAATTTCATTTAAGGTTTCGACTCAAATCCGTCTGAAACGTTTGGTTTTTTTTACTAAATTTTTATCCCAGAAATCATAAATATGTTAATACTAATTTTAGGATAATTTTTTAATTTTTTTGAATTTAAATTTGAATCCGACCGGTTTGCGAACCGATTTTTGAAGCTCCGATATGCCCGATTTTCGTGAAAATCGTCGATTTTGCAAGCCTGAAACACACGCCATTTCCCTACAAGTCTCGACCAGGTTTTCCCTCAGAAACGCACGACTCGAACTCGAAGCCATCCCGATTCCCGATTACCGTCCCGACTGGATCGTTCGATTGGTGCGGTTGTTCACGCCGCCGCCGGAGCTCCTCTCCGCTCCCAGTACGGCCCCTTACTCCGCGAGAGGTGCAGCAGGAGAAACCCTAGGTACTACCACCTCACATCTTGTCGTTCCCTCGTGCGATTCTTCACTTCGTTAGAGATTTACTCCAATATTCTGTTTGGCTTTGGCTTCTAGGGATACAGTCTAATCGGAGAAGATGTCGTCGAAGAAGAACTACTACAAGGAGAAGATGATGCGGCGGAAGTGAGTGCCTATCTATACCTTTGTTTTCGATTCGTTCTGCGCAATTGCTACCAGCATGCGTTTTTGGGATTGGACGAGTAGCACTGGTCACTTTCTTCAAAGATATATATAGTTTTGTTTGGCTTTTTTTGTGTTGATTCGTGGAGCAACAAAAGCTGTGTATTTTGGAATCAAGGTACCTAGTTAGTGCTTGTTAGTAATCCCCCCACTTCTAGCTGTTTATTTTTGGTTTCTGGAAGTCTGTAACTAATGTTTGACTTAATTTTTAAAAAGGGGAATTTTATTTATGTTTGGAATTTCTGAATTCTGATGCATATACTGTGGAAGAGATATTGAGTAAAGTTGCAACTGTTGATAGTACGATTACTATAGCATGAAGTATTCAAATAGAATGAGTGACTGAGGCCTATTTTTCTTGCAAACTAACCCTTATAATCGCCTAGTCAGATTGCTGCAATACACGGGCTTAACTGCAACCATGATTATGGTGCTCATATAGCTGCCATTATCTGTGTCTGTAACCTACTAATTTTCTTTACGATATTTTCTACTCTCTAATATAAATGCGACATGAGTTTGTGCTGCAGCAGAACCATGTTTATATGGTTAAAATACTGAATCAAGGGAGCCTGCAAATATCTAGGATTTGTACTCTCCTCCACACTTTTGGGGATTGTTTCATGGGTACTTGAATCCCTGATAGTGACAGTGGGCACAATTCAAACACTTTATGCGGCTGTGCATGCCAATTTTTGGAATCTGTAATCATGTGAAATCAGGATGTGGTCATTAGGGGTGAAAACGGTATCGGTAAATCCCGGAATTCCGGAAACCGTTTTCGGAATTTTTCGATCGGACGTGTCGGTATCGGTAATGTTCGGAATCGGAATCGAAATCGGAAATTTTTGTCGGAAACGATAACGATAACGGTTTTGACAAGTTCCGACCGTTTCCTTTGGTTTTCGGAAAAAATCGGTAAATTCGTCGGTAATTACGGAATCGCCCGATTTACGATCACACTCCTTCACCACTAAAACGCCCATAACTTTTTACTCCGAACTCCGATTTAGGTGATCTTGGACTCTATGCGAAGCTTATCACGAGGGCTACAATCTCCACCTATTTTTATGATTTAAGAAATCATAGATATTTCTAAATATGATAAAAATAAAACTCTAATATAGTTATTCAAGTCTAAAATCGATTTTTCAAATCCTCGCATAGACTTGATCAAGGGCATGACTACAAGCTCGAAAGAGTCAATAAGATTAAATATTGAGCCATGTGATGATCAACTCATGATCAAAACAATTTTGTAAAATATATTTGTAAATTCTAATCGCATGCTCAAATATCAAATTAAGCACACTTCATTTGCAACATATATTTGCAAATAAACCAAGAACTTATGAGATCAATCCTTTCATGCCCGTCACTCGCTTAGAAGCTTATGCCTTCTATGCCCATCACTCGCTTTCATTGGTCGATTCTCGATGCCGATGAGTGATAATAACTACTTTGCCAAGATCACATGTTTTTTTGCTTTTATTTTCAGATTCCATTGCTTCATTATCGATTTATCGTGATTATCTATGTGCTCCGAGCTCCGATTATCTATGTGCATGTCTTTGTATGTCATATTTCGGTTTGGCGCCGCAAGGGTCTGGTCGGTCTAGTAGCAAGCGACTAATAAATTTCAATCCTCGTGTGGAGAGATGTATTATTTGATATGAGATATTGAGACTATCTTATACTATGTGATGTAAAGACTCGTGTGGAGACTATCTTATGCTATGTATGCCTGTATGGAATGTGTGATATCGACAACTGTAAATGCTTATAAGGTATTGCTTTTAAGTGCTATGTGAATCTGTTGCTTAATGCTTTAATGTATGCCTGTATGTAAGTGCTATGTGATGTTGCTTAATGCTTATGCCGTTATGCGTTATAATATATTGATTTTCTAAACTAGTTATGCTATTGTATACATTTACATTGGTAATGTATATTCATCGTAAATTTGTGAATATTTATTTATTACTAATTTCTATGTGAATGTACGATTTGTGTGAATTTTTTGAAGTCAATTGGTGGTACATGTCGTTACGACGTTACCGGTCTCTTTTTCGGATTCCGATCGTTACCGATTTTGTATCGAATTTTCGTTTCCGATATTTTCGAATTACCGATGCCGTTTTCGTTTCCGTAGTTATCGATTCCGGTATCGTTTCCGAGGAAAAATATGAAAACAAAAATGGTTTCGGTGTTTTCCAACCGTTTCCGACCGTTTTCACCCCTAGTGGTCATGAATCATGATAAATCAGATGCAAACTATAACTACCTCCAATGTACCTTTCCTGCTATTAAATTCTTTCGGCAAACCTCATTCTCTTTGATTTTCCCATGCAGAGAGGAGAAGAAAGAAGAACCAGAGACACCCAAGTACCGAGATCGTGCTAAGGAGCGTCGTGAAGATCAAAACCCAGACTATGAACCTACAGAGCTTGGTTCATTTCATGCTGTGGCACCTCCTGGAACAGATTTGAGGTAACAGATCACACGATTCATATGTCTTCACTTTCGTTGTGTTCTTTTTATCGTATGTCTCCTAGAATTTTATCTTCTGCAATCATTTGCGTTACAGGCTAGCAGATGCCCAAAAGATTTCAATTGAGAAAAGCAAATATCTTGGAGGTATGCTGTACGAGTGTGTGACGGTTTATATATTTTTTTTCTGAAGAAAATGGTTTTTCATTTTTTGGGGAAAAAGTCCCTTTTGTTCGTCTGTTTGTTGCGTTTCCTCTTGCGCTTTATATGTTTATGTACAAGTGTGCATACACGTGCAGGAATGTGCATATGGTGTCTGAACTATGATAAACAGTGTGCTTCAGATTTCTTACGAAAATGAGAAATTGTTTTGACATGTTCACCTACTTTTGGAAATTCCTCATGTCCATAACTTGCCTCAGTATCAGAAGTTCTTTTTCTAAATGAAATATAAAGAGCAAACATCTCTTTGGTCCTTGATCTAGTCAACCAATAATGTGCAGTCCTCTGAAAGCAGCTTTTATTTGTTACGACTTACGAACGCTAGATTGTTTTGTTTCTCCAATTATAGCTATTTTAATCCCTGTCATTCTATAAGTACATGCATTTTGTAGTCTGAACAAGAGCTGATTTGTTCATCTATCCACTTCAACGTTCTTTTAATTGAAACAAATGTAGTTAATTTATTAGGACATATTTTCTAAGGTAACATGATATATTGTTGTGGAAATTGTAACTTAGATACACATTTACTTTTGTCTTTGTTCAGAATTATCAATTTGATTGATGTTCCATTTTCACTTTATGCTTTTAAGGTGATTTGGAGCACACACATTTGGT
Organism: Otatea glauca; assembly: GCA_036346275.1. Classification (NCBI taxonomy): domain Eukaryota; kingdom Viridiplantae; phylum Streptophyta; class Magnoliopsida; order Poales; family Poaceae; genus Otatea; species Otatea glauca. Next base: position 3,739,003 of record CM070733.1, on the reverse strand, counting down.
CAAAGGCCTGGACTATGCTCTACTTCACAAAGTACGAAGTGAAATTGAAAAGAAGCCTGATGCTGAGGACGGGAAGGATGTAAAGTTTAGGTACTTGCTACTATAGTATATTATTAGCACGACACCATTTGATTGTGCCTTCGCTTACCTGCTATTGTAACACTGAGTAGGGCTTTTTTTGAAAAAGCGAACCAATAATACCTTAGTTGATTCCATCATGGGAGAACAAACTGGACAGCCTCTTTTTAGCTCTTTGTTGGATTTTGACATGATTTTGAGAGAGGTGATAGATCCAATTCCCTCCTGTTGGATTCAACAAGAGTTTCTTATGTTGGTTGCAGTTTCTTACTTTCTTGTTTCTGTTAGAAATGGTTACTGTAAAGTAAAAGGGCTATATCTCTAATAATATTTTGCAACTATACCTGTTATAGTTCTTCATAACTTTACCAATCTATTTTCCTGAAGCTGTTGTGCACAATTGAATTGTTGGGTATGCTAGTTGATATTTATTGTGTCTTTTTTTTTAAAAAAAAATTAACCTCGGTTGCTTTAGAGTGGTTGTAAAATATCATCTCAGCTGAATGTTATTTCCTGTACATCGTTGTAACTTGTAGTAATGCGAAAGAATGACCTTACGCCCTTGCTATGATTGGAACATTTCTACATTATTTTTCACTTTTGTTTTATAGGGAAACAAAAGAAGACCGGGCAGTCTCATTCCGCACTGCAACTGCAAAGGTAGAAATATTTTGGTTTATCAACTAATGGGTTGTGTTCTTCACATCTGGAGGATTATGCAATATAACATTGACATTAATTGTTATTCTTTGTTCATTGCAGTCTGTCTACCAATGGATCATAAAGCCACAAAGCATAATAAAGGCAAATGAAATGTTCCTTCCGGGTCGAATGGCATTTATTTACAATATGGTATTGTCCGTTAAAATTTCCCTTGTTTAGTGCTTTCCTGTGCTTTAGTTACATAATGGGGGTGATTATAACACATTTCACTTGTAGACAGAATAGTCATCTAGTGTGAACTATAGATCTTCCCTGTTTTCCTTGATAATAAATTAGGTTTAATTAGAATGCATCTTATGTATGCATAAATGTTCAATACTCTATGGGAAGCTAGCATAATGAATAGATGTTGCTATTTGATCCTTTAGTTTCTTTTTTCTATGCTAGCATGCAAGCGATATTATTCTTTTGTTATGGTCATTTTGTTTGTTTTTACGGTATACATAATGCACTAGTTACCAACTTCTTTGTTCCAACCAGGAGGATGGACTTACCAATGATATTCCAACAACTCTTCACAGGAGCAAAGCTGATTGCCCTGTTCCAGAGGTATTGCGACAATATGATGTATACCATGTTGGCGATTTGGCGTTTCTTGTAACCTTTCATTTCTTGTTTTTTCAACATTCTTCTTGCTTCTGCAGGAAATGGTTACTGTAAGCGTGGATGGTTCTGTACTTGACAGGATTGCTAAAATCATGTCATACCTTAGACTTGGATCATCAGGGAAGGTCTTGAAGAAGAAGAAAAAGGAGAGAGATACAAAAGGTATATGCTTGAAAATGAAAATGAATGTTGTATAATATTAGAACTATAGAAGTTCTTGAGCGAGAAACTGAGAACAGGAAAACTTTCTTGATTGAGACATGAGAAAACATGATAATGTAGTTTGTTTGGAAGACATACGAGTGTTTACAACTTTAATTCCTAGTGATATAGGAAGGTAAGATTAGTACTTTGTTTTTTTTTTTTTGACAGAATAATATTGGTACTTCAACAAGATGGTTGTGTTTTATTTCATTTGTTTTCTATTCTTATTTCAAGAATTAATTTCTGGTGCTTGTGTTGTGTATACCATGATTATCACGATGTCGCCTAGTCGCCGCCTAGGTGTCTAGTCGTCGGGCACTGACCGCCAGGGGGGCTCGCCTCGCCTTGCAACGACAAGTCGCCTGCCTAGCCGTGTCAGGCTTTGCCTGGGGTGATTAGGTGTCGACTATCGTCACCTAGGCGGTCGCCTAGGGCTTTTCGCACGGCCCATGTGGTCTGTACTAAGTGCTGGCCCGCACTTGGGACTTGGGAGCTTGGCAGTCGGCTAGGGTTGGTGCACTAGGCTTGGGAGCGGTGGCGGTGGCGGCGGCAACGCACGGCCAACCCTCGTGCAGCGGCAGGGGCAAGCCCGCAGGGGCAGGGGCAGGCCAGCAGGGGTAGCGGCGGCGGCGGCAGGAGGCAGCAGCAGGGGCACAGCAATAGCGACCAGGCAAGACTCAGACGAGGATGAAGTCTATGAACCTTTGGTGGCCGATGATCTAGACATCGACAATGATTATGGCCAAGCGCCACCTACTTGTCCTTGGAACATTCTTAGTTTATTTGCTGCTGCATATGCATTATTTTGCTGCTGCATTAAGTATTCTCTATTTAGTAATTCAGTATATTACTATATTTGCTGGCTTGCTGCTGCATTTAGTTTGGTCGCCTAACTGTCGCCTAGGCACCTAGGCGTCCAGGCACCCCGAAGGCGACTCGCCTCACGGGGGCGCCGTGATAACCATGGTGTATACTAATCTTAGCTTTGTTCAATGCTGATTCAGTGATAGCATCTTCTGGTAGTGAATTAGTGATGGTCATATGTTATACTCCCGTCTTAATATTACAGTCAGCACAAATTAATCAATTGGCTTTAAGTATTTGTAACATATGATGTGATTATAATGTCTGTACATCTCTGATCAATATCTATGCTAGTTTTGCTCGTTGTATACTTGAATTTAGATATCTTATTATGTTTGATATATTGCAGGGAAGAACAATTTGGCAAGCAGTGACTATGGTGAGACTGTAAGACCTGCCCAAAGTAATGGTTCTGCTCTAAAACACCATTCAGAAAAGGATATGCTGCCCCCTCCACCACCCCCTCGAAATAGTAACTTCAATGGAAAGGAGAAACAGTCCATCCCTATTGCTAGAGCAGACGACGATGACATTTTCATTGGAGATGGAGTTGATTATACTGTTCCTAACAAGGACATGAGTCAGAGCCCTGTCTCTGAAGATATGGATGAATCCCCACATAACAATCAGAAGCAGTCCTATTTCGCTGAACCTATGTATGGCCCTGTCCCACCATCTGAGCCTGCTCAAGCTTGGCAACAATCGGTAATTTTATTTATGTTCAATAACTTAAGTTTCAATGAGTACCTGTAAAATTTCAAATTTTCAATAATGCATGTTGAATATTAGAGGATAACTAAATATCTATTATTAATCCATTTTCGTAATAAACTAGAAAAAAACTAGCTGTTATAACAGCTTTTTAAGTTTGCTCTAGCTCTATTTTCCATCAGCCCGGATGTACTAATAGTTTGTCTCTTGTGATGTTAGGATGGGTATGATGTTATTCAAGCGCAAATGGCTGCTGGATATCAAGGCGAGTGGTCAGGCTATCAGTATGCTGAACAGCAGTTGGCTTATCCAGAACAGTACATGCAACAAAGTACTCAGGAATACGATGTATCAGCTGACCCGAACATACCCCTGGATCCAAGGTTCATGACTCAAGCAGATAAGGATAGGGGTCTAGGTTCTGTTTTCAAACGTGATGATCAAAGGCTTAAGCAGCTAAGGGAAAAAGATGCGCGGGAGAAAGATCCAAATTTTATTTCAGATAGTTACTCTGAGTGTTATCCTGGTTATCAGGAGTATAATCATGAGATTGCAGGGAGCGATGATGAAGATGATTTGTCGAAGATGGATATGGGTGGACGGGTAAGTGAAATTATTTGTAAAGTATCATATGCGCAAAAGTTCCCTTTCAGTTACAAGCCTTTGTTTGAAAAAATGGATTTGGATGAGCGTGATTTAGTTTACATATATTGTAAATCTAGAACTTTGGTTACTACTAAAGTTGCAATTTGCTACTTATAACTGATTGCTGCATCTATTTTTTTTCCTTATGGATTTGAATATTGTACAAATGCAGTTTTCTAGTGGTTCTTGTGATATTCTTACTTTTTATGTAGTTTTTTATTGCTGTCCCGATAGTACCGTATTCTGGATGTTTACCTTTTGCATGTTCTGTTGTGTTATAGCAGCCATCACTTCTTGCTGCAAATCTAACTTTTGAGTAAATAAATGGATTTATTGAGGCCATGATCACAATATTATTCATCTTTTTTGCAATAATCTCGTCCAGTCCTCCTATATGAATTCTTATCCTTGATGCTTTTGCACTTTATTTCGATACTCCATTCAAATGTATGACACTAAATGATTCTTGAGCAGGCGAAGGGCCGCCTTCATAGGTGGGACTTTGAGACGGAAGAGGAGTGGGCCAAATACAACGAGCAGAAGGAAGCCATGCCAAAGGCTGCATTCCAGTTTGGGGTGAAGATGCAGGATGGCAGGAAGACCAGGAAGCAGAACAAGGACCAGAAGCTCACGAATGACCTCCACAAAATTAACAAGATCCTGGCGAGAAAGAAGGGTGACAAGGACGGAACAGAAGATGCCGGGCATTACGACGACGATCTACCTAGTGGGAAGAAACAACGTGCTTGATGTTACTGGTCGTTTTTCGTTTATCCATTCACAAGTAGTATGTATTGATAATTAACAGTGCCATGTTTAGCTCGCAGTTGTACCATCCGGCGTTTGTTTTAAGATGGCCGGTACCAAAAGATGATCATGGCTTTAAGCTGAAACAATGGAAATCTCACTCTGTATATTCATAATGGAAGAGTCATTCATCCGCTCTGCCATGAAAGTCTAGCCTTGCGTCAGTTGCATGCCATCTGGTATCTCGTAAGGGGAGAGCCCAGGAGGCTATATAATGCTCAGACGAACTACCCGTACGGCCGTACCAGACGACCGACCACTGCTGCAGAGCGGGGCATGGTGCTCCAAGCCTGCAACTGCTCCGTCCGCTTGATGCCGATCCACCGGCGTGGCTGATCAAGTTGCTTCATCGCAGACCGCAGCGCACCAATTCCCTGCGGCTTGGGCGGCCGGCGTGGGTGCCTGCAGCCATGTTTGCAGAAATTTCCATTGATCTTCTGTTCTGCAGGCATTACATTTTCGTAGCGGTCTCGTCCCAACACTGGCGCGCCTGCTGCGCCGCGCTCACGCACGTCCTCGACGCGGCCGGCTGCAGCGGCCGGAGCGGCATGCGGTGATGCGGCCACCTAGGGCGCAGCCGGCGACGGCGGCACAACGGCATGCCCTGGTTCATAGAGAACCGTCCGATCACATTGCGCGGCCCAGATCGGTCCGAGTCGGGTGTTGGAGGGACATTTTCCAAAAGAAACCCTCTATTACACTGAATTATCCTTGAGAACCCACCGCGGGCTTTGTTAGGACATTCCGATCAAGATTAATCCGGTCTGATTAGGGGTGAAAACTGGTTAGATATAGGTGGATATTGTTCTTCCCGTTTTCTAACTCTTTTTTCTGGATTCAGAACTAGATATGGATACGAATTCGGGTTATTTAGGATATAGATACGAGATGAATATGTGACAGATTCGAGTCGGAAATGAATAAAGATATACGGATAATGCGCGCACACACATATATATTGAATTAAAACCATACGAGTACATGACCATATTAGCATGTTATATATCAATCAAACACAATAGACGTCATAGAAAGAATATGCTACTTGAGGATCAATAGAACAAATTAATTGTTAATATAAATGGGCTGCCATAAAAAAATACGATGAAGATGAACTATGTCTTGTTGATATACGAATAGAAAAAACATAGATTTCCGGATCCTATTCATATTTACCGAATATTGACTGCTCTAAATCTGATCCTAAATCCGAATTCCATCTCGGATCCGACCGAATAGTCAAAACCGGTCCGGACGGGATCTTATGCTAGACCAGGAGATATAGGGCTCCTTTTCACCCCTAAGTCTGATTGATCGTATTGTGTCACGGTGAATGGACGTTTTGCATAAAAGACCTCTCAGTGAGTTACAATTACCAGTTAGACACCTGAGAAGTCTGATCGCGAATATCATCTGCAATCAAACGGGCCCATCCTTTCCATTTATTTTTTTCTCTTGCTTTCACACACACCGTAGGGACGCGTTAGGGCTAGCTCACCAGGCTCTAGCCGTGATGCCTTTTGTACTCATTCTAGACTGTCGATTATTTCTTAGTGCCTTTCATAGCGCAGCACTGATTCGATGTAACGAGGGACATGTTTATAAACATCTCTATATTTTTATTTGTGTATGCTACTGTGCACAATAGAAACAGATATGCGGAGCAGACGACCGCCCGGTCACTGGAAGCAACCACCGCCTGAAATCCCCAGCATGAGATCGAGCGACAGGGACTGCGGCTCCGGCGGCCTAGCCTGTCGTCGCCCTCCGCCACAGGTGGACATCATTGCATTTTGGTGATTGCTGATCAAACTGCAGTAGTCTCTGTGACTTATGCAATGGCCATTTCTCATTCCGAGTCCAGGATCTGCGTTATGCAGGCTTATCTGGAGACCAGTTACCTACTTATCCAGTTTAGTGTGATATATGGTCCACTCAAATGAAATCCAAGCGAGGCGTGAATGAAATCTTGGGGACCATTGGTTTCTGTAACTTGTTAGCTTGTTCATGTTGATTAATCGAGGAATAAAGCTACTGTGATATCTATGGGGCGGTATTGACTAATTTGCAAGCATGTTGAGCTAGCTAGCTCACGTAGTCAGTGGCGTACGTCAGAGAAAAATAGAAAGGATGCTCAGGACAGCTGTGTTTCTTTGCGTTCGTGGCGAGCAGCCGGTGCGATATTTTAAAGACCGTCGAAAAAAAGACTACGAGATTAAAAGGCATACTAGAGGCATGATTGTCAGGGCCGGTGCTATACTCCTTCGTGTCCTATCACTACTACAGAATTGTACATCACTATCGCTTCATCTGTGTCGGTTCTTAAGTTTTTAGGAAGAAACGATTGTGATAGATGACTTAGGAGAGGCATTAATCATAATCACTATCGGTTCTCGGGTTAGAAGTGATAGTGATGTAGACCTTAACATTACAATCGGTTCTTATACGAGAAGTGATAGTGATGTGCATTATCATCACTATCGGTTTTCATATAAAAAGCGATAGTGATGAGCATGTACACATCACTATCGGTTCTTATTTAAGAAGCAATAGTGATGGCAATTCACATCACTATTGCTTCTCACAATTATCATCACTATCGCTTCTTATGTGGGAACCGATTGTGATGACTATAATAATCACTATCGCTTTTCTTATAAGAACCGACTGTGATGTGCATGATCACATCACTATCGCTTTTTATATGAGAACCGATAGTGATGTACCTCGTTAGGTTATTTATACCACTCATGCTGAACTCTTCTCTGTTATTGTTCTAGAGGAGGTTTCTTCGCCGCCACCAGAAAAAATAGCTCATATTCTGTGGTTGGAAGCAATACTTGGGTGAGAAAATTTGAAATCCTCAAGGGTGGGTGTTAAGAGGGTAAATTTGAAGCCCTAACTTGAGGAGATTTCCCCTCATTTTGCATAATTTGTGGTTTTCTTCAAAATGTGAGAATTCCTTCAAACCCCTTTAATTTTGCACTATGTAATTTTGATATGTCGCGAAGAAAGTTTAGATTGCACTGGTATTGTGTATATCCTATCAGATTTCACATTCTTTATTTCACAAGCATGTACGCATGTATTTAATTATCTTAATTTGTAGTGCTTTGATGTTAATATGGAATTATTATTGCTGTCACCTAATGAATGCTAGAGTTTAGGGTGCGGAACCTACGTCTCCCATTCGAGGATGCTTGTTTATAAATATACCGAACGAAATGGCATATTTATAAGCGAGCAGTCTCGAATTGTCCACGTTTGATAGCTCGAGGATATGTGCTTGGGCAAGTTCTCGAAGTGTGTTGTACAATCTGCGAGTAGAGATTTCGTAGCGTCTCCTGGTATTCTCCATATACACACCCCTCTTGACCTGTTGTCGAGACGTGTATATGGAGAATAGCGAGAGATCGCCAAATTTTCTCCGAGTTGTACAACGGCTTAGGAACTTGTCGAACTACATATCCTCGAATAGGATTAGACCAAACCTGTTTAGAGATTAGGAGTCATCGTTCGTACTTTGTTTTGTTTCGTTGTAGTCAAAAGATCAGAGGCTCTTGCACTATATAATTATATTGTTTGATATCATTGTTCATGTTAAAATGTATGTCTCTTATCTAGGAAATTGGAAGCTCTAAACCAGGAAGAATCTAGGTATCGATCGGAGTACATATTTCATATATGTTGCGTGAAATTGTCATCTATTTTGCAAAGGTAATATTAATCAAATGATGTCTCAATATTTCAAATATCTAGCTTGTTGTCGCCCAGATTTGTGCTTAATTTGTTGTGTGAAGTTTAATTGCGATGAACCGTAAGGAATGGATGTATGCAAAAGTCGTGTGAGTCTTGAATTTGGAGGGTGTTAAGGAGTTCAAAAAATTGCCGACGAGGACATGGTGAGGAGGGTGTAAACTTCATATATTGTCCTTGCATTGATTGCACCAATCGAGAAGATTTAACAACTCACTCAAATTGAGGACCACCGATTCGACGTGGCCGTGAGGAATTACACGTGTTGGATCCATCACGAGGAGACAGTAGTACCGCCAGATGCAATGAAGACACGGTAGAACCGGATGATGAGTTGCGTTTGATATGTTTGAGGAGGAGAATTTGGAGCAAATGTTGCGGGATGTGGAGGGTAATTACACGAAAGAGAGTTTGGAAAGTTTAAAAGCTTGATGAAAGACGATGCGAAACCACTGCTCACAAAGTTGCAAGCGCGAATACACCAAGTTAGGTTCGGTCCTTGCATTGTTCGAATCAAGGCAAAACACCGCTGGATGATACAAGTTTCAATGCACTTCTAGTTCTTCTATCGGATCGCTCCGAGGGAAACGAGTTACCAACAAGCATTTATGAAGCGAAGAAGCTACTATGTCCCATGGGAATGGAAATAGAAAGGATACATGCATGCCCAAATGATTGTATCTTGTACCGTAACGCACATCAGGAGTTGCACATTTGTCCAGTTTGCGGTGTGCCTCGGTACAAACAAAAGGAGAAGCGTAAGAGCCGGGGCAATGAAGGTGAAGAGGTCACTAAAGGTGCACTGGCCAAGGTATTGTGGTACTTGCCCATCATTCCCCGTCTGGAGAGGTTGTTTGCAAATCCTAGAGAAGCAAAATTGTTGCGTTGGCATTATGAGTCTCGAAAGGAAGATAGCAAGCTGAGACACCCTGCTGATTCTGGAGAGGTTGTTTGCAAATCCTAGAGAAGCAAAATTGTTGCGTTGGCATTATGAGTCTCGAAAGGAAGATAGCAAGTCGAGACACCTCACGATTCGGCTCAATGGAGAAACATCGATTGGAAACATGAGGAGTTTGGTGCCAAATGAGGAACATAAGATTTGGATTGAGTATCGATGGAATGAATCCGCTTGGTAACATGAGCGATCGTCACAAAGACGTGGCAGCCTTCATTGTGTATCTACAACCTCCTCCTTGGTTGTGCATGAAGCGGAAGTATATCATGATGTCGTTGCTAATCTCGGGACCCAAACAATGGAAAATGATATTGATGTGTACCTCACTCCATTGATCGAGGATTTGGTAAAATTGTGGAATGACGGGTCATTGTGTGGGATGCGATGTAAGAGAGCATTTCACCCTACGGCTATGGTATTTTGCACCATAAATGATTTCCGGCTCTTGGTAATTTGGCGGGCTACAAGACGAAAGGAGCAAAAGCGTGTCCTATTTGTGAAGAGGAGACCGAGAGCCTATGGTCGCCAATTCCAAGAAAACTGTGTATATGGGTCACCGTAGGTTTCTACCTCGAAGTCATCGATACCGTAAGATAGATGACAAATTTGATGGGAAGAGGGAAGTCCGTTCGGCACCGCAGCCTATGAGTGGAAGGCAAGTATATTCACGTGTAGAGGATATCGATGTTCGAGACGGAAAGAGCCGTAAATCATTCGTTCTAGGACCATTTGGAAGAAGAGGTCAATATTTTGGGACTTACCGTCATCGAAGGAGTTAGATGTTCGCATTGTATTGATGTCATGCACGTTGAGAAGAATGTCTGCGACAATTTGGTTGATATCCTGCTGAACATACCTGGAAAGACAAAGGATAGTGTGAATGCTCGTCGCGACATGGTCTACATGGGAATCAGGCCCAGGCTTGCAGTGATAGAGGAGGATGGAAAATATCCGTATATCCCCGCTGCATGCTACACCATGTCCAAGAAGGAGAAAGAGGACCTTTGCAAATGTCTCCATGGTATTAAAGTTCCATCTGGCTACTCCACGAACATTAAGAAGCTTGTGTCCTTGGATGATTTGAAGTTGTTGGGCATGAAGTCCCACGATTGCCATGTCTTGATGACCCAAATGCTCCCAGTTGCAATAAGAAATATTCTGCCAGAGGATGTCAGGTTTGCAATCACGAAGTTGTGTTACTTCTTCAATGCGATCTCCTGAAAAGTTATTGACCCCGACGTGCTAAACAACTTGCAGAGTGAGGTGGTGCAGACTCTATGTTAGCTTGAGATGCATTTCCCACCGTCGTTCTTCGATGTCATGGTCCACCTTGTTGTTCACCTCGTTAGAGAGATTAAGATATGTGGACCGGCATTCCTACGTTATATGTACCCGTTCGAGAGGTACATGGGTATATTAAAATCCTACGTGAGGAATCGGTCAAGCTCGAGGGTAGTATTGTGGAAGGTTATGGTATCAAGAGGTTATTGAGTTCTGCGTGGACTATCTCGGGAAAAGACAAGCAATCGGTGTTCCTCTATCTCGCCTTGAGGGCGACTTGTCGGCAAAGGAACCGTTGGATCGAAACTAACGAGGCCACGGTTTGATATGTATTGCAAAGCGCATCCGGCAGCCTTGCAAAGAGCGCAGGTTGCAGGTACATCGAGCAAAGACAAGTCGATATTACGGAAGAGAATCCACAAATGGATGAGCTTTCCATCATGCGAGAACACAACGATAGATTTCTCACATGGTTCAAACAATGGGCGAAGGTCTCTGTTAGTGAGACTATCAAATGGTTGTCTGACAGACCTAGATTTAATGTACAAACATGGCAGGGGTACGATATTAATGGGTACACCTTTTACATCGAAAGTCGATGATAAGAGTCTTGCTCAAAAAATGGTGTAAGCATAGATGCTTTTTCGATGAACATCACTCAAAAGGAGGATCCTCAATGGCAATGAACTCTTACTTGAGGTGATCAAGAAATTTGAGAGCTCGATTACGGAATATACCAAATTCTATTGTTAGATGTAAGTGGGTGGGACTCTACATGGAGTGAAGGTCGACAAGAGAGGTTTTACTCTTGTGGATCTCAACAGACTCGCCTATAAAGATGACACATTCGCATTTGCGAAGCAAGCAAATCAGTCTTCTATGTGCGTGATCCGCCAATCCGAGGTTGCATGTCGCCCTTCATGGCAAGCGGATCGTTGGAGTCGAAAATGTCATAGATGAAGAAGAATACGACCAATTTGATGAAATACCTCCGTTTGCGGATGGAGCCTGCCTTAGTGGCGACGATGACACACATGGAAGAAATTACATGCGTGTAGATCATCAGGAAGGGTTGTATTGTAAATAAAAGGAGTACGTTATTGTATCAGTTGCTATGTGTTTGAAATGTTTGTATTGTACATAACTGTAGTTTCGTGTTTGCAAAGGTTACGTGTACGTATGAAACTTTTGCAAAAAAAATTCAATGGATTGTGGTATGTATCATCTACTTGAAGCAAGAAAAAGAAGGCACTCCACACCAAATCATTTCTCACAATTTTCAAAATACTCGGACTTCATTTGAGAAAGATTTGACTTTGAGACTCTTTGAACAAAAAATCTAGCCTACAAAGTGACTTTGGGCTTCTTTTTTTCAATGCTAACTCTTTTTTCCAGAATCCTTTTTGGAATAGTTTTGTAGTATCACAAAGTATGTTCCTGCAAAATTTCAAAAAATTCCAATTATGTTTGCAAAATTTATGGCCTTTTCACTCTTTGATCAGATATTTTTGCAAGTTCAGAATTCATGGTTTGTCAGGAAAGCAAATAGTGCATTGAACAACATTTGTATCGGTTTTAGTAAAACACCGATAGTGATTTCTCCTTTTGTGTCGGTTTTATAAAAACCGATAGTAATATTATATTTTTGTGTCGGTTTTATATAAAAACCGATAGTAAACTTTGTGTCGGTTTTTTAATAAAACCGATAGTAATATTGACTTCTTTGTGTCGGTTTGATCAAAAAAACGATAGTAATATATTTTTTTTTGTCAGGTTTGATCCAAAAACGGTAGTGATGTTTATTTTTTTGTGTCGGTTTTTTCAAAAAGCCGATAGTAATATGAACTTTTGTGTGTTGGTTTTTTTTTAAAATCGATAGTAATGTTAGTTTTTTGTGTCGGTTTTTTAAAAAAACCGATATTAATTTTTTAATTTGTGTCGGTTTTTTAAAAAAACCGATAGTAATATTGAGTTCTTTGTTTCGGTTTTTTCAAAAAAAACGATAGTAATATATTTTTTTTGGTCAGGTTTGATCCAAAAACGGTAATGATGTTTATTTTGTTGTGTTGGTTTTTGAAAAAAACCGATAGTAATATTATATTTTTTTGTCGGTTTTGTCAAAAAACCGATAGTAATTAAAAATTTGTGTCGGTTTTTTAAAAAAACCGATAGTAATATTAACATTTATGTGTCGGTTTTTTAAAAAAACCGATAGTAATGGAAATTTTTTGTGTCGGTTTTTTAAAAAAGCCGAAAGTAATATGACCTTTTTTGTGTCGGTTTTTTAAAAAACCGATAGTAATATGAATTTTTTTGTGTCGGTTTTTTAAAAAAACCGATAGGAATAGAAACTTTTTTGTGTCGGTTTCATCGAAAAACCGATAGTAATAGATAATGCTTTGTGTCGGTTTAATGAAAAAACCGATAGTGATAATAGGTACTGGTGATTTTTTTATTTTTGTGTCGGCAAACCTCACTAAGCCTCCATCTCCAGCCGCCTAACTCCACTCCCGACCGGTCCGCCCCAACTCTCCCGTCGCCGCCTCCGGCCTCCGCCCGACGCCACCCCCGCCTCCTCCGCCGACGCCACCCCGCCGCCCCCTATCCGCCGCCCCTCCGGGTAATATATTCTTGCATACGCCATTGCATGCAGTGCATAACGTAACTTCTATCATCCTAAGTTACAAAATCGTGTTAGATCCCGGATCGCTTTCCGTGATGTCGTTATCACTGCCGGTTTGTATGCGAACCGGCAGTGATAGTCCGGTTCGTAAATCACTCGGTAAAATACAAAAAAATTATTCGCATCCAGACCGGCCACCCAATTTTCACACGAAATACGCGCGCGTGCGGTTGCTAGGACTCGAACTCGAGATCTGCTGCCTCACGCGAGACCACCTTACCATCTCACCTATCACTCATTCCTCAATTAGTATAGGATATATTTTCCTTTTGTTCTTTTATCTTCGAAACTTTTAATGATTATTTGGATATCTAAATGAATTCAAATGGAAAGATTGTCAACTACAAAGTTGTAGATCACGTCGAGAGCTATAATCTTTGTATAAATTTTATCTCCATCCGACTCTGTATGAAAAAGTTAAGATTTTTCGAAAAATGGTTGATAGCATTATTACTGCCGGATGGGAATACGAACCGCCAACCGGTAATGATATCAATATTTGGATATTTAAACTACTTCAAATGAAAAAGTTATCAACTAAAAAGTTGTAGATCTCATCGAGAGCTACAGTTTTCATATAAATTTTTTCTCCATCCGACTCGGTATGAAATAGTTATGATTTTTTGAAAAATAGTTGATAGCATTATTACTGCCGGTTGGGAATACGAACCGCCAACCGGCAGTGATACCATTATTTGGATATTTAAACTACTTCAAATGAAAAATTTGTCAACTACAAAGTTGTAGATCTCGTCGAGAGCTACAATTTTTATATAAATTTTATCTCCATCCGACTCAGTATGAAATAGTTATGATTTTTCGAAAAATGGTTGATAGCATTATTACTGCCGGTTGGGAATACGAACCGCCAACCGGCAGTGATACCAATATTTGGATATTTAAACTACTTCAAATGAAAAGGTTGTCAACTACAAAGTTATAGATCTGGTCGAGAGCTACAATGTTCATATAAATTTTATCTCCATCCGACTGCGTATGAAATAGTTATGATTTTTCGAAAAATAGTTGATAGCATTATTACTGCCGGTTGGGAATACGAACCGCCAACCGGCAGTGATACCAATATTTGGATATTTAAACTACTTCAAATGAAAAAGTTGTAAACTACAAAGTTGTAGATCTCGTCGAGTGCTACAATTTTCATATAAATTTTATCTTCATACGACTGCGTATGAAATAGTTATGATTTTTCGAAAAATGGTTGATAGCATTATTACTGCCAGTTGGGAATACGAACCGCCAACCGACAGTGATACCATTATTTGGATATTTAAACTACTTCAAATGAAAAAGTTGTCCACTACAAAGTTGTATATCTCGTCGAAAGCTACAATTTTCATATAAACTTTATCTCCATCCGACTCCGTATGGAAAAGTTATTATTTTTTGAAAAATATCAGCACTGTCGGTTCTTCTAAAAACCGACAGCGATAGTATTGCTGCCGGTTCGGACACAAACCGACAGTAATAAGGGATTTATCACTGCCGGTTCATCAGAAAAAAGTTGTTACTGCCGGTTTTCCTTCCGAACCGGCAATGATAATATTATTACTGTCGGTTTTTGATGAACCGGCGGTGATATGGCGGAAAGGATAACTGATTCTGTAGTAGTGTATATATAGCGGTTGAGTAGTGCAATAATGCTACAGCACTATCCCTTTCTTCTTCCTTTCTTTTTCTCTATCGCTTCCCCTCCATCGTCTCTCTCCTCCCTGGCTCTCCTCCTCCTCCTTCAGCGTCATCGCTGTCCGACCAACCCTTCATCTTTCTTCAACATCATCCCTGGTGTCCCCCTCTACCACTGCCCCTGCCCCGATGACCCACCTGCCCAGTGGTTCTCGGTGCTACCCACGGCACCTTCATTGCCTGTCGTGCCAACACCGTCACTGCTCGTCGCCACCTCATGTGGCTTGTGGCGCCTTGCCGCACCACTTACAATCCCCACCCACTGTCGTCCAAGCCCTGCCCAATCTAACTCTACTACCATCGTCGCGGTGCTGCACGCCGCCGGCATCCGTCCTCGTCCAAACCCGAAGCCGATGGCACCACTGTTGCCTCGCCGCACCGCCAGGCCACCGCCCCCTCCCTTCCTCAGTCTGGTTGGTATGGTGAACCTTTACCCTAACTGATGAACCCTAAACCTAACCCCTCGTCGCCAGTGGATTCCGTCACTGAAGAAGGAAGCTTCGGCACTCGATAAGAGAGGTGGCACGCGAGGAAGAGAGGAGCTCGTGCTTGAGTAGGAGAGGAGAGGTACGTCGCGCACGGATGCACGCCTAGACTAATGTGTGCCTAGGCGTGTGATAGATTTTCTCAAAAGAAAATTCCATGGTACAACACAGTTAGGATGATACATCAAACCGACCTGATGCCGAATTCTAGCTAGGCGGATGGAACTCGGCCTAAAATTATGGAGGGATAGGCCTCGTGTGTAGCGTGGGCTGGTCAGCGATTCAGCCTACCTAGTTTCGAATTCATGGCTTAGCTAGCCCCTTGGCCTCATTTTCTTTGCAAATCTAGCTTCCTCGCTTTTGAATTTGCAAGATTAGCCTTATTCCCTACCGTAGAAGGCGTGGCAAGTGACACGTGTCCCTTACTGTGATCGGGGAGTGCAGAAGCTCTCTACCGCGCATGGCGAGCATGGGAGCGTGTTGGAACAGTAGCCGCCTGTGGGAGGGCATGGGCGTGCTCGAGTGGGCGCAAAGGCGGGCGAGCGCCACTGTCGTGACCGGGGAGCGTTGAAGCTCTCCTGCTGTGGGGCCCAACGCTGCTCCCGCGCTCGCATGAGCAGCCGCGACGCCGGCGAGCTTTTGTGCTCGCCGGGCGTGGCAGGGGAGGGGGCCAAATTTGCAAATGCGTGCGCGAGAGAGAGCTATATTTGCAAAAAATGAGATTCACGGGGCTATTTAAGCGATGAATTCTGGAATTTTTTTTAAATAATACTATTTTTATTCTATTTTACAAAAATAATATGCCGAATTTTTTTTACAAAACTACCCAGTTGTCGTCATTTCAAATGGCGACAGAAAGTCTGTCGCCATTTCAAATGGCGACATGCATACCGATCGCCGTTTCAGATAGGATAGACTCTCTGTCGCCATTTCAAATGGCGACAGAGAGCAACGTCACCTCGTCGCCTATTTAAATAGCGACACTGTCTGTCGCCATTTCAAACGGCGACAGAGAGTCTGTCGCCATTTGAAATGGCGACAGACAGCGCCTATATAAAGCCGCGCGCGGCCCCTGCCTCACTCGTGCCAGCCAAAGCGCAGAGGAAAAAAAACAGAAAAAAGAGGAGAAGGAGAAGGAGAAGGAGAAGGAGAAGAAGGGGGAGGGAGAGGGAGAGGGAGAAGGAGAAGGAGAAGGAGGAGGAGGAGAAAGGAGAGGGACTTCAAGATCGCATTTAAATCAGTACTAATTTTTTAAGTATTTAAATGTTGAATATGTAATATAGTAATCAGATTAAATAGAGTAATAATAGTTATTTAGGTAGATGACTTAGTTAGGAATGAGAACCTGATGCAAGTTGTTTAGCTAGTTGACTTAGTTAGAAATTTATATTTATTTCGGTAAGAATAGATGTTTAGTTAGATGAATTAGTCAAGAAATTTATAGTTATGTCGGTATGGAAAGATGTTTAGTTATGCGACTTAGTTAGTAATTAATTTTCGATGTAGGGATGACCTAGAGGTAGGGATTAAAATTTTGATTGTAATAATAGTTTTTTGATTAGAGATCATGGATAAATTTTCATTTAACTGGAAATGTAGAATCCAAATTCGGTTATTTGTGTCTTGAGAATTCGGAGATGTCATGTAGAGTTGGGTGGCTAAAATTGTCGGGACCAAATATAACTCAATCTGTAGAGGTTCTGACACATTAGTTTAGTTATGTTCTCATAGAAATTTGAAAATGATCACAGAATCAAGAATTTGTAAGAATTGAAATATTGCAACTGCATCTTGATTAAAAATTTGTGATCATTATTAGTCGTACAATGTAGAGTTAAATTGTGCAAATGTTAAGAATTCGATGAATTTGCATGATGTATGGATGATAGAGTGCAATTTAAAATATATTATGGAGAAGGAGTTCGCATATGGGTGTTGAAGGGGTAGATCTAAGTTATTTTGCAAGTGTAGAGGCTAGCACATCACGCGCAGGGAGCGTTCATGGGCTACGGTTATGAGATGGTTGTACCACATGTTCTCTTTGGACCGTGAATTGCATGATCCGAAGTTACATGGAGTAGTTTGTCAAGAATAGATTGCACGACTAGGAGTTAATGAAAATGAGAGGGTCAAATCTTGGAGTTAAATGACGTAAGAATTGCAATTGAGAAAGGATGGCCATTAGTGTTATTGGCACAAGCATTTGAGAAAGTCAATACAGGGCATGCGACACAAAGAAGAGGTTGTTGATGAAGAACCAGAGGAAGTTGGGGAGAGCAAGTACAAGTAGAGAAGGCTTAGTAGAGCGGGATGTAGGTTGGTCGATCTGAAGTGCAAGGTGGGAGAGCCGATGTTGCAATGGGAGAGGTTCAAGAAGCAATGGGCATGGCGACGAGGGCGAAAACATTGAGTCGATGGTCGAGCGATGGACACAGAGAATGAGGACTATGAGGCTTTAAGTAATGATGAAGCGGCCAAGATCTATTCCCGCAGAGTGGGATGAGTATCCGTTCGACAGTGGTGGTGAACGATGACGAACAGTTCCTTCGCAGATGATCGTAATGAGGTGAGAAAAGATGCAATTTACAAGAATAAGAGTGAGGTTCAAGAAGCGATAATAGCATGGTCGATTGTCGTTGCGCAGAGCCTTCAAGGTTGTAAAGTCCGATCACGGTGTATGATGTAAGATGCCGACGGAGGGTTGCCCGTGGCGCGTCCATGCGTACCGGCCTAAATGGGACACCATTTGGAAGTGTTCTATAGTCGCTCCACATACATGTGTACTAACGAGTCTCAAGCAAATACATCGGAACATATCATCGGGCTTTATTGCCAATGCAATGTACGGAGAGATTGTAGGCAACCTAGATTTAGAGCCACGGGCCATCGTACTCGCAATACAACAGAGGTTCCAAGATACAATAAGCTACGCCAAGGCATGAAGAGCAAAGCAGAAAAGCATTGAAAACACGGTTCGACACGCACGAAGACTCCTACGTAACTTGCGTGTTTGCTTGGTGATAAAGGACCGAAATCTCGAACTTATGTGGACATTTGTGAGCATCCTTCGCGCAGCTTCTGCGGGAAGATGGTTTTGAAGCGAGCATTCTTCGCTTTAGGTCCATGCATCAATGCGTTCAGGCATTGTCATCCTTTGTTATGTGTCGATGGGACATTTTTGACTGGTAAATACAAAGGGCAGATATTGACTGCCATAGGAGTGGATGGCAATAATCAAGTTCTCCCGTAGCGCTTCAGATCGTGGAGGGTGAAAACACAGATAGCTGGCATTGGTTCCTACGGAATGTCAAAGCCGGTGTCGTTCATCAGCGGCCTGGAGTGTGTATCATACACGATCGGCATTCCGGGCTTTTGAGGGCAATTATTCAGTTGCAGCAAGGTGTGGATAAGACTCATCCATGGCCTGATTTGCGTAGTAGGTGGTGCAAGCGTCATATGGGTGCCAACTTCTACAAGCAGTTCAGGAACAAGGAGCTAACAAAGCTTTTCAAGAGGCTCTGCGACCAGAACCAGCAGAGAAAGTTTGATGTACTCTGGAAGAAATTGGATGAGCTGACATCGAGGCACACAAGCAGAGGCAACGAAGAGGGCCAGACCTCGTGGGAGGCCCAGTCGCTACTGGAGGAGTTACCCACCGACCCTCCCCACCGGTTCAAGGAATGGAAGGGCTCAAACGCTTCTCCGAATGGATAGAGCATGAGCCTAGGGAGAAATGGGCTCGCTACGACACCGATGGTGCGAGGTATGGTGTCATAACAACAAACCTTGCGGAGGTTTACAACTGGGTGATGCGAGGGTTGAGACCCCTTCCCTTGGTTGGTATTGTTGAGGGTGTTCTTCGTGGCATCACAAAGTACTTCGTTGATCGCCATGCAAGGGCGATCACGCGCATGAACGATCTGCTATGAAGTACTCGAGATGATTTACGCATACATGGAGGACAAAGGCAAGAAGGGGAGATGCACGAGCAACGAAGATGGGTACGAGGAGCTCTGCTTCGAGGTGATGTGCAAGGAGAAAGCCGGTCGTGGGACGAACCGACGAAAAGTTGCTCACGAATGCATCATACGAGCAAACTTGTGTGCGCACCGCAATAAGCCTCGTCTATTACATGTGCCATGCTCCCATGTTATGGCTGCCGCTCGATGATTCACATGGATCCGGTATATTCATGTCTCAATTCTTTAGTAAGGAAGCCGTGGTCGCAACTCGAGCGCGAAATGTACGGCTTCCGAGTGGTGAGTTTATTCACGAGCACAAAAGCCGGGAGGATACACGTTGGGTCCCGGACATGAGCAAAGCTAAAGGGAGTGGGAAGAAGGCAATCCAGCGTATAAGGAATGATATGGACACCGCCGAAAGTGGCCGCACAGAAAGAAATGTTCTGCTTGCAAGGAGACAGGGCACTCTTTCAAGAGTTGCCCGAAGATTCAGAAGCCGTGAAGTGTTATATGTTCTTTTCGTACTGAACTATGGTTTACTTCGATGCACTAGAATTTCATTTTGCTTGTATCGAATTAAATGCGTGTGGTCAAAATATGTAATACTGAATGTTATTGTACTTGATTAAATGAGAGTGTAGTATGTTGTATTCATTTTGTATCTTTTTAACGCTTTGCACATAGATGAACATTTTTACTTCCATGTATTACGTGTGCTCTAAATTATGACAGTACTCGTTCCATTCATATTCTATTTGTATTTGTTGTATTTATTTTGCACCTTTTTTACACCTTATGTAACATAAACATTTTTATTTGCGAGCATGGCGGGCGGACGGTTATGCGAGTTGCTTGACCCGTCGGTCGACGCGACTCACCGAGCCGTTTAGCGACGCGTTGCCCCGCAGGATGGGGAGGCGGCCTTGGAGCTTGGGGCCTGTGCTTGCGCACCCCATGAGGGTGTGGCGCCTCGATCCGCGATGGATCCCGAGGTTAGTTCAATTTCGTCGCAGTTGTTGTACTCATGTCCCTTCGACACCACAATAATACTTCTCACATTCTTTTGCGAGTTGAGGCGGTGGCCTACTACTGTTGCCGTATGGTCGAGGCGACCGCCGCGGATGCGCAGGACCGACAGAGTGCCTCTAGGCGGTTCCTTACGACAGAGCTTGCCGTCGCTCTAGTGGACCGGTGGCGGCTCGAGACCCACACCTTTCACTGCCGTGTGGTGAGATGGCGCCGACACTAGAGGACGTCGATTACCTCCTGGGCCTGCCTCGCTCAGAGATGCGGTGGTTCTGCAGACGCCCACCCGAGTGGCGGCGGATATCCTCCACCGGTTCCACGGGTGCTACCCGACCACAAGACACGACTTTCGCAATGCGCGCGGTCCGACGCGGCGGTGGCTTGTGCGATTCTACGTAAGCACGATTTTTCCTTGTCGATATCGATTTAACTCACCGTGTGTGATTTTCATTGCATTTACAACCTAACCATTACTTTCGCGGCCGAGAGGATGGTACCCGAGTCGGGAAGCGGCCGTCGCCCGCACTTGGAGGCGTACCTTCCGTGGCTCTTCGGTGGGTCTTGTTTCGCTCGTCACACGGGACACCGCCGACAGCACATGATCCGCTTTGCGAGGACGATCGCCGACGCCGACTTGGAGGAGATCCGCGGTGCTTGGGACTGCAGATTTGCCGCGACGCATCGTGCTTTGTGCGGACGGTGTCGTCGCGTGTCCGACTCGCCCACTCGCCGGCCGCCCTTTGCTACTGCGGTGTGGTCGCTCGAGAGGTTCCAGATCGGACGACCATCGATAGACTGCTACCTTACCACGCAGACTTCTACAGGTTCCCGGGACGAGGTTGATCGTCCGACGATGGGGACATTGTGGTGTCGCCGACAGTCGAGATTACTTATCGAGCCGTATGTTGTTTTTATAATTCTCCACGTGTTGTACTAACGTTCATCGCCGGTGTTTTTTTGCGCACCGCGGTTCACCCGAAGATGACGCACGCCCGTACCCTCGATGCGTAGCGATGTTGGACCACTCACGGACGATCGCGTCATATGGCGCCCCACGCCCCGAGCTTGTGCAGCACGCGCGCCGCTTCGTCGCCGCAGCTGCATGCCGACGCGTGTCTTCGTTGACCCGACGCCACTTGGTGTTCGACGTGTTCGCCGAGCCATACGCCGCCCACCGCGCCTTGAGGCGATTTGGTCACGGCAGCGCTCCCGTACCCACAGCGCCGTTGTTCCAAGCGGTAGTGCACTCGTTCGTATTTCTACATTTTTCCCTTTCGCTAGTACTTACGATCTCGGTGGCTTGCGAATTAATGTTGCGCTTTCGTTTTGCGGTACACACGCAAAGGCTTCGTCGACGCAGAGGTGGGCAAAGACGCATGGTACCTCGCGCGCAGATGGGCATCGGCTCTTGCGGATGTGATCGACGAGGCGCCCCTACGACCACGGCGCACGACGACGATATATCGAGTGGTACAAAGACGCGCACCGCGTGCTCGAGTTGTGCGTGTCATGGAGTCACCTCCGTGCACGATCCGACCACTTCCGACACGTACCCACCCACCGGACTCGCTTCCACCGCGCGGTTCGTACTCCCTCCATTTGTCATTCAACGTAACGTCTTGAAAATTATGCCAACTAACTAGCCTCTTTTCGTTTTCGCAGAGCGACCTTGCCAGGGAGGCACACGAGGCGACGTCGGCGTTGCTACAGGCGGTCGGTGCCACCCATACGATAGGGGTCACAGCGGACGGCCTTCGAGGGGCGCTGCGCCATATTCAGGACTTGACTTACCGTGTCGTACACCTGACGTCGTGTAGGCGGCCCAGGGCGGACGACGTGGTACAGATCCCCTCGTTAAATCACATGACGAGGTCGACACAGCGGACCCGACCGCCCTCGCCCGGACACGCCTGGGGCTCGGTGCACCGAACCCGGCGTCTGTCCCGATGACCGCAGGTACATCAGGTGGTCTCTTTTTTCATATATTTTGTTGTTCACATAACGTGTCGTTCTAACTTGAAAAGTTTGTCAACAGCGGCCGATCCTGCCCCTGACCAGAGTGCGAGCACCTCGGGGACTACGGTACTTTCAGACGAGGACTTCAACTTTCGTCGATCCTTATCGGCGATCCGCGGTGTGGTACTTGGTTCGTCGCGGCTCGCGATCGGCCCCCGCCCATCTCACCGACACAGACGCCGCACTCGCCCACCGGTCCCGCCTCCTAGGAGTACTCGTGGGATGTGCCTCGACCACTCACATATCCATCTCGGACATGTGCGGTCAGAGGAGGCCCGGGACCACACGAGGTGTTGCACCGCGCAGGGCCCTAGCTAGTTTGTTTCTTTTACACATGATGTACCGTAAACAATCTCGCCTTTTACTTCCTTAGCTCATGTAATATCACATATGTTAGTTTTATTTATGAAGTTTTGTGCTATATATAATCTTTTACTTCGTGGCGCTATTTGTAAATATGCTACCAAGACTTTGTCACGTCGATAGGAAAGACACACGTAGCTACTTTGTCGGTCGCGATGCGACGACTATTTCTTGGCAACTATCCCAAAAATGTTTCCTTTCATATATTTTGTAATGAACACAAAATGATGCTTTATTTCCTCATATTACGTCAAATTCAGCTATAGAATTTTGTTTACATAAGTTATGTTATATTACGGTATGATCACTATAGCTTTTCGTGGATTAGTAAAATAACAGTTTACATGATAAATTATGGAGTAATAGCCCAAACACCATTCGACATATGTACGACCTTCTAGCAACTTTCCACGCGATTAGACAACTCACGGGCGCAATGCTTTCAACCTTTTCAGCCGATTTGACCACATCACGACAGACCTCTCTTGTTTCGCACACGTGCTTTGTCACACATGCAGCACAGTTCAATGTGACCACTCACCGCCTACTTTTGTTCGTGATGACAGTCGTGTGGCTTTTCTCGATGGTGACAAATCGTGCGACCTTTCGCAGAAGGTGACAAAGTGGTGCGGCTTTGATGATGGGTGACATGTCGTGCAGCTTTTCCAGAGGATGCCAGGACGTCAAACTGGACAAGTGCTGTAGTTGTGCGGAGTAACCACTCACCACCACTATAAAACCGGCCTAGGGTTACACATCCAACACCACCAAACAAGCAATACACGCCATCTGAATCTACACAAATTAGGGCACGATGTCGTTCTACGTCGCCTCTTGAGAAGCGAAGTCATCCCGCCTCAATACCGGATACGATGGCGTGCACGCCCGATTCTGCGGAGTTGCCTGCACCCAAATGCGATCGCAACCTTCCGCGAAGATTATGCAATCTACCCACGGAGAGACGGCCGCGCGCGCCACCATCTTGCAGTTCGCCCTACCGGGTAAACCTACTTGTATCCATAAAATACAGGCTAACGGTACCATTTCACGCATCGTTCTTTCCTTTCTCAGACAAGGACCGGTGTTGCTTCTTCCAATGGATCGACGGCCGGAACGACGTGACTACGAATTTGTCTACAACTGCCACGACGCCGAACCCGCTTCGCCCGAGAACTTCAACCGGTGGGAGAGGCCGCCAGGATACGTCCCCGTTCTAGAGCGACCAGAGTTCAGGGCCGGTGGGCAAGAGGCCAACCAATCGGTGAGTTTCATGCGACGAACCCATGCTTCACTCACAAAGTAGTAATTCTAAACCGTTCATCCCATACGGGAGTTCAAAAGAAAATTACGAAATTGCTCGAGTCAAAGGAGAAACCTCCCCAGGGGCCACCCGAAAGCCCTGACTTTTGCGAACACGGCCTTCAGGCAGTTGTTGATACCTGCCACGATGAACTAGCGGACCGGAGATTCTACCGGTGCCCCTTGGCCGAGGATGAATGGTGCGGCTACTTCAATCGGGTGGACCCGAGACGTACCACCCACATCTCAAACTTCCGTATGGGATAAGCTGGGAGCAACCCTCCCGTGGTGCTACTACCGCCCGAAAAGCGGACCGAGTACGCCTACGGTGTTATTCAACGGCCAACGGGCATCTTGCATTGATCGCAGGCACGCTTCCGGTTGTACAACGATAAGCCCAACACACACCTCCCGCACCATACGGTGGAGTGCGAGCCAAGCAGCAGGCGTCTCCGCAAGTGTCCGCTAACGCCAACACACCGGAGGTGCAAGAGGTACCTCCTCTCAAGAGGAAGGGACAAGGAAAGCGGCCGCCGAGGTCCGCACCACGCAACAAATCCTTGACGCGTTGCACGCAGCACCATCCAGGAACCTGTGGTAATAACATAAGGGACATCGGAATTGGGATGACATGCCCATGTAGGAGGCGTAAATCCACATCAAAAGACCAAAAAATCATCTTACACACCCGAGACGTACGGCATAGGCCACCCATTCGGCGACACCTGGGAGCACTGCGGATCCCCATGGAGTTCTTTCATAGTGGGGATTGAGCGGTGTCCGAGGACAAATCTCCAAATTTACACGGTCGTAATATGCGTAAAATGTGGGACATCATTCATTTGTACCAGATAGGCGAACGATCATTTGTTCCACCATGACAACCAATGCTTTCGTTAGTTAGTTCGGCAAGCAATTTCACATTGTTGTAATGCCCTTGCAATATAATCTATCTATTGCTTATTTTATCATCCGAACTTTCGATGTATGTGCCCTTATATATATGTTCAAAAATAATTTAAGTGCTTCGTGGGAACTATTTATAACATGCGTTGTTGTCGACTATAATACTTAGGGTTGTTGCACTAGTGGAAATTAGATGCAAAGCAAGGTGTAAATTAAATATTTTCTCGAATATGGTAGTGCACATATCAAAGAGCAAATCTGGTCTACTCTTCCTAAAAATTACATTTAAACATTAAATTTTACGGGCTGCGAAAAGGCTAAAAATCATTCTCCCGGATCTCGATTCGCACTCTTTTAATCTCCTCTCGTAAAACATCACAACAACTAATACCGACTTTTATTAACTACACTACTGACTCATAATTTACATACATTGCAATTCGAATAAAAAAATGGGCTAAACCTCTCTGTCGCCGTTTCAAACGGCGACAGAGAGCTCTTCGCTATTTCAAATGGCGACACAAAGTCTGTCGGTTTTTCAATCGGCGACAGACTAGTCTGTCCCTATCTGAAACGGCGACAGGCTGTCTGTCGCCGTTTGAAATGGCGACAGACTTTCTGTCGCCATTTGAAATGACGACAACTGGGTAGTTTTGTAAATTTTTTTCGGCATATTATTTTTGTAAAATAGAATAAAAATAGTATTATTTAAAAAAAAAATTCATGAATTCCCTAGTTTCCTTCTGTCTTCTTCTTTTGTTTCCTTCTGTATTCTTCTTAGATTTACTGTATATACTTCAGAGGACGTTCTTGATTTAAAATTTAATTTTCTGCACCTACGAAAATATATATGCTTGATTCTTCCTTGAAACATGTAAACTTATGAATATCTTCAAATTTGAAAACAATTTATTTTTTAGATTTAAAAATTGACACAGGCCTAAAACCTTCTTAAGTATATTAGAATCCTAACAAGTTGAAATACTAAAACCCGAAACTTTCTGAAACATGCTTGAACTTAAATCCTAAAATCTAAAAACTTGTCCAAGCATTGAAACCTAGAACTTTTAACACACATGGAACTTGTTATAACATGCCCAACATATGAATCCTAAAATAAAAAACATACCAAACACTCCTGAATCTTGCCAAAAACAGTGAAACCTGAAGCTTGTTGAAACATAAACCCTGAAACCTGAAGGTTTGAATGAGACTTTAAATGACATAAAAATCCAGATCTAACCATTTATGCCAAATTTGAGCTTATTGTTATATAACTGACTCAATCATAAAGCTCAAAGCATGTACATTCACCTCCTGTTTTTAATGACTAAGAAGACTAGAACATGAACTAAACAATTATAGACATGTGCTTGAACCGTTCATAATGTCTAGGAGGCACATCACAAAGAATTAACAAATGTCTGCAATAGGTTGCTCCAAAACCATCATACCAAAGAGTCTTTAAAAGCAAGCGAAGTCATTAGAGAGAGAGAGAGGCATTTCGTCAAACATATTATATGCAACAATTACAAAACAATAGTGAGGCCCAAAAAGACTTTTCCTGAGCTCCCAATGCATGTGGAGGTGGATAGCAAGTGCTCCATGCACGATTTGCAGATCGGAGACGAGGTCTCACGTGCATGACATGTTAGCCAAGAAATAACTCACGCGAACGCAGTGGACACAACTCACACTTTCTCAAAAAACTCAAGAAGATGAATAGTACACAGGGAATATTGGCGACGCAGCAACACAACTATGCATCTTGTTTTTTCGTTACTGTTCTTCTTAATTAATCAAAACAGGGATTTACAAGACTTTATAAAGTCTCACGTACACATGCGGTGGCCTACTGCCTATCCGCACTACACGACACTAACACCATGACTGAACTAATGGAGGCATGCAGCTACTCTCCAGGAAGACTAACTCAACACACGTACATGTCTCAACTAACTAGAACACACCTAGAACTAGTCTCTCGACTCGGTGACGTGCACAGGCTCACCTCCTCTCTGCGCTGCATGCACTAACCAACAGAGCTAAGTACAACGACTAATTCCAGTAGCACATGCACACCTGCACTCAACTGATGGTAGCCGATCCGCCCACTTCGCTGCTGATCTGCTCACTATGCCATGACGCCATGCATGTAGTTGACTTGGGAATTAGTCTACACATACTCGATACAGCAACAATGCCATGAAACACAATTAAACGTGATGAACACTAAGACAATAAGATTAATTTCCAACATGACATACGGATTAAGGTGGCAAGGTCTTGTCAGCGCTCCCACACATGAATTCCACGGCAAGGTATGTGCGCAGAGGAGGTCCAATGCATGTTAAGGAAGAAGGTGTGTACCAGCGACGAGGTCTCAGGCCAGCTCTGAAGCAAGAGGACTCGGAGCCAACGACGAGCGCATGGAGTCACGCGAGGATAAGGCTAGCTGCGAGGGTTCGCCCATGCTCCGCACGACTGGAGGAGGATGGAACCGACGACGAGTGAGCGGAGACGCACGAGGACTAGAGGAGGTGGCCGGCTACGAGGTTTTGCCCGCGCTTCGCGCGAATGGTGGAGGATGTAGCTGATGACGACCTGCGTGGCTAGAGTCGAAAGGAGCTGAAGACGGACGGTTGGATGACACCGTTCGGATATGATCCGAATGGTATATCGTCCTATAGTCGTACTCATAATCATATGCTTTGCTGCTTGTCACTTGAAACTCTAGCATGCACAGGCAATTAGCGCCCAATTATCCTCGATGCAATGAGACTCCATTCCATACATGGGAAGCCTTTATATATAGAGTTGCACGGCCTAACTATCTTTGATTATACTCGCAACTAAGGTTCAAAATTTCGGCGGAATTTTAGAAAATCTTGGATTTCGGCGGGGGACGAGATTCAAAATCTCAGCGGAATGAAAAAGTTTTAAAATTAGGATTTTCTACAGTGATTTCGACAAATTTCGGCGAAATCTCGGTGATTTTGGTCAAATTTTTGGCATTTTGGACCGGATTTTGCACCAATTTTTTTATGGAGAATTGTAATGCCTTTTGTGAGGAATACATGTGAAAAGTTTATAAAAAAATACATATACAAATTATGTAACCCTAATCTTAAATTAGATTTCGACCTAAACCGTAAACTGTAACTTGGATTTCAGCCTTAAATGATGTATTTCATGTTGAACCCTAGCTTGGATTTTGGCCTAACCCCCATAGCTTGGATTTCGGCCTAAACCCTAACTTGGGAATTTTATATGCAAATACTTAGTATTTTGCATTCAAAAAGATAGAAAATGTAGATAAATGCTTGTATGATTTTTTTTCCCAATTTTTTCTAGCATCGGGAGACTATTTTCACAGTTAGTTGAAAATCACCGAAATTTCGGTGATTTCGACCGAAATTTTGGTTTTATCAGTTTGAAATTTGCCTTTTGAATTTCATCTGAAATTTTGAAATATTGCCGAAATTTTAGATTTCAACTACTTTCGATATATAATCCGAAAACGAAATTTGAAACCTGGCTCGCTTCTACCTAATTCTTCCCTTTCACTTTATCTTTTACGACAATCCAAGGCAGGCTCAGGAAGTTGGCGAAAACGTTGCCCCAAACGCAGCTGTCCTGTGCTTAATACTAGTTACTATGCGGCTGTATATTACTAGTTAAGTGCCCGTGCCAGTGCGTTGCTACGAAACTTCTCAAACACAACCTTATTAAGAAAAGTTTTTCAAAACATCAGCCAAGTTGGTTGATGAGAAAGACATGTATGAAGCGAACTTGTTAGCTACTTAAGAGTACTTTCAAATTATCAGTTAATCACTCATGCTAGTATAATTTTAAAAGCCTCAACATGATAGTATAACGGCAAATTTAAAGAATTTAATCTTTTTTCTTTTTTTTTCTCCTCCCCTTTTGTCTCGAGTGCAGTCTTCTGCACCTTGTAACTTTAAACTTTGTTTTCTATCTTCATAATTTAATCACAGCTTTAGCTGTCTTAAAAAAAAGAGAGAAGGAGCTATGGACATGGCCTCCTTCCATATCGTTTCTTGCGCACCCTTTAATCTTTTGTATTGCTTTTCTCTCTCTTTCTCCTGTGTGTATGAGTCTTCCTCTTCTCTTCGTATGTCCTCTACGATGAAGATGAAGGTGGCCTTTTATAGGTGGAGGAGAGTGCAGCCAGGCGTGTGAGTGCTCAGCCTCTATGATACGGTGCCTTGTGATCTCCGCGATTGGCACGTGATTTGATTATGCAATTCTTGCCTTTTAATCTCTGCATTTCCATCCGAATGAGATACAATGAAATAGGATTTTCATATTATGGAATATGGTGAGTATGTCATTCCATCCAAGCGGGATACGACGAGGAAACTCTTTCATTTATAAGAGATATGAATAAAATCCTTCCATTTTAAGGAGATGTGATCAGTAATATTTTCATAAAATAGAGGGAATCCGGATCGGGTGGGGCGGGCTGAGCGAACAGAAGGAAAGGGGGCAGGGGCGGGCTGAGTGAATAGAAGGAAAGAGAGGGTACGAAGAACGGACCGCTGCTACCAAGTCGTAATTAGAAGTAGTAGAGATATTTGGAGTATAGAATTTTTACTTTGGAGCATATATGCAAATTAAATAGTTACTTGCCAATTATTGTTTATTTTGAATAGTAGGGTGCCCGTGCGTCTAAATGCGATATATTTGGCATGACTGGACCTGTTAATGGATGGACATTCAATTCAAAATCTGAAAGTTATCCATATATAGTTGATCCAATCCATATCCAATTCAAACTATCCAAACCGTGGTATATTTGGCATGTAACTGGACCTGTTAATGGATAGATATCGAAATCCAAATCTTTAAAGTCCAATTTATATCCAAGTATAACTAGTCCAATCAAAATTGATTGATACGCCCAGGCGTGTAGGATTATATAGCAAGTTTTTTAACAAAAGAAAACCTTAATATGCTCTCTGTTTTACACTTTATTCGTTGCTTTTGTTTAAAACTGTAAATGTTGTATAATTCATTATAAAGTCATATTTAATTTGTTTATATTTGGAGTATAGGGTTTTTACTTTGGAGCATGTATGCAAATTAAATAGTTACTTGCCACTTATTGTTTATTTTGAATAGTAGGGTGCCCGTGTGTTGTAATTTAATCCTAAAAAAGATGATACATATAAGTATGAAGGATCCTAAGCCATACAATAAACTACAATTACTTTTATACATACATCAAGCGAAACATATCTCGACAACATCTCAACAACTCGTGCTAGATCCAACAGATTAGATGTTCTGAAGGAGAACGAATCACCGCCACCAACTTCTAATTAGAAGTAGTAGAGATATGATCGTTTTACGCGTGCAACTAGTGCAGTGGAACCACCCATCATGCACGATTCACCCTTATACACGTTTTCCAACCTATTGACGTAAAGTAAAAAGATTGTTAGCTCTAGTTATAAAGGAAGTCGAAAGGACGTTATATCTTTTGATGGTGTGGTTTATGATAGTACTAGCGTAGTGTAACGAAAACACATTTTTAACTAAATAATCAATAATTAAATTATACCACGTGTTTATAAAAATAAAATTATACACTTTAATTGCCACGAAGAGAGAAGTGAGGAATGACTTGACGGGAGGGAGAAGGTGTGGGTGAAAAGAGAGAGCTGTGGTTGGATTTCTTTTTATTCGCTAGAGGTGGGGAAGCATTTTGCGACACGCGACCCATATGTCAGCACACTGCTTTTCTTAGAGGGAGAGGAAGGATAGACGACCACCACCAACTCTATTTATATATTAGTAAAAACTAGTAAGGTGCTCGTGTGTGTTGCAACGAGGTCATAAAAGAGTGATATATATCATCTAATATAACCCAAATCGTACATTGAGCATTAAAATTCCCATAAACATATCAAACAAAGTACACATTTAGCAGGTGAGGTCATTTCTTATCCAACACAAATACAATAGCCAAGCATGAATGTGAAAAAAATATAGATCAAAGAAATTGATTTTTTTTAAAACTCACCGTCCAACAATTGAAAACAATGCGTAGACGTTACATCAATGATTAGAAGATAAATGATAAATCTGAACACATATGAAATCATGCTTAAAAATTACAACTGGAAATTACAAATTACTAAGATAGAGAATTTCAAATTTCAGCTGAAAATTTATTCAAAAAGCTTATGTTGAAAACCATGATGCTAGGACACGCAACCTCTTTCTTGCTATGTACAAGCAATGGATATCTATAATGCCAGTAACACAAAACCATGTAGTACTTCTGACTAATGTATGTATACCTTTATATATAGCGGGAGGAATTGGCGCCTTCCCAGCTATGCCATGCCATTTTTTTCGCGCAAAGATCCTTTGAAAAGTTTGAAATCACGTTTAGATCCTTCGTCTGGTTTTTAACAAAGGATCCGAAAAACCAAAATTACGTTTAGGTCCCTCCGTGGTTTATGTTCAGGTCCTCTCGGCGAGTTTTAGCATAATAGACCCGAAAAAACAAAATTACGTTTGGGTCCCAAGAAATCGGTTTTTAGCATATTGGACCCGACGAAAACCAAAAATACGTTCAGGTCCTCCGCGATTTTCTCAAAAAAAAATTCACACATTCGCCAACGGTTTATAGTAGTCCACAAATTCTCCAACAGGTCCTAGCGACCCATTTTTTTAAAAAAACAAGAAAACCACAATTACGCAAAAAAATGAAAATACGTTTGTTTTCTCCCAAAAACAAAAAACACACATTTACCGATGGTTTAGAGCAGTCCATAGGTTCGCCAACGGGTCCTAGCGACCCATTTTTTTAAAAAAACAAGAAAACAAGAATTACGCAAAAAAAATGAAAATATGTTTAGGTCCCTCCTCGTTTTCCTAAAAAAACACAGATTCGCCGATAGCTCCTAGCAATCCGCAGATTCGCCAACGCCTTCCAGCAGCCCATTTTTTTAAAAAACCAAGAAAACCGAAATTACACAAAAAATTCAGAAATATCCGTTGGACGGAATTTCGCGCGGCATAGTGTCGTGCGACCGAATTTTTCAAATTTCACACGACGCAGCGTCGCACAACGAAATTTCGCACGACGTAGCGTAGCGTGTGGCCCTGGCTAGTTTACTATGATCCTTCTACTAATTTGTTAACAAAACGTTAGTTCTCCAGTTGGGACACCAACTATTCACATAAAAAAAGTACACACATTCCTCAAATCCTAAAGTGTGCTAGCCTTTTAATTTTTAAGTAGTGCCGACAAATGAATTATAGACATAAAAGACAGTTCTGTCCAGCCAAACTAACTGTTAAACTCTATTTCATTCAGATCAAATTTCTAAAATAGGAGCTCTTAGATATTGCAAAAAACAGAATATACTGTTTCTCTTCTAAATTAGAGCAAAAATAGGAACCATGATTTCAGTTTGTTTAACAGGAGACGACGGACTGTCTTCCAAAGTGCAATCTTTTTGCTCAATGAACATCTATTCCTATTGTTGTCGACGGTGGAGAAAAATAGAGACGTCCCCCACTATTAGCTCAGCTATTGTATTCAAAATCCATATATTCCTAAAACTCTCTTGTGGTAAATTTAAAGAGGAAAAAATTCTATATACAACAGCAGCCAAATATATCGGTGTTAGTTCTCCAATTGAGACACCAACTGTTTACATCAAAAAGTACACACATTCCTGAAGTGTTTAAGACATTTCTCAAGTCCTAAAGTGTGGTAGCCTTTTAACTTTTAAGTAGTGCCGACAACTGAATAATAGGTGACATGTCACAAGCTTGCCATGATAGGGTAGAACTCACCTGGAGATCATGTAATCAAATGCGTCTATTAATGTTCCATGCTCATCCCGCAGATACACCCTCAAGCCCTTGTGTTGTTCGAACAAACATACTGAGCCACTCAAGTACTGAACAATCAACATGCCACACACTCAACCAACGAACCACACTGAAGAACACGGCGAAATTTGAGCATAGCCAAATCTTTCCCCAACACACGTACACATCTCCTCGATTGCTAGTGCACTGCATCACTGCGCATTATGTAAACTAGGATGATAAGCGCGCTACGCCGCGCCGGCTGTTATGTGGTGTCGTTTATTAGAAATATGAAATAAACTCTTGAGAAAAATATGGCGTTGATTAGAAACCAAATAGTCTTACAATCAAAGTGGTTTATTTCATACATAAAGCGTACCTTTTCATTTCAGACCTGTTGTAACTGGATGCCTTAATCTGGTTGGAATATCATTGGCTTTAATATCACCTCTCCGTAATTACACCACTCTGCAGAAGGCAGAGCTCAAGTGATTAAAATAAAAGACAAGCTTATGAAGAGAATAAACAAAAGCAGAATAGAGTAACAACCATTAATACCTCATGTTTACCACATCAAGGATCAGATTGAGCACTCTCCCATCTAACCACGACTCTCTGTAGATATATTGCATCAGCAAGACAAACATTTTCACATGGCTTTGAGCAATTGGGTGGACAATCCTCAGGATCAAATTCTAGAAAATAGGGCGAGTTCAAATCTTGAGAGGAAAGAATTCTTTAGCTAAGAAATCCTCATGTTAATTAAATATGCGACAAGCCATGCTAACGAAAGCATGAAACCAAGTACATTTATCACCAAGGTACAAGACTATGGGAAATTACAAATTTGAACCCGCAATTCTCAATTGACGATAATGAAAGAAAACCAAATAAGACAGTTATGTTGAAGCAAAGCATGATGAATTTCGTAAATTCAACTAAAAGTAGAATAGATGACTTTCTAAAGAGCATGTTATTTACCTACTCTACGGAAATGAAGATCTCTACAATCATCATTAACACAAACCATGACCCATGGCCTCGAACTCATCGCACAATCGAGGTGCTACATCAATAC
The DNA here is from genome assembly GCA_036346275.1 of Otatea glauca. Lineage (NCBI taxonomy): Eukaryota > Viridiplantae > Streptophyta > Magnoliopsida > Poales > Poaceae > Otatea > Otatea glauca. The sequence continues at coordinate 3,704,991 of CM070733.1, read as the reverse complement.
CTTCATTGACTGCACCTACTATAGATGCATCTGCTGTACAATCAATGCAATCCACTGCATACACAAAATTGATCCATGATTTCTAAGTGTAGACCGTCTTATATGAAAGGGAATCTCTGTAGAGGTACATAAAAGAAAATAAGGCACACATAATTTTTTCACCTCACCTTTTGTTCTTTGTATAACTATTCTATCAAAATCAGCCTTCCTTGGCTCGTTTCATGTAATCAACGATGAGAATTAGTTTGTTCAATTATCCACTAATTTTAGTTTTGCGAAGCTATTTTAAATATTGCTGCATTATAGAACTTTATAGGTTTAGCTTGTCATTATGTGAGGCATTTACGTATTTCTGTTTCATTTACTCTATCCATACAACGATGGTTGGCAATTAGGAATTAAAAGGAGCTTGGGGCATATAAATAGGGAAAAGAAAGGTTGTTCATGCATAGCACGTTATAATAGAACAAAAGAACATATTGTCCATTACACAGTATGGAATCCTAATCTGCAGCAAATACATGGATTCAACCAATTCTTATATATAGATGGGTCCTCTGATTCAATGCGAAGAAGCTTACTTGAGTATCCTTGTTGTCAACTTTTGTTTGACAAGTGCTACTTCATAGTGGTGCTCTTTATTTCCTATGAGTCTAAATGCGCCATGGAGGTAATATGATTATCATGGAATCAACATTCACCTACATCACGATGTATTAGATGGTTTGCACATGGACCAAATGCTCATCTTGAAATGATTACATAAGTATTTGCCAAATTGTTCATAATCTGAAGCCCGAAAGAAGCTCAAACAAACGCCTTAAGTAATACTAAAGTTGAGAATGTACTTAATCGAAAGAAATCGATCCAACAACATTGCGAAAAGGTATTAGTAGTCCCACAAAAATATGTTGACAGCAATACTAATCTTTGATTCTGACATTAGGCACCTCTCTTCAGAAAACTGCACTGATGATTCGCAATTAGGAATTAAAAGGAGCCTGGGGCATATAAATAGGGGGAAAAAGGGCTATTCATGCATAGCACGTTATAATAGAACAAAAGAACAGATTGTCCATTACACAACATGGAATCCTAATATGTTACTTTAGTTTAGCAGCTTCATCGAAATCTAGTTCAATCAAATCAAACAGCCTGAGGTCCTCAGTCACTCATCAATTAAAATCCCAATCCCAACCAACTTTTTTTCTTGTCAATATCTAATAAATTGACAAGAAGCTTAAACAACAATCACTATGTGCATATGTTATGGAATACTATACATGTCCAAATCCATAATTATAGCATCACATCCCAAATCATCTCAACTCAATAGAAATGTTGTTGTCGAGACACACAATAACTTTGTGACATATCGTCCTAATTCTGCTATCATATCATGATCTCCAAGCTGCCTATAAGCTAATAAGTTGATAGAAAGCACAAAAAATCTCTGTTAGAGCGCAACTATGTATGCCCGAGTTTACACGAACTTGGACAAATAAGATAGCAAGCTTATAAACCAGAAGCCATCACCTCGACAATGTCGACGCCTCTCTGGGCAAAACAAAACCGATAAATAGATCGGTGGATGGGTGCAACGTCGACACCTCTCTAGGGCAAAACAAAACAAGAAATGCAGATCGGTGGATGGGTAATGCTCTTTCAAGCAAGAGTGCAAGACTATAACTGGAATTCTAGAGGAAGTTAAAATGAATACACAAAGCTTCTAATCAAGCATTGAACAAAAAAATCTGAAATAAAGAAATAGCATGTCTTAATAAAGCTCAAGACTTAAGACTTGTTCCTCGGAAAGGTAATTTCCTAAAATATGAACAGGGTAATACGTAATAACAATTGTTTTATTTCTGTTCTTGATTCTATGCAGTATTACCTAAATGCCATTGTTAATAGAAAAAGGTATTACGGATCTTCTTGATTTTTATTTCATTAACCACAGACAAGTCTCTTGGATCGCCATCAACATCTTTTATCATACTCTTCAATCAAGTTAATACATGGCATCATGATTAGTGTTAGCAATCATTTTACCAACTCAAATTCCATGTCGACATAAAGTTCATCATTTATTCAATATTTTAGCATATAAGTAAATAAATAACTCGGAACATGTTGTGATGTATGCAATGTAACCAAAAGAGAGAGTAATTTATACCTTTGGTCAACGCTTGACTTTTTTATAACGGTGATCTTGTCATAGCGAACACATTTGGCCTATGTTGGATCGTGGTAGAACTCCTGTTCAAAAGATGATGAAGACAAACACATTAACTTGAATGAAAAATTAAAAGAAAGTGTTGTGTTAGTATAGAAAAATACCATCATAACATGATGTTTCACAATACCTTTATTACTCTATTATAAGTGTGGTTATCAATTTGCATCATAGCATTCATCAAATATGATGTTACTAACGGTGTCCAAGGTCAAGAAAATACGTGTTGAGTAAAGCTTCTAGCAACAGTGTGGTGTGATGACCATGACTGCAATTTCTCATTAGCACTACAAAGTAAGTGATGAAAGCATATGTGAAACAAAATGATAGTAAATCAATATGCATAATATAAGAAAAGGAGACAAGGAAGTCACCCAAATGTATCAATAAAGCGGCATGTGGTAAATGTATCGTTACCCCATATAAGTGGGATGAAATTGTTATGAAGGAAGCCTTGACCAATCACATCTTAAAATATTTTCGAGTGAAAAATACATATAAAAGAACTTCATTTGTGGGGTTCAATTCACAACCCACAAGTCATGGCATACAAGATATGTCAAGACCTTTCAAAGATGAATTAAGAGGCGGGAAAAAGCGGCTACCACAAGTCATGGCATAGTACATGCCAAGACCTTTCAAGATGAATCAAGAGGCGGGAAAAAGAAGCTATCGTCGTGAAATATGAAGAACTAAAGACCGCAGGTCAGTAATGTTGCTTGCTTGGAAAGCACATTTCCTCTAGAACAAATGAGGAACCAATGAGCCATTAAAAACAAAGAGTTGCCCACTAATGGCGCCTAGCCAACTGTTCTAGAAGTTTCTAGAAACTCCAACAGCCCCCAGTTTAAGTACCATAGCCTTTAAAACCGATCGTAACACAGTCCAGTTCACCCATACTAACGCGATAGAAACAATAATCAATGGAATTTAGCATGCATCACAAAACCCCCAACATGATCACGCCCTAATCAGCACAACATCGCAGCCGCTACGGCGGAAATGAAAGCAAATACAAAGCCCGCAAAATAAACCATGCGTAAGCGATGTTTTGCTGAGGCGACGATGGTTACCATCTCTAATGGCAGCAGCCTCCACCGTTGCAGGATCGGCAGCGTCCACCGACTCATCTCGGAGACTTCCATCATTGTGTGCCAGTGCCAAAACAAACCAATTAACAGTTACCGTAACATAAATATCTCAGCACCCTAGCATCCTCCTGCTGAGATGATTCATCAGAATCCAAATCAATGTCCCCTTCCACAAGTGCGACATTTCGAGAAACCTGCTGGGAGAAGGAGGAGTATTCGAAAACAAGCGAAAAACATTTCGAGAAACAGGAGAAAGGGAAAAGGATCAAAAACGAAACAAAAAAATCCAAGGCAGAACAACCGAGGCCGACGCAATAGGAGGACATGGAGCGAGCAACACAGGGCTGGCAGGCACAGTAGGATGAGGGGCCACATAAGAATAGCAAAAACAAACACTAAATCATGATCAAGAACCCAGAATGGAGAATAATCCAACTACGAAAAGCATAACGAAGCGATTGCTGAACACCAAAACAAGATCAGGATGGTAAGAAGAAGAGCAACCAAGCTAGCAAAACCACAAGCAATCGATCCCGTAAGATCGAGCTGGTAACCGAAATCAAGAAGGGTGCCCAAGGGCTGAAATCAAGAGGCGCCGATAATCGACGGAAAACGGCGGGGAACCAAAAGAAGCCTCGCCAAGAAACACGGCAGACGGAGGCTCTCTCACGCGAACAAGAAGAGGGGTCTCGGGATAAGGGCGGCGGAGAGCGCAAGACAGCAGACGGAGTGCCGCGGCGGCGTGAAGGGGAGGAGAAGGCGGACGGACGGAGATCCCGAACCAACAAATGACGCCGTCGAACAACGAGGAAACAACAAAGCGCGTGACCCTTTAAGGGCCATCGTTGAGGGCATGGCCGGCACCACCGAGGCGAAGCGGTGCGTCGGCGGCAGCGTGAAGGGAGAGGAGAAGGTGGGCCGGACGGAATGGCGGCGAAGAGCGCGACGGGCGTGGGCGCACGCGAGATGGACTCGACGGAGAATAGCGAGAACCAGGAGGACCTCTGCGCGCAGGCGAGGGACGTGGCACGGCTAGGGAGCCGGGGATTCCTTCGCCTTTAAGGTAGTTAATATTAGAGTTTGGGACCACACGGAACGCACCTATCGGCCGCTTGGATGGCGAGCCTCCCAACGAAGCTCTGCATCTTGTTGTACTACGGCGTCTCCCTCTCGTCTGTCGACACGGGTAGCCCAATGATCAGCTCGTCTACCTCCTGCGCAGAATCACTAATTCACATCCACTGATACACCCAAACCACCAACAACATTTAAAATTTCGCAGCATAGAGAGGAGAAAAGACAAAGCAAAATTCCACCTGCTGTTGAGCAATACCAAGCAGCATCAACTGCAGCTTATACCCGTGCAGCTTCAGAACATGGCGTGATTCACGGACCCAGCTTTAATTGCAAAACAATTGAATGCAGGAAATGTTGGATTTGAGTGAATGAGAGCTGGGCGGGAAGCTCGTCGGTGCCCCCGTTGAAGATGGAACACGACAAAGACCTGATAGCTTTGGCTCTGCAACTGTGTGGTCAGGACGGAGGCCGAATCCACTGGAAGATGGCGGCCTGCACGACGAGTGGCACCAGCTCCATCAGCTTCGCGGTTACCATGGCGGAGCCACTAAGAGGAACGATACAACACTTGGGGGAAGAGTGAGGGGTGTGGTGGGGGGGGACGATAGGCATGGGCCCGGGCAAGGGAGGGTGGTGGGTGGGGCGACGGGTGGGCGACGGCCGCACGGGCTGGGGCGATGGGCGTGAGGGGCGAGGAGAGACGGGGGCGGTTGGTGGTATGGGGGCATAGGGAGTGGGGGAGGGATGCGGCGACTGTGGTGAGAGGGACGATTGGTAGGCAGAGATGGTAGTCTAGCGACAGCAGTGACCAGCTGGAGGCGGACTTGGCCGCGATACCGATGAAAGGTGGAGTTGGCAGTGATGTCCAAGGGTTCGAGGCGGACCTAGATGAGGCATCAAAAAATCACGCAAGAGGAGGAGCGGGAGGTGGAGATTTGGTGAGAGGCGACGATGTTGGTGCCATTGCTGGTTGGAGGACCTAGTGTCGGGGTCGACGCCTTGATGCGTAGGGTGTCGCAAGTCGCCTCGCCCAGAGAGCTGCGCGATGGGCTAGGCGAATCGGGAGGATCTCCATCGATTTGGCTCTCCACTGCCCCACGGCTCCGCCTCGACCTCCCCGACGTGTAGCGGCAGTTTCTCGTAAAGAGACGACGGATGGGAAAGCATAGGCAGCAGACGGAAAGAGATATGGTGACGGTTGAGTATGGCGGTCGTGGCGACCGACACGATTTTTAGTGGGGTATCATGTTGATGGAGAGCACGACGGGAGGGTGAGGTGAAGGATGAAACCGACGTGCAGACGATTCGTGAGGGGACGATCGTTGGTGCGGCGGGGTTGGACGAACAGTGTAAACCGAGGAAGGGGAGCCGTACTCGGGGTGGTGTGGGAGACTGATGCGTGACCTCAGTGGAGAATGGACATGTTGATGTTGAGAACGGATGTACCACCATCAACTCCTAATTAGAAGTAGTAGAGAAATGAAATTAAAAATCCGAATAAATGCTAAAAAAACATAATTACGTTTGTATTTTTTTAACTGTTTGACGTGTTTCTTAGAAATTTGTTCTTATAGGGAACGACAGTCCCGTGTTTTCTCCATTTATTAGTGTGGGGAGCGAGATCACAACGTGGCACGACCTCCTAACGAGGCAAAAAGCCCCAAACCAAACCAAGGCGAAGGCCTCAGCCACCCGCACCGCCGGCGAGGTGAGAGATGAGCCTCTCTACGGCCTTCCGATCCGCGAAAATCCCCCGCAATCTTCCTCCCAAATCCGGCAAGGCCACCCCCTCCTCGGCCTCGGCCGCCTCCGCGCCCGGAAATCCATCGGCGGAGGCCGCGACGAAGAAGGCGGCGTCAGGGTGGTGTGTCTACCTCATCGCCTCCTCCCAGATCCCCCGCACCTACGTCGGCGTCACCACCGACTTCCCTCGCCGGTGGTTCCCTCCTGTTCTTGCCTACCCGTTTCCTTTCGCTTTCCCGGTTTCTAGTGTTTGTCTGTTGTCTGATTGTCTCAGATAGTTCTGGTGGCTAGGCTAGGTTGTCACTAGCATTAGGCTGAACTGTTTGAATTGAGGAAGGTGGAATTGACCCGAATTCATGCCTTCTTTTGGTTGGGATCCTTTCACAAAACCATGATTTGATGATTTTAGAACTGAGATTCTATCGCTTCGACAATTTTGGTACTCACTGACTGTTGGTCATTCTCGGGGACAAAAGAAGTTTCCAGTTAGTGAGAGGCTCCTTTGGTCAATTGAGAAATATGAGTTAAGCTCAAGTTCGTTTTAGCCAAAGTATGCTAAACATGCACGATTGGAATTAAGAACAGCACAACTGCTTTACTCTTTGTATATCAGCTGGTCCGTTTTTCACCGAATAGAATTGCAGTTGTCCGGAAATATTTGAGTTATCTTGCTCAAGATTGTGGGATATGCATGCTTGAATACACAAATTTTTCTTTGCACGTTCTTGTTGGTATAAATTAAGAGTCATTAACAAGGTTGGAAAGGATGCAGATGAGAAGAAAAATTTAGACATATCACGTAGAGGTAGTTTTTTTTGGTGCATGTTAATGAAAGGATTTTTGTCTTTCTAGCTTGAGACAACATAATGGTGAGTTAAAAGGTGGTGCCAAAGCTGCCTCTGCTGGAAGGCCATGGAATCTTGCATGCCTTATTGAAGGCTTTGTCAACAGAAGTGAAGGTTAGTAACTGTAGCCATTATTTTTCTACAACTTCATACATTTGGGTGAGATGTTGCTAGAATTATAGACCATGTTTGTTATGTACCTTGGTACAACGGGGATAACTATGGTTAGATGAGGCCAAATGGCATGGGTTGAAGGAGAAAGCGCTAAGGCAACGAGGGTGCTCGGTAGGGGAAGAGAGGAACTCAGCTAGAGGGAAAAGATGCAGTCGGCAGAGAGAGACTATTTTCTTAACTCATTCTTGCTTGCCTCTCGTTGATATGCCTCCTCTCTTTATATAGAGGTAAGGCCCTAACAAAAGGTAACTAATGGCAATCCCTAAACAATAAAAGATATCCATCTCAATCCCTGAACTCTAGGAGATAAAAACCTAACTTGATGACAAAGGAAGCAACTAATTTGGAAACAAGTAATTTCAGCTGGCTGCTGCCAATCTTCTCCCTTGTGCGCCATGTATGGCCCAGGGCCCATGATGCCTATGACAATGCTCTAGTTTGCATAGGCAACTTTCCTCTACTTTGCCTTAGAGTGGCAGTTACTTACATTATTTTGTTTGTATGTTGGAACTTTGTTGGCACTCATCTTTTGCTATTACTTTCTATTACCCTATGAGTTTTATTTATCTGTACTAAACAAAGCAGCAAAATGACTGTCTGTCCTGATGTATAATTGAGTAGTTCACTTATCTTCTCTAGTTTTCTTATTTTGCATAGTGGAATGATCATTTATTAGTGTTTCTAGGTTAATTAATCCTTTGGCATAAACCTAGCGTTTAATTGTTGTTCACCCTCTTGCACAAAGAGAAACTTTAATTGGACAAATTTGAATGTTTTAGTTCTTCAGTGTTTTTAAATAAAGAATATATACTTTATATACTTAGATGCATATGCAATTTTTCAGTAAAAAGAAAATGACATTCCCTATCCTTGTTTGAGCCTCTAAGCAATATATCGTATTTACCTAATTGTTTTTTGCAGCCTGTGAGTTTGAATCAAAATGGAAGAACATATCCCAGAAAATGACACGCAAAAGGAGTGAGCCTAGCATGAATTCAGTGTTGCAGCACCGAGAAAAGGCATTGAGCAGAGTGAAAGCCTTTCTGGATTGTACCCACCTAAAAATCAAATGGCTCTCAAGCTGAGGCTGTTTCTTCCACTGTGGTATGTTCGCGTGTATAACTATGAAAAAATTCACCAGTTAGTGTATGAAAGTTGCGAGGGTGCTTCTTCACAGAGGCTCTTTAACTTCCATAGTTACATAAAAAATCCCATGTGTTCCACCTTATATGAGCAAACATAGTACTATCATTTTCTAGCAGAATGGTCATGCTGGCGATTGTATTTGTTTTATTTAAAACATGAAGACACCAGAAATTGTGGGAATAGGTGCTTGCAAACTTTATGTTTTGCTTGACAGTATTGGGCATTGTTTTCCCTGGGATAGATAGGGTGTTCTATGACAAGGCCATGTCTGGTGTGATTGATTCCCGGCTTCATATGTATGACATTTATTTAATATTATCTAATATAATTACTTCTATTTCCTTAAGGTAATTTGCTTTATATTTCCCCCTTTTGTACCATTGGCCAACTTCGCACGAATGGAACTATCATTTTATTGTAGACAATGATTTTATCTCCTTCAATATTTTATCCTTTGTTCATATCTTTTGCAAACAGAAGATGTTGAAAAGACTTCACTTCTATAACATTTTCAGCATGTTGGTTTTTCTTGCCTTCTTATGCTTTTGGTGTTGTTATTTTCTTCCTTGATTGCCATTTGAGAGATAGTTAAAACATTTTGGAATGGTGCCATATGTAAAATGTGGGTCTAAGTTTCGGAAACTACCAAACTATTGATTCTCCAACAAGCTACAGTATACGAGGCATTATTATTTTTTAATGTGGTGCTCTCATAGTCTAATGGGAAGTTAGCTATGTCCTCCAAGTAAACTACTTCATGGTGCTTTTCATCAGATCTGGCAGCCTTACTTTAGTTTTCTTCTTTCTTTTTCTGATGTTGGTAAGCATGCATAGGATAGTTGGTATGATGCGTCTTGTGTCTATGAGTTCTACACGTCTGCTTTTTTTCATCTAGAGTTTTGGACTCTTTTTACCTTTTCCCTCTTTTTGTTGGCTGTTTTGTATGGATTCATTGAACCACTTTGATGTTCCCTTTTGCAGGTGGGTTTTTTCGCTTTATGCCACATGCTTCTGAATGATTAGTTTCCAGTAGCATATTTGTTATGTTTACTTATTCCTGGTACTTCCTCTTTTTTACCTTTTGTTTTGTAAGTTTTTCTTGTTTTTCTTTTGCTTGTTAATGCATATGTACTGTTCCCTTATTATATTAACATGATCCATTGTTTTTTATTTTCTTATTGCAGTTTTTGATCTTTTGCTTCATTTTTTTGAAAAAAAAATCTTGTGATTGTAATTTTGGTATTGTTTTATATACGTAAACACATCATATGTGACCTCATATATGTTTTGTTTTCAGTAGTTAATTTAACTGCAACACACATGTTGAACATGAGAGTTTTATAGCCTATTGATAAATTATGGTATGGCATGAAAGATTTCTCCGTGTCTCTGCAAATGTTGAGCGTATGCCTCTTGCCTATAAGGTATCAATGCTATGAAACAAAGTACCTGTTTGGCCTACCTTCAAACTAAGAATAATATGTGTGAACTTGATGGGCTTATCCTACAAGCTTTGGTTCTAGAAACCCCGAATAAGCTAAAATTAGTTGTAGGGGGCTTCTTGGCTTTATAAGCTGAAGTACGAGAAGGTTAAGCTTGGCCAAACAGGTCTGTAGTATGTTGTTTATACTCATACTCAGTGGGACTTGTTGTGTACACAACCCAAAATTACCTGGTACGTCACAGGGCCAGATCCAAGAATTTAGATTTGGGTTGGGGTTGGTTTAGGGTCAGGGGAGGGAACACAATTGTACTAGCTCAAGTTGAGCTTACTCTAGAAGGGACAATGTCATTGTATTGGACGAGCAGTGGAGGAAGAACAACAACGGAGAGGGGTGGGTACTGGGTAAACGATAGGATTATAAGGTGTGCATTGGGAAGCAAGTAAGTAACAACAGTATAAGATGAAAACTATTTATTAGATGCATTTTTACAAAAGGAAAAAAATGTTTCGTACTTTCCTTTATTCATGGTATCATGAATACTTGGCAGTTGGCACCTTTGATCAACAAATTTGTTTGCAAATACTTGTCACTTCCACATTTCCTTGGCATATTTTCCTACACTATCAATATCAACTATACCCATCTCCTTAAGCTTCTTTGCCTCAGCATTCTACTTGTGATAGTAATTAGGGTACTTTTTCCATATTTCGTCTAAATAAAGATTATCTTCATTTTTATTTGAAGGGGTGAAGTTGGTTAACATAGTTATCCATACGACTAAGCAACCGAGAGGTCATGGGATCAAATCCCCGAAAATCCGCAATAAACCCACCTTATTGTGTAGTTAGTGGGACTCGAATCGTGGCCTTTAGCCACACGACACGGGTGTCATGTTGGTCTAGCCACTGGTTGGCAAGTGCTAAGTATTTGTGGAAGAATGGTGGAAACAACATGAACTTGAGCAGCTTTGCGTACCTTGGCTAGGGTTGTTACATGGTATGGTCAAAGCCCGATATTGCAGTTGGGTAAACTTAGTTTGGGCTGGGGAGTTTCAGCTTGAAAGGAACTGGACTGGGCCGGCTGGATTGACCTGTTTGGTTGGGCTGGGCCTGTCTGGTAGACCTTGAAACAACCCGGCTTTTCCTTGGCTAAGCCAAGCTCATCTTGGCCTAGAAATGCTCATGAATGAAACAACTGCATGAAGTATATAAAAAAGGAAAAATACATTAAGCAAAAAAAAATGTTACCTCTATAGAGACTTGGCAATTATATCCAAGCAAAAAGAGTTAATACTAAAAGTCCTACATTAATTATAAGGTGGAAACTATATGCAAGCAAAACATTTATTGAAATAACTTATTTATAAATTCAAGGCAAAGGAAGAAGCTCAGCCCAATTGGTCTTCACCTCTTGCTTGCGGCTGGAGGGGAGCCAAGAGGTTGGCACTTGGCAGTTCGATTCCTCTCCGCTGCACCTGATTAAAATAATGTTCCCTTCTTTTTAATCAAACTATCCTTTAAGAGGACCAGACCAAACCAGGCTCCATTTTCATTTTTTTATGGCCAAACTGTTGGGTAGTCCGGTTTTATTACTTATGGTTCCCATTTGGCATATATATATCAAACTATCCTTTAAGAGGACCAGACCAAACGAGGCTCCATTTTCATTTTTTTATGGCCAAACTGTCTGGTCCAGTCCGGTTTTATTACTTATGGTTCCGTTTTGGCATATATATATCATAATGATCCTTTGATAATTTGATTTGGAGATTACCTATACATTTTTACTGCTGTTCTGTAATCCATGTTTTTTAATAGTGTATTGTGCAAGCACAGAAGCATATTGATTTCTTCTTGAGAAACGAAGCATACTGCTTTTACAATGGATATTGTATGATAGAGATATAATGGCCATATATTTCTATCCATTGGTTGTCGTTTGTCATCACAAATGTGCTATATGAAAATCAAATATTATGTTGTACTATGTCCTAAACGAACAATAGTTATCACCTAGCTCTGTGAACCTTGGAATCTACATAATAAGCTCTTAATTTTGTAAAAAGTTTTAACCAGAAGTCCAAAAGTCCTTTGAATTAATGAAATAAACTAGCATGGGCCTGGCTGAGGAGGTGAGAGCCTGAGAGGTATTAATGATGTAGAACATGACAGTGGTGACTCGATTTCACTGGAGTTGTCGCCAATAGGGATGTTATATATACTAATGATGTGTAATGAAGCCTCCTTATTTTTGCGAAATCCCCTTTTTTATCTTTGTGCCAAAAATATCATAAAATTTGATTCACTAACGTAGTAATGTCATGTTACAACACATCATTAAAACCTCTCGTTTCCAATCAAACAAGTCAACTGGTCCATACACATTGATGAGACATGGCAAATTAGGGACTAAGTGGCTAACAATGCAATTTACTCAAAAATAGAAAGGATGAAACTTGCAAATTGCGGTCATTAACCAGGTTATTGTTCATAGGCAATGCTTTGTTGAGGAAGTCATTGGTAGGCAGAGGAATGTGATATATGAGGTCCAAGCATATTTAGTATAATAGTTTTACCTATTAAGTGCTTGTAGACTAGAGAATGAATACTGAGGTGCAAACTTGTGGAAATGGCTTCAAAAGGATGCTGAGATATCCCTGCACAAAAGCTCTTATTAGTCATTACATGCATTTTTCCAACCTGCTATAGTGCCAGAACTGCACATATTAGCCAGCCCAGCCACTTAGCAGCAGCCTTGACCATTCCCCACAGTTGGTCTTCGCTATAGTACTGCTATTATGTGTTATTTAAGACACTGCTTTAGATGATGGTAACCCTGAAAGAGTAATTGAAACACCTACAGCAACAAGAACAATGCATACCAAATGGTTGTTACAACAGAGAGGATCCTGAAGCATACAACATTCTTACCTGTGTTAATTTCCCTGGAAAATGGGTATGGGCGTATGGTATGCAGATGATTTATATGACCTCATTGTGTCAGGTGTTGTCTTATAAACTGCATTTGCTATATTTGTCCTTTGTCTGGTCATTTATATCATCTTCAAATGCTATAAAAGGTCCACAGGATTTCTACGATGTTTGAACTATTTGGTAATGTTCTGTATCCAACTTTGTAACAAATGTATTTAGTGTGGGGTCTTCTTGGTGATGATCATGTGTGAAAATTTTCTGAAAATAATGGAAAATTTTCCCTTTCAGATGCAGAAAGGTGGGCCAGCATACCTCAAATTATGTAGAACTGTCTGTGTTGTTATTTTGGAAAATTTCATCGCCAAGTGGTATGTATGAGGGACACGGGAAGGTCTTTTCTGATACTATGTGCTGATGTGAGGTCACTTACCTTACTCTTACTTGAATCATCTGATGGCCAACTTCACAATTGTGCACTTCATGAAATTCTACACTCCTGCTGAATGTGGGTCATTCTTTAGGTGTTCTAATTTATCACAGTCAACTACTGTCATTGGCGTGTGTAAAAACAGTGTCTTGTTCATTTATTACCCTTCCATCAACAAAACAGTATGAGAAACTTTCATTTCCATTTAAACACAGAAGCAGCAGAAAGGTGTGTTGTGTATGACAGTGACATAACGTTGTGCTGTGTATTATGCTATTATAACATCTGTAAACAGATGTTCTAGAACAACATTATTTGTTTGTGGCCTCAGTGGCATGAGTGTTCGAATATTGCTGCCACCTCCTAGTCTGTTAGGCAGGTTTGGCTATAGATAGCATATATCCTAGTCTGTTAGGCAGGTTTGGCTATAGATAGCATATATCCTTGTATTCTAGGAAGGAGGCTATAGATAGAATATATCTTTGTATTCTAGGAAGGAGTTCGGTTTGTTTCCTAAACCAACCGGACTCTCCCTCTATATGTAATTCCCCTTCCCTGGAATACAATCCATCAATTGCGGCATAATCTTTCTATCATGGTATCACGAGATATCGCTTAGCTCAACAATTGCCGCCGCCCGACTCGCCGCCGCTCGCTCCTCCGCGCCGCCGCCAAGCGGCAGATCGCCGCCGCCCTGCTGCTTTGCCGGCGCCTACCATGGCTCCGGAGAATCCATGACGGAGGAGAGCGTCGCGCCGCTGCGTGTCGCAGAGGAAGAAACCACCGCCAAAAGAAGGAGCTCGACGCCTCCTTTCCGCGATCGCTGCGGCCAAGACGGCCGCCGACGCGACGCCCGCGTCCATGATGCCGCCGCCGATTGAAACGGAGAAAACCGTCGCCAAGCCCCGAGCGCCAAGTCGCCGCCATTGAAAAGCGGTGGCACCTCCAGGATGACGACGAGCGATCGTCCCCAACGACGGCAATGGCGCCTCACGAACGCCGTCATCACCAACCTTCACGCCCAAGCCTCCGGCATCCAGAACATACGTTCACTCGTTTCAGTTGTTCTGAACCCTCTCTCCACCCACTACTCACGCTGGTGCGACCTCGTTCTTCTCACCCTCAAGCGCTACGCCCTCTTCGACCATGTGCTCTCCGACGTCGCCTTCGACACCCCGTCCTAGGAGCGGATGGATAGCGTCGTCCTCTCCTGGATCTTCGGCACGATCACCGTTGATCTCGTGACACCGCGCGCGAAAGACGGGCACGCAGCGCGCCATGCATGGCTTGCCATCGAGGACCAGTTCCTTGGGAATCGCGAGACCCGCACCCTCCACCTCGACGCCACCTTCCGCACGTTCGTTCAAGGTGATCTGAACGTGAACGACTACTGTCGGACGATGAAGGGCATGGCCGACGCACTCCGCGACCTCGGCGAGATCTTGCCCGATCGCACCCTCGTCCTCAACGTCCTGCGGGGTCTAAACAAACGTTTCGACCACCTCAAGTCCTTCCTCAAACGCGGCGTCCCGTTCCCGACGTTCCACTCCGTCCGAAACGATCTTCTTCTCGAGGAGATCACCATGGGAACCGAGGCCTCCACGGAGGCCGCCACGGCTCTCACGGTGTTCTTTGCGCCGGTGGCGGCCGCAAGCAGCAAAGCAGCCGCCTCCCGCCCCCGCTGCTCCATCCTCTGCGACCGGTGGGCCCCAACACTCGAACAGCGGCTCGGCTCCAAAACAACCGCCGGAGCGGAGCGGCAAGGTGGCGCTCCTCGCCAACTTTCTACAACCCATGGACGGGCACCATCTCCATATGGCTCGCCCGTCTGCGGGAGGACAAAGAAGAACGCCCTCTCTACAAAGAAGAAGAAGCTACTATCATCATCAAGCAGAGCCTCGCCGGCTGCCGCTGCCCACCTTCGGCGCCTCGTCCAGCCAGTCGGGCCACTGCTCACACCGCCCATGGCCCTGCCGGCATTCGGGGATAAAGAAGAAGAAGAATAAGACTTCCGTGCGACTGCTACCTCCCACTGGGACGCTCGGCCGGCGAGTGGGATCGCGATCCTCGCTAATTCCTTTAGCACCATGACGCCGAACCCTCATTGTCACCAATTGGATTGCGGACTCTGGCGCTCCAACCACACCACGCGACATCGGTAACATATCATTGTTTCGACCTCCTAATTCTGCGCATCCTTCTTTCTCATTGCTTTGCCGGTAGCTGTTTCTACCGGTCACCTCGATGAGGAGACACGGTTCTTCCCGGCCCCTTTTACCTTAACAATATCCTTTGCACTCGACATTATTCGAATCTTCTTTCTGTTCGTCAATTCACTCACCGACAATCACTGCTCTATTGAGTTTGACCCTCTCGGCCTCTCTGTGAAGGATCTTGCTACCAGGAACGTGATCGTCAGGTCCAATAGCTCCGGGCCCCTCTACACCCTGAGCATGCCCACCCCGTCACACGCTGCTTCTCCTTCGTGTGCTGCTGCCCCCTGCACCCTAGCTACTGCCGCGTCTCCATCCACCTGGCACCGCCGTCTTGGCCATCCCGGTCCTGCCGCTCTATCTAGATTATCTAGTTCTTCAGCTATCATTTGTAATAAAAGCACACATGATTCGCTCTATCATGCTTGCCAACTCGGTCGTCACATTAGACTTCGTTCCCAGACTCTTCTTCCCGTATTTGTTAAAACTTTTGATCTAATTCATTGTGACTGTGGACATCTCCAATTGTCGACATCTCGGGCTATAAATATTATTTAGTAATTCTTGATGATTGCTCTCACTATTTGTGGACCTTTCCTTACGTTTGAAATCGACACTTTTACCTCTGTCACATTTCTTCTCTTATGTGTCCACTCGGTTCGGATGCACCATCAAGCTATTCGGTCGCGACAATGGGCGTGAGTTTGACAACTCCTCCTCGTGGTCCTTTTTCTCACTCACGGCGTGCTATTGCGGATGTCGTGCCCTACACATCCCTCGAGCAGTAAAGGTCGAGCGCATAATTTGTTCCACTAACAATATTGTGCGTTCTTTGCTTTTCAAGCCTCCTCCCAAAGACGCTCTTGGGTTGAGAGCCTCCACACCGCCACCTACCGTTGAACCGTCTCCTCCACCACCATGGCGCCCGCCCATACATCGCCTCTTGGTACCTCCTTCATATGAGCATCTTGAGTTTTGGTGCGCTTGCTATCCCAACCTTTCAAAGAACCGCCTCCAATAAACTTGCCCTCGCTCCGCCCGGTGTGTCTTCCTTGGTTACTCTTCTGACCATAAGGGATACCGGTGCCTTGATCTCTCCACTAACCGCATCGTGATCTCTCGTCACGTTGTGTTTGATGAGGCCGACTTTCCCTTCGCTGCCTCGCCCAGTCCCACTAATGATTTGGATTTTTTACTTGAGTCGGATCGGTGGTTTTTCCCATTGGTTCCCGACTCTCCCATGTAGGTTCTCCGACCACACCATTGGTTCTTCCGCGCCACGCGCACCGTCGGCCTCGCCGCGCCACGCGCGGCCCCGCCGCCACGCCACGCGCGCCTCTCGAGATCCATCGCTCGGGGTGTACTCGCGTCGGCCCGCCAGATCCTCTGGCGTTCCGCCATGATCCCCTTCGCCACCGCGTCTTCCCAAAGGCGCAGTCCCTGTTCGCTCGGTGGTCAATCCCCACCCTATGACCACCCGCGCAAGCGAGGATCGGATGCCCGCCGTCTACGTCACGGACTAGCTATCACCGATTCCAAAATCTCGTCGTGCATTCTCGCCGATCCCCGGCGCGCGCGATGGAGGAAGAGTACGACGCTACCGCTGTCCAACAACACTGGGAGTTGGTACCACGGCCGTCGGACTCCAATGTAAACCGCAAGTGGATTTTCAAACACAAATTACATGCTGATGGTTCTCTGGATCGCTACAAGGCGCGTTGTGTTCTTCGCGGATTTACACAGCGCCCCGGTGTTGATTATGATGAGACTTTCACTACGTGGTAAAGCACGCCACCGTCCGCACAGCATTCTCTCTCGCTCTTTCGAGAGGCGGCGATTGCATCACCGGATGTCAAGAATGCTTTCCTCCACGCAGACGTTGGTCGAGACAGCTTTTTGTAGTCACCATTGGATTTATTGACCTGCCACCGGATCCGGTCTCATCGCCTCAACAAGTCCTCTATGGACTTAGCAGCACCTCGGGCTCGTATACCGCCGCCACTTACTTGCTTTCCTTGGTTTTGTTGAGGCCAACCGACTTCATTGTTCATCTACCACCGCGGCTCGTAGAGGCGGTACATCTGCCGCTATATGTTGATGATATTGTTCTTCTGACCTCGGTAGAGAGTTGTTGCGTGCACCATCTCTCGCTGCGTGAGTTCGCTATGAAGGATCTTGGTCACTTCATCATTTTAGGCATTTCTATCTGGTACGCTTCAATGGTTTATTCATGTCTCAGCGTCAGTATACACTTGACATTCTCGAGCGGGCTAGCATGGCTGACTGCAAACCATGCACCACACCTGTGGATACTCAAGCCAAGGTTCCCTCAGACTCCGGTGCCCAAGTCAGCAATGCAACCCAGTTTCGGAGCCTCGCCAGTGCTCTCCGGTACCTCACCTTCACCAGGCCGGACATCTCTTATGCAGTTCAGCAGGTGTGCCTTCACATGCATGATCCTCGGGAGCCCCATCTGACTGCGGTCAAGCGCATCCTACGCTACCTTCAAAGCACTCTGGATTACGGCCTTCTCCTTTGTCGATCTTCTGCTTCCGAGCTCGTGGTCTACACTGATGCTGATTGGGCGGGTTGCTGATTGGGCGGGTTGCCCAGATACACGCAGATCCACCTCTGGATATGCGGTGTTCCTTGGCGACAACCTCGTCTCTTGGTCGTCGAGCGTCGAACACGATTTCGTTCGATCTTTGAAGCGAGTCTGGTCGCCGCCAATGGAGTAGCCGAGGCTTCTTTGGTTGCGCCAACTCCTTCAGTAGCTCCACAGTCCGCTGACACGCAACACTCTTGTCTATTGCGACAACGTCGTGCGGTTTATCTCTCCACCAACCCGGTCCAGCATCAACGCACGAAGCATGTCGAGATTGATCTTCACTTCGTTCGTGAACGGGCTGCTATCGGTGATGTCCGTGTTCTTCATGTCCCGACAACATCACAGTTTGCTGACATCTTCACAAAGGGATTGCCCTCCTCGGTCTTCTCGGATTTCCGATGCAGTCTCAACATGTGCCATGCCTAGACGTTGTGACTGCGGGGGGGTGTTCGAATATTGCTGCCACCTCCTAGTCTGTTAGGCAGGTTTGGCTATAGATAGCATATATCCTAGTCTGTTAGGCAGGTTTGGCTACAGATAGCATATATCCTTGTATTCTAGGAAGGAGGCTATAGATAGAATATATCTTTGTATTCTAGGAAGGAGTCCGGTTTGTTTCCTAAACCAACCGGACTCTCCCTCTATATGTAATTCCCTTTCCCTGGAATACAATCCATCAATTGCGGCATAATCTTTCTATCAATGAGGAAAGCATTTTCTTTGGAGTGCTTGTGTTAGGATAAATGGGAAGATAGTGCCCACTGTAGCTCCATATGTATGTGTTTTATTAATAGCTATTATTAAGTGGTCGCTTAGTCGTCGAATAATCTATGACTAGTTGTCCAGTTGGTCCTTTGTTGCCGACTGAAGCAATCGACTTGACTTGGAGGACTAGTTTGGTGATTGGATGACTAATCGGGCGACTGGGACGACTAGTTGCCTTTTGCTTGGCGTCTGACTTGTTGTGCAGGGATGGTCCGTTGTCATATCAGTAAGGTGTTAGGAGATGGGAGTGGGAGAATAGAAGAGGAAGACTTCCAGAGTTGCTAGTGAAGGGAGGAGATTAGGAGAGGTGCTGCAGCCGAGCAGATCTGAAGAGAGACACGGAGAGAGCTCTTCCATGGCTGCTTTTTTGGAGAGAGAGAGAGAGAGAGGGTTACGATGGAGAGAGTGCTGCAGCTTTAGTGCAGATAAGACTGGGAAGTGGGAAGGCATTGGTGAATAAACAATAGTCTCGATGGTGGACAGCTGTCAGCTGGATGCGGCAACTAGAATGGGATCTTATGTGCATAAAAAGATCATCTTTGCATAGTTCTAAGTTTCTAATTTATGCTACCATAACAATATGCCTGCTGCCTAGTCACAACTAGTTGGGACTAGTCGGTCGACTAGTTGCCCAAGTCGACAAGTCGATCCTGTAGTGACTCAACTTGACTTTACGACTTAATAACCTTAACAACAATATTCAGTTCCATTTTTTATATTGACACTTTTCCTCATGTCTTATCAGGAACCTTTCACTATATTGTGTTTTTTTGGTTTGGTATATACCAGCGATATAATATCAAACAGATTTGGACCAAAGGCAATGAGATAACAGGTACTTCCCATTCACTGTAACGGCATTCAGTTGATCAATCATATGCCTAATTGTTTCTTCATCAAATATTTCTTCTATTGAAATGACTTTCCATGGTCTTCACTTCTGTCCCTGCATTAAATAGTTCCAAGAAATACCATATTTTTGTTCCAACAATCAATCATATGACAGATTAACAAACTATACTCCCCAATATATCATTGGTAAAGGTTTTGGGCAAATCACCAATTTTTCGATGAAGTACGCATTCCTTTAAGTAAGGACATGGGATTAAACTATATGGATAGTGTTTCTGGAATTTCTAGCTGGCTAGCAGCATTAATAACTTTATTGTGGGTTGTTCTTACCAGTTACATATGTATCCCAGTTTCTTATATCATCAGTTTTCATCAATTAAACTATTAGGATTATGGAACAGCATGCAAGAGTCCATTTTCCCATCTTTTTAAAAAAAAAAAGGAAAGTCTCATTTCTATATAAATTTAGATTGTCTCAGCACTGTAATTTTTTACTAGAGCTCCAGCCACAAAACGACTAGTGAAGGAAATAGTACAGTTTGGTCATTTATCCTACTGAATTGAACATTGCCTCTTGCACTTTTATAAAAAAACAAAAGTTATCATGCATGACCCACAACAAAATTAGTTTCATGCATTATGTAACGTCAATTACATTTGTCAGGTGTACTTCGCTAGCCTTATGGTTTTCTTAACTCATTTCCGTAGCTAATTGAACTGTAGATAGTAGGTTCCATATCCAACCTTTTTATAGCACAACTCAAGCGTTACATTGTTCTGTATACAATGGTGTAATGCTCCTTTTCCTGTCCATATTTAGGTAAAAAGAAAAAGTACCAGGCCACTTTCTGGATGATCTGTAACATTGTTCTTTGTTGCAGGCAAGCTTCATTTAATAGGTAACTTGCCTTTGATTTCGGGATAGACAATTTTGGTTTTGAGTATGCACAGGTCATCTACTACTAACTAGTCAGGGTTGAACGAACTATGCATAGAATTGATGCCCATCTTATAAATGTTCATGTTGCTCATTTTATTTACTTCTCTAAAATAAGCTTTAAGTATTTTTGTCAGGGAAGAGTTGGAGAAATTGCATCACATGTGCTATGAAATGTTTCCTGAATTACACTAGGACATTGTACTAATTAAAACAAACTGTTCATATATCACAAGACCTGTACATAACCTTTTGTTTTATTAAGATTTATTCAATAAATCTAAAATATCATCTTTCAGGTGGTATTAACCATCACAATTGCATCACACAGAAGTAAAAACATGGTTTTAGTCCCAAGCTACAAACGCATGCCATTGTTCAAATCGCAGCGCTAGGTTTGGTGAAGTGACGAAAAAACATCACCTTAACAACTTATTTCCCTATTCAAATCACTTAATCATGATCCCTTGTTTTCCTCATTTCGGGTAGATGTAGGGCTCCTGGGATGAGATCTTTTAAGGCAGAGCGTGGTTGATATATATATGGATACTTTTTCCTACAAAAAATAGATATCACGAACAAATCAGTTCCGTGATTGGACAATGAACTGTTACCGGGGCACACCACAACTATAGTTAAAGAGGAAGTAGTAATTCAAAGAAAATGCAGTATCCAGAAGAAACAATTTGTAATAGTTAAAAATGGAGTACGTATTTTGTTAAAAAAAATTGGGGCACCACCTCATACCCATTTTAAAGATTTTATAAAAAAATAGTAAGACACAGCAGTTACATTTTTGTTATAGCAGGCAAAAAGAGGGGATTTCAGAATTACACTAGAACTGGAGATGCTTACTGTAGCGGAGCAAGATGTATTGATGGTTATTAACCAAAAAAGGGTGATGTTAGAATTTAAAGAATTGAGTGTACTACCTAGTACGGTGTGACTAGAAACATCATAGTAGTTAAATCCATCTTGTGAGATTAAAAGGATGCCACAATTTTGAAGAATTGAATGAGCTGCTCTACTTTAGTAAGATGTAACTAGGAGCAACAAAATGTAGTACTACCTCCATTATTTTTTAGACAGTCGTTTCAGAATGTTGTTTTAGAATGTGTGCAGTTAATATTTCAAAACTTTGACTGCTATTATACACAAGTGATTTTTCATGTGAAAATGACATTACTAGATTTGTCATCTAAAATATTTTCATATCATTATATTTTTAATAGTTTTATTAACAAGTAATTGTCAGTTGTGTATTGGAGACCATGTTGATGACCAAAAATTAAAAGTACTGTACTGTTATGAAAAATACTAAAATCTTTACTACTATATAAATGAGAGTTGGTGGTGGTTGTTGTCCTCCCTCTTTTCCTCTGTAAGAAAAGCAGCGTGCCGATATATGGGCCGCAAGACAAAAAGGAAACCAACCGCATCTCTCTCTTTTATCTCACGTCCGCTCCCCCCGGTCGGGCCATTAGCCAGTTCTCCCTCCCTGTGACAACTTAAGAGTGCAATTTTATTTTTTGTAAATGTGTGGCATGATTCGATTATTTGGTTAAAAAATATGTGTTTCTGTTGCAATGCACGGGCACTTGACTAGTAGCAGTAAAAATTTAAGTTATATTCAAAATGGTAGCCTTAAGCTATACCCCTGTTAGAAAATGGCAAATTAGTACTACCAATTATTAGGAACTACACATTTTTTCTGTAGCTTTGTTACAACAGCTATACTAGTTTTATGACAAAACGTACCAATGGATTTGCTATAGTAAAACAGGTACTGTTGTGACAAGGGCCCGCTATTGGATCATGGCCAATGCATTTTGTTGAGCGAGAGATGCACCGTTGCAACCAATTGCCTTAGACGGTACATGTGATTGTTATAAACTAGGCTATGAATTTACCATGTTATACTACCTGGCCGCCTGGGTATCTCAGGCTGAATACATACCAAGATTTATATGCTATTATCACAGTGGCAACAGAAAATGGCAGAGGCCAGGGACAGGCAATATGGTCCAAAGGAGCACTGGCAGAGTTGCACTACCTGACTTGTTTCTTCGCATGCACCTAAGCATTGGCCCTCATTTTGTTCACTGTTGGTAGATGTATCACTGTCATATTTTTCTATGATCTCAGAATCGGTGTCGGTGGATGTATCTCTATCATAATCTTCTATGCTCTCGGGATAATTGTCGGTAGATGTGTCACTGTCATAATCTTTTATGATCTCAGCATGCATTACTTCTGCAAAGACGTCACAAAATTACATATCATGATGACATAATAAATAATAAAGTGAAAGGAAATGCAGTAGCCAGAAGATAATGTGTAACTAGACCTTTGAAATAAATTGCCTTTTTTTAAGTATCGCGTGTCTATTTTCTTTAAGATTTGGATGCACTATTGTCGCCTCAAAAAATAAAATGAGTATGCAATATTAGATTCTTGTCACTGCACCAGGGGTAAAGGAATGTCACTTTTTTTTAGATTTGCATTCGTGAATATTAAGGGTAGCTCTTTATTCAATATAGATTTGCCAAAAAAAAAAAAAGAAATAGTCATCGACAAAGTTCCTAAAATATAATTTTGATCACTCATTTCCATTATAATATTATAAAATAAAAAAAAATATATATATATATATATATATATATATATATATATATATATATACATTTTCACGTTACACATTAATATATTAATAGCCAGTTTTCCCCTAAGCGTTAGTAGTTGACCAGCGTCTAGCACCTAATCGTCGCCAGGCGACTGTAATGTTGGGATCGGATTTTCAAATGCAAACACACGGTAAAACTGTGCTAGTCCAGAAAAAACTAGCACATACAATGAAAACAACGATGATAACATAATCACATCACGAATTAAATATTAATACTTAAACAAAAAGTACCGATCTTATGGTTAACCATTACAAAAATAAACAGCCACATGACTTGAGTTTAATAAAGTAGCAGCGGAAACGAAATAATAGTAGTAGGATAAGTTCATCTATTTGCTCAACAGGCAATCGACTAGGGTACACGTCTTAGAAATCTGGATCGTCTTCGTCGTAAACATAAGCAAAGAACTCATAGTCACCTTTCTACTTCTGCGCACTTCTCTGTGAAAAGTTGGCATGTTACAAAGGTGAGGATAAAATATACTCTGCAAGTCTTGGAAACATAATGCATGATAACTATATGTAAGGTTAAAAAATTGAAGGTTTAGTATGGCTCATTTAGTATAAACCAATGTTTGACTTTAAATACGACTAGTAATTTCACAAAATATCATTTGACCAAATGTAGTTGTGATAATTGAACTTGATATGACAACTAAAACAGGTTTTAACCACCTGATTGGCTCTAACCGTCGAACCACAATCTGAGAGTTCTATCCACTCACGGATTTCCAAACCATCATTTTTATTTAAAGCAAAACAATAAAGATTCTACAATGTGAAAGCGTACCTCACTCATCCTTGACCGTGTGCATAGCTACTTAAGTAGTTTTAACTCTGTAGAGTATGTATAGCTTTTCTCACAAGACATGATCGTCTCTTTATGCAATGTTATTAGCCCACTTCCTTTTGGTGTGCCGCAGAGAGATCATAACAGGGCCTTTACAATGTATAACCTCGCTATTAAC
The DNA here is from genome assembly GCA_036346275.1 of Otatea glauca. Lineage (NCBI taxonomy): Eukaryota > Viridiplantae > Streptophyta > Magnoliopsida > Poales > Poaceae > Otatea > Otatea glauca. The sequence continues at coordinate 3,680,845 of CM070733.1, read as the reverse complement.
CTCGCCCCTAAGGTTTTACAGTTGAAGGATTCCATTCACCTAGTCAAAAGCCCCCTCTTTCGCCTTATGGCAAAACCTGTCTCATCTGATACTCATATTCTACCAACTGGCGAAACCAATAACAAGACGCATAAATTAATTTGTCATGTCGTACCCATATAGACTTGTGATTATATGGTAGTGTTCGGTCTATGGTAACACACGCTTTGGTCCTTAATGGATTAGAGCGAAACATTCAGGTCTCGTGCTTTCTGCACCCGCCAAACATCCATCTGCCCCAGTCTAAAATATTTTCCCACTATATTTCATTTAAATAGCAGCAACAATACCAATTGCCGCAACTTCACAAATGAGTTTAAACAATATTTGAAATGATTCTCATAATGGCATAATACCGAAATGTTTAAGCTGGATTAAGCATTTCTACCGCACCATGCTACTCTACTGGTTATCACCAAATAAAATAGCTAATATCATCTAGGGTGACAATGGTTCGACATGATTAATGCCAATGAGGGTATAACAATTCTGGAATTTAACTAGATCTTAAGACTATATTTAAAGTAATTGCATATAAGTAGGCATGTAATAATTTAAAACAACATAAGTATTTTTATAAATTTGGGATCAACATGGTCAAAGAAGACTTGCCTTCGCTGCCTCCTGCTGGTTCTATCTATGACTGTTGATTTGGTTGAGCTTCGACGACGTCGTCTACACGCGAAACGAGAATAAATAAATAAAAGAAATACAAACAAAATTCAAAAATTGAAAAGAAAGGTACCGGAATGTAGAGCTTGAATTTAGAAATTTCAATCATTGGATTTGGAGCGCGAATGGAGAACGGGTTCTCGGAAGTGGCTCAGATAAAAAATCAGAGAAATTGAAAGGGGTGACGTGGCTCAATCTGATTGGCTGGAATTTTGGAATTTTTGGAAAAAAGGATAAATCAAAAGAAAAGCCGGCTAACACGTAGGGCCCATGCGTAAGTGGCTCGGTTCATGGTGAACTGAGTTCACCGAGAGGGGGGGGCACCAATGTGGCAAACCATGATGACGTGGTGTGCCACGCGGAGGCTAAGGCTGATATGGAGGCTAAGGCTGATATGGCAGCCACGCTGCGGGTTAGGGCTAACGTGGTCGCAGACATGGATCCCATGTGGCGAGGTGATGCGGCGCAACCGACACGGCCGCTGTGTCAGCTCGCGGGTGAGATGATGCTGGGGTGGCGTCGGGTTGGCAGGGCATGGGCGGCGCATGGTGCTAATGTGGGTGCAAGCACGGGGCGGCGCAGGCTCTGTCGGAGATGGAGAAGAAGCCTTCGCTGCACGCAAAAACATGACGCACATGACCCGTATCTGAGGCAAAAGAACGCGGGTGTCACGGGGAACACAACGAAATCGACAGCGGCAGCGGAGGCTCACCAACTTTGGTGAGGAAACTTCAAGGGCACGGCGGTGCTAGGGTTCACGATTTGGTCGACTCTGTGCGGGAAACAACGAGAGGAGAGAGGGGGAAAACGCAGTGGCATTTATAGGCTCGAACGCCGAGGAGTTTGGCCCGGATACGACGCGAACGGTCGTGGATCTGGTGGCGGCAGGTGCGGGATTCGGTGCAACGGTGGAGTCCAGCGCTGATGCGGCGGGGATGAAGGGCGTTGTTACTAACCGATGGGGCCCGACGGTTAGGGGCACAGGCGCAGGCGGACCAGGCCGTGCAGCTGGGCTAGCGGAGCGGGGGCGATAGGCCTGGGAAGGCAGGCCAGGCTGAAAGGAGAAGTAGAAGAGACGGCCCGAGCAGTGGAGGGAAGCGGGCCAAGAAAATCGGGCCAAACCGGGAACGACGGTGCGGGGAGGAAATGGGCCGGTGCATGGAAAACGGCCTGCGCGCGGAGATTTTGAAATTAGAAAGAGTTTTTCGATTTTAATAAATCCCAGAAATCGGAAAAGGCCAAAATAAATAGCAAATAATTTAGGGAAAATTCTAGAAAATTCTAAAAAAAATACTTTTAAGCATTTAAAACCTGAATAAATTGTTTTGAACTCATTTCAACTTGTAACATTGGTTCAATTTTGATTTACGTGCATTGGAAAGGAATTTTAAATTCACTAAAATTGGAAAATGAGAAAAATTTAAAATGGATCAAAATTTTGGAATGTTACACGTAATTGGCGTAGGCGGCTAAACGGGAAGGATGGTCTAGCACCTGGGCGCCGCCTAAGAGAACAGTGTTAACAGCCAAAGTAGAGTGTTTGCCTGATTCCCAAAAAGTCGTCCTTTCGTGATCGGAAGTAGTACCAAAGTACTTAAAAGCTGTATTTTTTTTATGAGGGAAACAGTAGGTTGTTAAGTAAGAAAAATACAAAGATCCCGCACATGAGGGCAAAGTCTAACTGATACTTAAGCTGTGTTTGGTCGGAGGTTAAATTAACTAGGTTTGACCGTAACTAAGTTAGATTAGTTTAACCTATTTATTTTGTTTGACAATAAACCTTATTTAGTCTAAAATATTAGTTGATTTGATTGCTTGGTTTCCTACGTTTTTTTGTGTGTGTTCCAAATAGGACCTTATATAATTAACATAATTCTGATTTGAGGTAAAATGTTCTGAATGGTTCAAACTAACTCTGCCTAAGCTAGAGGTGTTTGGCATGTTAAACACCTCAACCTCAAAACCAAACGCTATCTTATTGTTTCTGATATTTATATCATATGAACTACAAAGAGAGACTTTTCAACACTTGATCGATCACATAAAGGTGGAATGAGTTTGAACTTTGAAGAGGTTCATATGGAAGATTGTGACAATCAGGGCACAAAGAGATGTTGCCAAGGGCCTTGCTCATACCACGAGGCACCAACATGCAGTAAATCGTGCACAAACTGGTTAGCTAGTTGTCTTACCTATCTACTTGTTCATACTCCATTTCAAAATATAACAACCGGGCTGGGAGCCTTTATATAGCGAGCGCTCACTAGTTAGTTAACGTCTCTATCTAACTACTAAAATTTTAGCCAAGAAAAATTCTACTCCCAATTTGAAAATTTTGAAATTTATATGAATTCGAAACTTTTAGCTTGAAGGTGCAAACTCTCAACTCATTTCCAACTTTCAAACCTAGCAATTTGATCATTTAGCCCTCTTTGGTAGCGAAACTTTCAACATGGATTTTAAAACTTTCAACTTGCAGATTTCAACTTAGTAGAAAGTTCAACTCATTGAAACTAGCAAAAGAAGTTAACCAGCGAACTTTCACTACATAGATGTAGTAGTACTTGTGAACTAATCTCTCCGATCACAAGTAGTTGTGGTTTTGGATATAGATACAGTTAAACTTTTAAAATTTTGACTATCAATACCTTTTTAAATATTTAAATTTGGTACATAAAAATCATACGTGTAGATTTATCTCGAAAAGTACTTTCATAATATTATAATTTTATTGGGTTTTATAAACATATTATAATAGAAATTAGCAGTCAAAGTTGTGTTTTGGAAACTGAGTCGATGTCCAAAACGACAACTATTTATGATCGGAGAGAGTAGTTTGCTAGCTATTAGCACCTGGAAACTTGGTCTATGTACTTATCTATGCTCTATTTCAAAATACGAGTTTGACACAGCAGAATCATCTATAAAATCGGGTCCTGACCAGATTTGGTTTCGCGTACAAAACCATCCTGTTTTCACTCAAAAAAGGATCCGATTTTGGTTTCAGATTTTAACTTTGCGTTTTCCAAATCTTTGAAGTGTGAAATTTAACTAACAAATAATAGAACATATATGACCCAAGAAGTTGCGAATAAAGGGGTCTAGGGCACTGACCATGCGGTCCATGCTAGGGTTCTTAAAACGAAACCTAGGTTGGTTCCAGGTGGGAACCGATCGAACTTTTGAAGCTTGGTGTAATCACCAAGACTGAACTTCGACCATTAGTTTACTCCCACAATAGGTATAAGACTATAACCAGATGTAGTATTTTTCAAGTAGTGTTTTCTTCATGTGACGAAGCCTGTATAATGTTGGATCAATGGTTGATAAACGTTTACACAGCCTAACTTTATAAATGTGCAGGGCCTTATTTTTGGATATCGAGGGTTGATAACTCAATTACTGAAATTACTTAAACAAATTTTTACATTAACTAGCAGGTTATATTGATGCATTTGGAACGGATAGCAAGGTAGTCAAGGAAAATAAACCAGAGTAATGCATGTGGTACACATGGGAATTTCACACCAGTATAAATAATTTGTATGAAAGAAGTTGCAAGTGAAACGTAAGGTGTTGATTTGCAATAAGACAGGTCACCAAATAACACCTTTTCCAAAATTCTCTAGAGTTAATATGAAAGTATTTTGCAAGATAAATCCAATAACATAATTTTTATGTAATCATTATATAATACATACTTTAACATAATATTAATAGTCAAAAATTTAAAATCTTGACAACACAGATCCCACAATAACTTATATTTTGGGACGGAGGTGTTATGAGATAAGATATTCTTAACCGTATTCGATTGGACTCTATCTCTATGTGTGGGCGAATCCGAATCTATCTCTTGCTACCTTCTACTATATATTGGACACCTCCCTTGTACAAGAGATGAATCTAATAAAGCGTGAGAGAGTTCCACCCTATATTATGTGTGCTCCTTTTCTTGTTCGTGTGATCCTGTTGGTGTGCTGTTGATTGATCGCGGGCGAACGACTACGTTTTACAACACGTTATCAGCACGAAGCTCTACCGAGGCCATCGATCGTGATCATCTACCTGCATCGATCTACACTGCATCAAATTCGTCCTGCGTCACGCGATTAAGATCCTCCACAAGCCCTAAGTAAGTGGATTGCATCTACGGTTTTTCTGATCTTGCAGATCAAGATAATCTCGTATGAGTTATTGTTCATCAATCAATACGAAAAAAAAACTAAGCAATCTTCGGCTGCATCGGCCAACCCCGTGCCCTCACGGCCGTTGGCCACGCCCGCGCTTCCCGATCGCCGGCCGAGACCGCGCTCCGCGCCCGTAGCGCCCTGCGCGCGCTGCATCGACGCCTGTAGCGCCACCGGCCACAACGTCTACCGCGTCGCATCGGGCCGCACCACGCCAACTCTGTCCAGACGCCGTGCTACACGCACATCCGCTCTGCCGCGCCTCGTTGGCCAGCACGCCCGTGCCTTGCGCCTGCAGTTGCCGCTGCCAACCGCCGCCCCCGAGGACCCCGTCCCCCGCGCCCGAAGCACCGGTGACGGCTTTTGCCAACAGGCCGACGGAGGTCCTGCGCCCGAAGTGCCGGCGACGGCGTTGCGCCCGCGTCCCCCATGGCTTCGCGCGCCGCCGTCGTGAGCTCGGCCTTGGCGCTGGCCTGTGGCTTCGCGAGCTGCTGCCGCCAGCGCGGCCTCCGCACCGGCCCCGTGTCTTTGCGCGCCACCGCCGCGAGCTTGCCTCTAGCGCGCCGCCGTCAGGAACTCGGACTCCACACCGCCACAGCAGGCCGCCGTTGCGTGGTCAAGCAAGGTGCGACGACTAGGGTATAACCCTAGCCACCCGGTTGAAGGCCCTCCCCCCGTGGGCCGTGCGGCGGTTGGGCCGAAAGCCCACCCGCATTGCGCAATCAGGCTGCTCCGACCTCTTGGGCCGCATTGCATGTGAGCCACACGCCGCACTTGGGCCGCGCACTGCGCACGGGCCGAAAGGGGTAGATGGGCTGGCAGCCATCCGTTTTTCCAGAAGAAAAATAAAAACTGAAAATGCTATTAATTCTGAAATTGATATTTAAATCCTAGAAATTAGACTTCTAGGTATATGGACTTCTATAAAAATTGGTAAATTGATGTTTAGCACACATAGGAAGTTTCATACTCTAGGTTTTTTTTTCTAGCTTCATGCCATATTATGTGCTGGAATTTATTTTCTGCTATTTAAGTAATTCTGAAAATTGCTTGGAAAATTAGCAGGAAATGCTAGAAAAATATGAAAAATTATGTATGACCCATTGTTGTATGTTATGTTGCTGGATTCATTTTCCTTAGCATTGTTACATGTTAATATGTGTTGGGATTCATTTTTCTGTCATTAAGTAAATTCTGCAAATTGCTTAATCATTAACATAATATTATGAAAAATGCTAGGAAAATTTCATATAGCATATTGAATACTCCATAGCTCTGAATTTATTGTCCTAGCATAATTCCATATTGATATATGTTGAGATTTATTTTTCTGTTACTTGGTAATTATGAAAATTGCTGGATAATTAGCAGAAAACTATGGAAATTGCTAGAAAATTCTGGGAAATTTTAGATAATTATCTACTGAATAGATATAGACCAAGCTTTACTGATTAAATAGTGAGCATGCAATATAATGATTTTACCAGTAGTAAAAGTCGTTTTGCACAAATAGAAATAGGATATGTTGGACATCGCAAAAGGGGAACCTATCAAGCTAAATGGCAATAATTACATTCCCCGGGCAATGAATACTAAGATTAATTTGATAGCTCGATCTTTTGGGGCTACTGTTTTTCCAGCCTAAAACTGGTACCCCTGCTCTTCCTGAAGCTGCCAGATGTACGGCTTTGCACCTCCTGAGGCACCATCTTCATACGGTCATTGATCTAACATTATGTAATCAGAAAGTTACTAATGCTAAAAAGATCGACAAGATATTGTGCACATTCCACCCCAATATGAGGATCTCGCGTAATGATATTGCCGCTAAATCTAGGAAGTACTTCGAGCTTATATGCATTTTTGCTAGAAGCAGAAAAGCAAGATGAACTCCTGGTGAAGAATCATCACGTACTTCCTAATGGGAGTTTTGTAATGCCCGAAGCACATGCAAATACTCAACAGGCTAGCAATAGCCATGGCTGCAGAAAAGGCCAATGGAATAAAGGGGATAAGTGGAAGAATAACATATCAAATAGAGGAAGAGGCAATTCATAAGTGGAAAAGTAAAGGCAAAGGGACAAAGGCTTCCAAAAGTAAGGCCGCTAACCCTGAATAACCCTATTTAAGTAAAGATGCACTGACCATTGGTCATGCAACTATCGCATCCCAAAGCATGTGGTAGACCTTTACATGCAATCCATTGGAAAACTAAATAAGACCTGGGGAAATAAGATTAAGCCACCCTTCACCGTTCAACCTGTTGTTGATATGGATGTTGAGAAGTGTGATGATATGATGTCGAGGAGTCCCAGGAGGGCACCTACGTCTCATAAGGAGACCTCGATTAGTCTCCTAAATATCCCTTCACTTTGCTATGTCGATGCCACATATTCCTTATAAGTCTCCTTATCAGTTTAGCCCTAGTTCCTGAACGAACATTTGGTCTACGCTCCTGTTGAGCGATTATCACTCGAAAATTGAATAAATTGATATTTTTCAGATATTTGATTAATTGTGCTATGTTTGTTCTATATACTACAATTTGTTTCTGATGCGATAATTGTTTGATTGTTAAATCATACTTCCAATATAAAACAAAGTATAATCTGATGGCGGAGAAGAAAATCTGTCTAGAAGACAATTGTACCACACTAAGTGAATTGAAAATATTATGACTATCGCCAGAAGTGATACTCTCATGGTTGGCACTGGAAGAATGCTATATTATACCCTGAGTCCAGTCGCACTCCTTTAATCGTTTTTCGTATGGAGATAGTGAATGAGGATGGTACAGAATACCTACTCACTACTAAGTTTAATGGGTGTAATAAACGTGTGGTTAAAAGTTCCATTTATTCTCCTCCGGATTATGCTATGCACATATAAAACCTGAAGTTTGTGTTGCAATAAAAACCCAAAAATATTTAAGATCTAGCAGATCGACCGGGTTACCCTGAGTTGAATAGTATAAGAAGAATAATTAATATTTCTGCTGGCCATATCATAAAGTCTTTCCTAGACCTGAAGTTTTTCTTATGCCCTGGTTGTGCTAAAGGAAAGCTCATTCTTAGATCTTACCAAAAAAGTTAGGAAAAATCACTGAATTTACTGGAGAAAATTTAAGGTGATATCTATGGACCTGTTCAGCCCCTGTTGGGCTCCTTTTGAGAAATTTTATGGTACTGATAAATGCTTCTACTAGATGGTCCTATGTATGTCTCTTATCTATAAGAAACTATGCTTCTGCCAAAATTATTAAATTAAGAGCCTACTTTCCAGAAGAAAGTATCAAGTCTATTCAAATAGACAATGCTAGCGAGTTTACCTCAAAAGCATTTAATGTTTATTGTATGGCTCTGGGAGTTAATGTAGAGCATCTCGTACCTAATGTCCACACTTAAAATGGCCTTAGGAGTCATTATATTAAAAGAATAAAAACTTATTGCTTGGCCCCTCTTGCAGAATAGTAGGCTTTCCACCAGTTGTTGGGGCCACGCAGTGCTTCATACTGCGGTATTAATTCAACTTAGACTAACTGCACATCATGAAATTTTCCCCGTTGCAGATAGTGCGTGGAAAAGAATTAAGTATTCCCCATCTGCGAAAATTTAGCTGTATTGTATACATGCCAATCTCTCCACCACAGCGTACCACCATGGGACCTTACCGGAAGTTGAGGAACTATGTAGGTTATGAATCTTCGTCATGTATTAAAATACCTAGAGCCTATGACAGGGGATCTGTACACGACTTGGTACGCTGATTGTACTAAGGACATTTTTCGGCATTAGGGGGAGATAAGTACCACATTAGAGAATGCCGAGTCCTTAGATCCACGACTACGTAGGTGAACTTGAAGTTGAGAGGATAATAATCTGCAATAAATAAGCTTATAATCGCCAAATGCCCGCATTGTTCATAAGGAGTGAAAAGATCTCATATACCGCAGATATGCACTGAAAGAGTGGAAATACCCTAGAAGGATATTGAATCCACTCTTGACCCTCATGATAAAAGAGGGGAGGCCTCCAGTGCGGGACTCAATTCATGAGACGTCTGCGAATTAGAGAACCAAACAAATGAGAACACTACCCATGACAGTGGAAGAAGCTCAACTTGATGTTGAGAAAATCCCTGAAGTGAGCTATCCTGGAGATGGTAACATCCCTGAAGTGATCAATCCTGAAGATGACAACCCCAGCATATATTTGTGCGCACAACCCCACGCTGGGAAATCGGAACACCCAGACTCCACCGTTGTGGGAAATCACGAGGAGCTGGAAGAAATTTATAAAGAGATATCCCTGAAGTGATGCAGGAGAATTGTATAAAAGAAAGACTACAATTGTCGACATATAATTGCCTCTAAAATTGCTAAAGCTGGATCCAGAACCAAAGTCCATGGCAGAGTGCCAGAAGCGCTCAGATAGGGTCAAATGAAAAGAAGCAATTGAGGCAACGCTCGCTTATTTAAAGGAAAGCTTTGGTCCCGTTGATCAAACACCTCCTAAAGTAATCCCTGTAGGATCAAATGGGTTTTTCTTCCGGAAGAGAAATGAAATACCCAGGTGGTGAGATATAAAGCGAGGCTTGTAGCATAAGGGTTCACGCAGAAACCTGACATCGATTACGATGGAATATATTCTCCTGTAAAGAGTGGAATAACGTTCCGAAAATTAATATTAATGGCAGCAAGCTTAAACTTATCAATGCAGTTGATGGAAGTAGTGACCGTATATTTATATGAGTCACTGGATACGGATATTTACATAAGAATCCCTGAAGGAGTTACAATTCCGAATCCTAATAACCGCAACATGTATAGCATCAAACTGAAGAGATCGCTATACGGATTAAAACAGTCGGGGAGAATGTGGTATAACTGACTTAATGAGTTCCTCCTGAAGAAGGAATATTGCCCCTGTGTGTTCATAAAGAAATCCCAGAATGGATTCTGTATCATCTCAGTTAGATGTCGATGATCTGAATATCATCGGAACCACATAGGAGATAGAGGAAGCAAATGCTTACCTCACGACGGAGTTTTGAGATGAAAGATTTGGATAAAATAAAATTTGCTTACGCCTGCAGCTAGAGTATTTCCCAGAAGGAATCTTTGTACACCAGTCTCCCTATACTCAGAAGGTATTGGAAAGGTTTAATGTGGATAAATCGCATGGTCGTAAGATCCCTTGAAGTGGATAAAGACCCTTTCAGACCAAGGATGGGAAATGAGGAAGTCTTAGGACCTGAAGTCCCATATCTAAGTGCCATTAGAGCACTTATGTATCTCGCGAATTACACAAGGTTTGATATTGTATTCGCTGTGAATTTGCTGGCAAGACACAGTGCAGCCCCAACCAGAAGACATTGGGCTGGTGTTAAGACTTTACTCAGATACCTCCAAGGTACTCAAGATCTTGGGCTATTTTTCCAGAAGAACCAAGATTTAACCATGGTGGGATATAAGGATGCTGGCTACCTGTCCGATCCCCACAGTGCCAAATCACAGACTGGTTCTGTGTTTCTCTGCGGTGGTGCAGCCGTTTCTTGGCGGTCTTGTAAACAGACTTTGGTGGCTACTTCTACCAATCACTCAGAGATCATAGCTTTTTATAAAGCCTCACGTAAATGTGTTTGGCTACGACGTGTGATTAACCACATCCAGAAGTCATGTGGCCTTAAAACCGTTGATACCCCCACGATTATCTATGAAGATAATACTGCTTGTGTTGCACAAATGCAATTGGGTTATGTAAAGAATAATATCACGAAGCATATTGTTCCTAAGTTTCCTATCCTCACGAACCCCAGAAGAACGGTGAGATAAAGATATTGCAAACTAAGTCAGGTGAAAATCTTGCAGATTTATTCACTAAATCCTTACCAAAATATACATTCCAAAGATGTGTTAATGGCATTGGAATGAGACGACTTTGAGATATACAAAGTTCAGGGGGAGTAAATCCCTGAACCATGACCCTTTGCATGATCCTGAAGATCATGTTTTAAATCCTGAAGATTATAAGTTGTACTCTTTTCCCTTAGTGAGTTTTCCTGAAGTTTTCTCACATAAAGGTTTTTAATGAGGCAACTAGTATAACACGGAGTGCGAGTGCAATGTACTCTTTTCTCTATCCCCTTTTTCCCACTGGGTTTTTGGGAGGAGTTTTTAACGAGACATGTGTATTACGCGGTATTCGCTCAAGGGGGAGTGTTATGAGATAAGATATTCTTAACCGTATTCGGTTGGACTCTATCTCTATGTGTGGGCGAATCCGAATCTATCTCTTGCTACCTTCTACTATATATTGACATCTCCCTTGTACAAGAGATGAATCTAATAAAGCGTGAGAGAGTTTCACCCTATATTCTGTGTGCTCCTTTTCTTGTTCATGTGATCCTGTTGGTGTGCTGTTGATTGATCGCGGACGAAGACTACGTTTTACAACAAGAGGAAGTAGTAAAGAACACCTCGATAATTATTGTTAATCACGTTGTATCGAATTCAAATAAGCTAGCCGAATTTCTAGTTATAAAGAAATATTGTCGAAGGTCATTTGGCTTACTGAATTGCACACAGCCACTTCTTTTTAGGGGTACAAGCTGACACACACAACCCACGGATGCCACGCTCACACGTGTGCGTCCCCTATATATACTACTGAATTAATTTGAAGGCTCGCGACCTTTGAAGCATGTAAACACGTTGTTCTATTGAACACGTACAAGTATGTATATCCATTTTAATTTTCGGTGAGCACAGATGTGCTTGGACGTTGCCCAAGCGAGCTACGCTCTGTCCTCCATGTGACTACCCCAACCGGTCACCCCTCGTGAACCAGGGAAAAAACTCACTGCATACTGCATGTTGTGCATACCCGTCTACGATCAGCACCACCTCATTAACTTCAGCAAAATAATCTTAGGTGATAAACAACCTAAAAGCTGGTAACAGCGCTACATACAACCTAGTCAGATAAAATATGTTCACCCCTAAAACTTCACCATGGTAATTAATAAACCAGCTACAGTCATGAGCCTGTTCGCTGTTTACCAGAAGTATATTCGACATAATAATGAAAACAGCACGTCAACTACACTAACCGGCCTTTTCAGCAGTACCATTTTCAGCAGGCTCATATGCTTGATATGGCACCACGCTCATTGGTCGAGGGGCTGGACGGCCTCCGAAGTCTTCTCGAAAGAACTCGAAATCGGGCCCAAAGTTGAACCTGACTTCACAGTTTGGCTCATCAGGCAGTGTATACAGTGACGCAGCTGGGTAGTATCGCCCTCCAGGAATGTCCACAAAGGCGGTGCCCTGGCATACCCCATTCTTGAAGTAACATATCTCACTTCCTGCATTTGCAAGAACCATAAAAATACTGAAATTGATTATTTGATGACAGGCCATCGAGGTTGAACAAATAAAGCAATGGCTACTTGAAAGTAGGATATGCCATATAAGTGCAAGACAACCATTGCTGGGATAATGGTTTCTGTATAGAAAAACAACTAACAAGGAAACACCTTTGCTATCATGCAGGCAAAACATAGTGTAATCAAATGGTTCATAAAAAGGTAAAACGATGGCTGTATATGCATTGAATACCCAACATCAAAACTTTTCAATCAGAGATAAAATGGGGTAATTAAAACCTTTTAATCATTACCAATAGGATTTTTTCATTTCACCATAAGAAAACAAATAACAAAGAAACACCTTTTTATTCATGGAGGCACAACATAATGGAAGAATATAGGAAGGTGACTGGATATGTAAAAGCCCAAATATAAAAGTTATACCATAACATCATAACTTTTCAATCAGCACCAATGGAGTAATAAGACACTTCGATTGAGAACCAGAAATATCAATACTGCTACCATTGTACATAGCAACAGAAGGGCAAAAGTGATCTCCCAGCATGGCTTTGATGTAGCAGGAAGGCAGATGACAGCTTGGAATAAGGGTGGTAGAGTGTGATAGGGAGGCAGCAAAGGTGTGCTGCATGATTGCAACAGGTTCATTTCACCTGATTATTTCAGGTGATGCAATGAATTGGAGATTCAGTATTTTATTCCTTTATTTTTGTTGATTTCACAATGCACCACTTACATCGTTTCTCAAAAATTTTGTTATAACATATAACATTTACTTAGTAAGCTTTGTTTCTCTTTCTGCAACAGAGTTGGATCGGCTTCTTTTACTCACGTTTTGTTCTTGTCTATCTTGGTAATAATCTAACTTGATTAATTCTCAGTCAATGGTTAGCCTTTTTTCAGGGTGTTATTTTGATGGAATATGCTCAGTAGTTACAATCTTTCTACAACATTGTACATCATTTTGAACAGAAAACAATTAGGTAAATTCATCTATGCATTAGAGCTGATTATGGTCTTTGATTGAGAGGCAAATAATTCCTATACTAATTGTAGCAAATACAAGCAAACTGTATGAGTTATACTTCCTTTTAGGAGAGCATCACTTGACATGCAAATGCTTTTAGTTTTATGTTTTGGCTTTATGGATCGGATTGTATGTTGCATTCACCACTATGCTTCTGCACTAAATCCCTCTGCAATTCAGATGAAAAGAAGTGCAAGATACTTTAGGTTTTAGAAATATTAGAATATGAGTTAATGTGTGGAAACTACTTTCTAGTGTGTGTGCAATGCAGATATAGTTATTTGAAACACAAGCAAATACCCTGCAGTGTCCAAACAGGGATCTGGAATTTGCATGAGGGGTGAATGGGGAAACGAGGTCCCCACATCAGAGAGGAGTGTGGGTAGCTACCAACACATTCGTGAAGCATGGGCAATTCAAGGATGTACCAAGGACTAATGATAACTTAGGGTGTGTTTGGTTCAAGGACACAGGGTGGATGGGATGGCCCCATCCCAGTTTTTCTACTCATCCCGCTGTTTGGTTGGATGGTTTGGGTGAATGAGGGCATCCAAGAGAAAGGAATATTCTTTGTAGATGCTGGATGGATTGATCCAAGGAATTTGGCCAGATGAGGCCATCCACTCGCGCGCTCGGCACTGGCAGGCTTCTCACGTGCGCGCTCGGCACTGGCAGGCTTCTCACGTGTGCGCTTGGCACTTGCGCACCCTCCTCCCGCAGGGCACCGACAGGAGTGCTCCTCTCTTCTCCCGCATGGCGCCGACGGGCCGCCTCCTTCCTCCCGCACGGCGCCGACAGGCGCGCTCCTCCCTCCTCCCGCCAACATCGACGGTCTGCCTCCCTCCCGCACGGCGCCGATGGGCGCTCTCCTCCCTCCTCCCGCACGGCGCCGACAGGTGCGCTCCTCCCTCCTCCCGCACGGTTTGACCTCGCCACTGGTCCGATCCCCCTTCCCAGGCCGCGCCAACGCCTCCTAGGCCACGCCGATCCCCCCTCGGGCCATCCAAATATCATCCCTCCAACTAAACAAAAATTTGGCTCATCCTATCCATCTCTCATCCCTCCAACCAAACGTGAGCTTGGATGGCTGCATCCCTACCAAGATGGATAGCCCCATCCCATCCACCCTTTGCCCTTGAACCAAACGCACACTTAGTTAACAATATATTTTTACTTCTCTCAACATAAGTGCATAATTGTTGTATATGATTTATAAACTTTTGAAATCCTAATTCTTTGTTGTAAAAAACAAGTGTATGAATGTTCACTTATTTCAAAACAAATTTCTTTCTTGCATCTGTTATCCTAAAAGCTAAATACCTCATTTCTGTAATTCTGCAATTAGTTTATGATATCAAGTACTGCATGAGAGAAAATTCAATCTTAACTATTTCTTGCATCTGTTATCCTAAAAGCTTCTTATTTGCAAAACAGCTGGTTTTTCTTTTGCGACAATGGCATGTGTTGTCTACTTGGCACGGCAATCTACCACTACAGAAATGAACTAACACAAGTACTCACCAGGAACTGGATCAGGCATCTTTTGCTCATCCTTCAGAACTTCTACAAGAAAAGGCAGTCCTTTGTAGTGAACCAGGTCAGGTTGCTTGGGCTCATAGTGCTCCCCTTCAGGCAGAGAAATGTAGAACCCCAGCACATCTCCTTCGCCGTAGCCTTCGTCCGCGTACTTGGACCTCCATGCCTTGTGCACCTTGGAGCCATCCATGTCGCGGTATCCGAAACCAAACCCGTCGCAGCCGACGGGTGTCTGGAGGTCAGCACTGTTGGTGGCCCAGCCAAGGCGGGTGTGGCCAGAGGGGCCAAGGTGCAGGACCTTGACCTCAAAGTACCAGGCGCCGGTCGCGACACCGCGGGTGGCGCGTATCATGCGGAAGCCCTTGGTGCTGCCGGCGGTGAGGCGGTCGTCCGAGAGCTCGATCCTCTCGGACTTGAAGACGCGGGAGAGGAGCACGGGCAAGCCGGGGGCGTCGTCGTTGCGCTCGGCCGCGAGGCGGGGCGCCGGGGTGAGGAAGAACTCGTCCTCGCCACAGGAGGGCGTGGGGCGGCGGCTGCCGTTGGGGCCGGCGGGGGCGTGGGCCGGCTGCTTGGCCTTCTTCTTGCCCTTGCGGGAGGCGGGCCTGGTCCAGACGCTGTTGCTGTTCTTCTTCTTGGACTTCTTGCTCGGCGGGGCCGGGGGCGCGAGGCTCATGTGCTTCCTGGCGTCCGAGGCGTTGATCCCGTCGTCTTCGGCGTCGCCGAGGGCATCAGCGGGCACGTCGGAGGAGGCGAGGGCGTTGGCCGGTGCGACGGCGGAAGCATCAGCGTCGGAGAAGGGGGTGTCGGGGTCCGCGGCGGCGGGGGTGGCGTCGGAGGTCGGGGTATCGGCGGCGAGCAGAGACGAAGGCGCGGGTGGGGAGGCATTGGACGAGGGCTGCATCGCGGGCGGGGGTGGCGAGGGAGGGGACGCGTCGGCCATCGGGGTTGGAGGGGATCAGAGGAGGCGGCGCTTTCGGAAATCGGAGGGAGGGAGGCAGGGAGCGTGCGTTTTGGTGTGATTTGGGGGTTTTTGCCCGTGGGTTTTGGCCTTTTGGGTTCGCGAGCGCGAGGAGGCGCGAACGCCAACGCCAACGCCAATTCCAATGCTTCCGCTTCTGCGAGGATGACGATTCGTCAGGCGGGCGGCGCTCAGGAGGGAGGGGAATGTTGAGGAACGCCATTATCGAATAGTCGGGGTTCCGACGCATCTAAAGTGGAGAATGCGAAGAGAGAGACACGTGTTTAGGGAGAGCGAAAGCGGAAATTCTTTATTGCTAATGAATTCTTCAGCATACATGGGGACCCTCCTCCTTTATAGCGCTCTCTAGGGTTTGGCGATAAGGGACCACATGGGCTGCGATGGGCTTTAGGGTTTCTCAACACTCCCCTTGGGCCCTTTGTCGCGAGATGCATATGCCTCATTAAAACTCCGGAAAAACCCAGTGGGAAAAATACTTGGAGAAAGAGTACATAGCATACGCTATTATGTTGCATTTAATTGCCTCGTTAAAACCTTACGCAAGAAAACTTCATGAAAAACTTGCTAAGGAAAAGAGTACAATTCTCCCAACTTCAATTGCTAATCTTGAGATTCATGTTGGGTATTCATAATTCATGCTCAGGATTCATGTGGGAGTATGTGACATATCTCCCCTAAAATCTGCACTTCTCTAAGTCTCATCATCCCAATTCCTTTCACGCACCTTTCAAAGGTAGATTTGGGAGTGATTTAGTGAACAAATGCAAGATTTTCACATGACTTAGTATGCAATATCTTGATCTCGTTCATCTTATGCAATTCATGAGCATAGAAGAACTTGGGGTTGATATGCTTCGTGAGATTGCTCTTCACATATCCCATTTGTGCTTGGGCAACACAAGCTGCATTATCTTCATAAATTATTGTAGGAGTTTGCTCAATGTTCAAACCACATAACTTCTGGATGTGGTGAACCATTCTTCTGAGCCATGCACATTCACGAGATGCTTCATACAAAGCGATGATTTCCGAGTGGTTTGTCGACGTCGAGACAAGAGTATGCTTAGACGACTTCCAAGAAATTGCTGTTCCTCCACATAGGAAAACATAGCCAGTTTGGGACTTGCCAGTATGTGGGTCTGATAGGTACCCAGCATCGGCGTAGCCAACCAAATTCAATTCATTGTTTCTTCGAAAAAGCATCGAGGTCTTTGCTTCCTTGGAGGTAACGGAAGATGTCCTTGATCCCTTTCCAATGCCTTTTGGTGGGTTACTCAGATCAGATCGAGCTAGCAAATTCACAAATAACGCAATGTCAGGCCTAGTGCTATTTGCAAGGTACATGAGCGCTCAATTGCACTCGAGATATGGGAATTACGCTCCCGGGACTTCCTCCCTCTTCTCTAGGTGCAGATGGATCTAGGTGCGCTTGGAGTGACCTTCCAACCATTGGAATCTTTGCAGGATATGATTTTTCAAAATCAAACCTTTCCAACACTTTACGTGTGTAGGTTGATTGATGTACCAAGATTCCTCCTTGGACATGTTCAAGCCGCAAGCCTAAACAAAACTTGGTTTTACCCAAATCTTTCATTTCAAACTCGGACTTCAAGTATGAGCATGCCTCTTCAATTTCTTCATCCGTCCCAATGATGTTCAAGTCATCTACATAGACGGAGATTATCTGAGAATCCATTCGAGGATCATTGTATAAACACACATGGACAATCTTCATTTGTTTGTGTAGCCTTTCTTGCAGAGAAAGTCACTCAGCGATTGTACCACATTCTTCTGATCGCTTGATCCATACGGTGATTTCTCCAATTTCACATGCATGCAGTTTCTATTTGCTCCATCTTGGTTGGGATAGGAATTCCTTAGGTACTTTCATGTGTATCTCGAATCCAAGTTTCCATATAGGTATCTTTGTGACAACATCCATTAGCTTCATTCTCAACTTCAAGTTGATCGCCATTGAGATCAAATATCTAAAGGTAATTCCTCCCATGACCGGAGAATAGGTTTCTTCATAATCAACTCCGGGACGTTGAGTGAAACCTTGAGCTACAAGCCTAGCTTTGTACCTTACAACCGTTGTTTTCATTTCTCTTAGAACAAAGACCCATTTGTGACCTCACGGGGTTTATATTGGGAGGTGTGCGGCATACGGCTCAAACACCTCTCTCTTGTTCGAGAGACTAACTCTGCAGAGGATTGCCTTTTTCCATGCTTCCCAATCTAGCCTTTTCTTGCACTCTGCGAGATGCGAGCTCGGGATCATGATCAATGATCGAGGCAATCTTCTTTATGAAGTATGCATCAACGTTGGTCGTTGCTCTATTCGAGGATTCTCTGTTATTACAAAGTTTATGGCCATTTCTTCATGGGGTGCTTCATGCACTTCTACTTGCTCTTATTTGCTTTCCCTATCGCAGAGCAAGTTCCTTTAGCTTTTCATCGCCTATGTGTGCGCACACATTATTTTCGCGACTTCTGCAGTGGAAGATTCAAGTCCGAATTGCCTTTCCTTTTGGCTTCTTTCGGTGCGTGTCTCAACGGCTCCCCTTCTTTCCTTGGGGCATTTTCGTGATTGGTTGTGGTAAGTCCTCTCGCTTGATTTTCTCCAGGCGTCTCCGGGTACTTTGGGTTTGAGGAGCAGTTACTGCTCTTTTTCTTTGAGGCCTCACGAGCAGGTTGAGGATACCTTCTATTTTCTTTGGTATTTCCACCCTCTCGGTGCATTTCTTGCGGGTACATGCGACTTAACCACGCCCTTGAGATCACAAAATGATCAGCGGTTCATTTGCTAAATTCGCAAATCAATTATCTTCGGACTTCTTGATTTGCTTCATTAGTGCGGGGTCATGTGCGGGGATCGGTGGAATGCCATATGATTTCCGGCATTTTTCATCCAAAGGTTGATTTCCTCCCTAATGACGGAAGCGATCCTCGTCAAAGATGCAATCAATGAACCGGTCAGTATGCAAATCTCCGATCATGGGTTCCAAATACACGATTATGGATGCACTTTCATAACCAGCGTATATCCAGACTTGCGGAGAGGGCCCATTGCGATCACGAGGGGTGGTATAGGTACATATACCATACACCCAAATTTTCTAAGATGGGAGATCTTGGGATAATCCGTGCACAAGTTGCATAGGAGAATGGATGTTGTAGGCCGACGGTCTAAAATTGATAAGAGCTGCTGCGTGCAGGACTGCGTGTCCCCAACAAGTGTTGGGCAAGTTACAACTCTGCAAAAGTGGTCTGGCAATGAACTTAATCCTCTTTATTAGTGCTTCTGCTAGTCCATTCTACGTATGGACGTGCGGTACGGAGTGCTCAACTGCTATCCTGTTCTTTGTGCAATAATCATCAAATGCCTTTGAAGTAAATTCTCGGCATTGTCCATTCTGATGGACTTCACGCGATGATCAGGGAAAGCATTCTTAATTCTTATGATCTGCGAGATCAGCTTTGCAAAAGCATGGTTTCTTGTTGACAACAAGCATACATGCGACCATTTCGAGGAAGCATCGATGAGCACCATAAAGTATCGAAACGGCCCTGACAGGGGCTGAATCGGACCGCAAATATCCCCTAGATGCGTTCGGGAATGCAGGATTTCACTTTGCACTTTCATGACAGAGGGTCTAGTTATTAATTTCCGGTGGCACATGCAGGCACACAAAATCTTCATGATTCGGAAATTTTTAACATTTATGCCATGACCACGTGAGTTGTTCACTATATTTCTCATCATTCTAAGACCGGGATGACCTAATCTACCATGCCATAAAGAAAATAATTGAGCTTCTAAAAGCAGTTTTCAAGGAAGTATACACTTGGTGCATGAATATTCGTGTAGTACAACCCGATTCATATGAGGACATTTTTCTAATACCATTTTCCACATACCGCGTGCTTCACAATGCACAAATATTCTTTGCCATTTTCTTCATTGGTTTCTACGTGAAAACCATTGGCGCGGATGTCTTTAAAGCTTAGAGAGTGCGCGTTGATTCGAGGTACAAAAGGGCTTCTTCAATTACCAAAGTTGTACCCATAGGCAATATAATAGTGGCTCTTCTGAGCCGATTACATATGAGTCGCTTCTGCGATCGTAGTAATCTTTCCAGCGTTCTTCGTGATCATCGAAATACTTAGACTCTCTTAAGATGGTATTTGTTGTGCCACTATCAACAATGCATATCTCTTCCATTTGGGCGCTACGATTTCTAGATAAAAGAAATATAATTCCAATCAAGCAGAGGCAAAATAATTCAAATATTGCTTGTAAATGAAAGAATCTTGGAATAAAGAATAAATTGCATATTTATTCATGAGAGAAGTATGCTCTTCTAGAGCTTACTATTCATTATTCAAAAGAAAATGCTAACAACCATGATCTAAAAGAAAATGCGATTCATGCATTTAAATGGCGGTGCTGCGGTTTGATCGTTACGCTCGACGCAGAGGTTTGGCGTCCTGCGAGGACCCTAGACCGATTGTCGCTGGAGCTTCTTGCCCCAAGAACGATCTTTACGTTCGATGCCCAAGTGAGATAGTTTGACCGGGCGGGGCAGTTCTTCAAACTCACGATTCACAATTCATGATTTCAAAATTTCGACATTAGATTCTGCGTGTAATCTAATAGAAAATGGTTGCAATAAGCATAAAGAATGAAAATAAATTTCCATGCATTGCAAATATTCAAAATAGAGCAATGAATTCAAAATTCATAAAGAAAATTCATAAAACAGAGAAATAAAGCTAGAAAAATTAAAAGCAGAGCCAAATAATCTTACGGATTTTCCGCAATTTTTCAAAAAATTTCGCATTTTTTTCTCTTTCTTTTCTTTTCCATTCTTTTCTTTCTTTTTTTTCTTTTCTTTTCTTTTCCTTCTACGAAAGTGTCTCTGGGCCTTCGGCCCATTTAAGCGTCTTGTGTGCTAGGTAAAACCCTAGCCGCCACATCCTCCCTGCCGCCGTTTTCTTCTTCGGGCGTCGACCGAGTAATCTGTGGCCGAATCGGTGGCACATGCATGCGCGGCGACGGGGCGGCGAGGTCGACAACCGCGACCGAGGAGGCGAGGCGGCGACCTTGGTACCGAGCGGCTGCGAGCCGGAAGCCAAAGAGACGGCGCTTGGGCACTGCCTTGTGTGGAGAGGGCCGACGGTGGCGAAGGCGGGGCCGAGGCCGGGCGCGCCGGGCGTGGCGGCAGCGGCCGAGCCGAACCGGTGGCGGCGGCGCGGAGCGCGCGGAGGCGCAGCGTGTCCCGGCGAGCCAGGCGACCTCGTCTGGTGGCGGCCGTCGCGGCGCGCGGCGACGAGGCTTCGTCTGCGGGCCCGGTCGGTGCGGCGCGCGTCTTGTGGCGAGCGGCGGCGGCGGCGGCCGAGCGCGTCGGAGGGGAGCTTCTGGAGGCGTCGGCGTGAGGCGAGTGCCGAGGCGGCGCGACAAAGCCGAGGCGACGGCGGCCGAGGTGAGCTTCATGCTCGGCGGTCGGCCGGCGATAACGCTTCTTGCGCGTTTGCCGGGCGGCGGCGGCCGGTTTCTTCGTGCGGTGTGGCGGCGTGGCGCAACCCGGCGAGGCGGAGCCCGGCGCGATCCGGCGGCGGCGCTCACGTGGCGGAGGCCGAGGCGGCTGCGCGAGCCGGCGGGCCGCCAGGCGGCGGTTGCGCGGCGGCCGGGGAGGCGCGGCCGTGCGCCATGGCGGCAACCGTCTGCGGCCGAGCGAAGCGCGACGGCGGCGCGCTTCGAGAGGCGCCGCAGCGATCTTTGGGAAGAGCGGCGCTTAGCCGGTGGCGACACGCGGGGGCTGCGAGCCGGTGCGGCGACACGCGGTAGGCCGGCGGCTCTCCTTGTGCTTCGAGCGCGCAATCCAAGGCAACAATGGCGCGGCAATGGCGGTGCCGGCGCGCCGCCGCTTCTTCTTCCGTCTGGCGTGGCGGCGCCGCGATAAGCGCTTCAAGCGCGCGACGGCGGAGCGCGCGGCGCGGCGGCGTGGTGGTGGCGGCGGCGGCGGTCAGCACCGCAGACGAGCCGATCTATGTGTGCGGCGATCGTCCGTCCGGGCGCGGCGGCGTGCGGCGGCGCTTCGGGCGGCTGGACCGAGGCTACGACGGCGGCCGTCGGCGGCGCGCTGCGTCTTGAAGACCGAGGCGACGTCGATTTCTTTTTCTTTCTGTGATGAGCGATAAAAAAAGCGTAACCGTGCTAGTAGTTTCGAGCGATCGCCGTGTAACCGTACACGTGGCGAAAGCGGTACAAAATCGTAGGATAGATGCATGCGAAGAAAACGACAAGCGTTTAGATTCAATTTCCAAATCCTACCTCTTCTCACCTTTTCAATTCTGATCTCCGTAGAGCTTCGTGCTGATAACGTGTTGAGGAACCTCGCTATCGAATAGTCCGGGTTCGAACGGATCTGAAGTGGAGAAACGAGAAAGAGAGAGACGTGTTTAGGAGAGCGAAGCGAAATTCTTTATTGCTAATGAATTCTTCTTGTACATGGGGGGGACCCCCCTCCTCCTTTTATAGCGCTCTCTAGGGTTTCGGTATAAGGGATCACATGGGCCTGCGATGGGCTTTAGGGTTTCTCAACAGGGAAAACGTGGAGGGCGGCACGGCGCTTGCGATCTGCAGCGGTGGAGCGCCTACGCGGCCAAATCCTGCTCGTTTGAATTCTGTGTGATCACTGAACCTGCATTGCATTGCAGTGATCAGATGTCACGTCCAACACCGCGCGCTCAGAGCGAATCTGACCGCACGGCTAAACACTCCTCGTCTGAGTTCTGACTTCTGTCTGTGTGAGTGATCACTCGAAACTGCATTCTATTGATCAGAGCCAGGGTTTACACTTAACACTATCAAACGGAGATGGAAATTGGAGCTCCTCTCGGTATCGACTTTCGCCGAACGGTTTGCATGTAAATTTTTTTCAATTCAGCGATCAAAAAGCGGCATAAAAAGACGAAAACCGACCGGTTTGACTGATTTTATTCGATTTTCGATCTAGATCGGCACACTTAAGAACTGACTTTTGATTTTGATTTTCCACCAATTTTATTCGATTTTTGACCGGTTTTGTTCGATTTTCGACCAGTTTAAATCAAAAATCAGCACATTCAAGGAAAATTGAAAAAATAATTAAAGAAAAAATAGAATTTTTTTTACAAAAAATATGAATAAATCCCAAATAATCTATGAAACACCTTAGAGAAATATCAACAAATTTTTAATTTATTTATTGCTTCTGGAAAATCAAAAACAACAATTAATAAAAAGGAACAGAGATATTGTCAGATTTCTATAAAAAATTACAAGCTTGGTCATGCAGATTTTAACGTTATTATAAACAGTGCCTAAGGATCATGTATTAAAATTTTCAGAATTATTAGACTTCCTATAAAATAAAAAACAGAAGAGCATATACAAAAGACAGTAACACTATCAGAATTTGAAAAAAATCCACAGGTCTGATCATCATCTAAAAACTTTACAACGTCATTAGCATCGCCTCAAGACCTCACACAATAATTTTCAAAAATTTATAACACGATTTGCCAGCTCAATTAAATCAGGAATTGCTAACTGCTTTGCCTGTTTTTTTCTTTTTTTCTATTATGTATATTCGGATTTGCTCTAAAACGTCTCTCAAATTCGGTTTTCCAAAAAAAATTCATACCAGATGTCAAAAGGCTATTAATACTAAATTTAGGTAATTTTGAATATTTTTTTTTCAATTTTTGAAATTTGAATTTGAATTAAACAGATTTACCGATCGGTTCTAAATATCGAACCGACACGATACGGTCGAAAATTGCGTCGTTTTTTTGGAACCCTGATAAGTGCTCACGTCCAAGACGGCGCTCAGAGCGAGTCTGACTGCGAGGCCAAACATTCCTCATCTGAATCTATACCCCTTTATAATGCACCTAAGCAAATTTTCCTACGTCCACCTTAAATAATGCACCTCATTAGAGATGGCCCAATGTTCATGCACCCAAAGAAAGCGTCTCCGTAAACTTGCATTCATCAAAATGAGCGTCTCGAGATCTTCCTCGCTTTTACTCACCCACATCCGATGGTTATTATTTAGTGTGTCTAATCATCCCTGTGGTCCACAACAGACCTCCCCACCTACATATTTGGAAGGAGAGCGAATCAAACAAGGAAATAAATAAGGAGGATCCGCATGCAAGGAAACAAGATTTGAATTTTTTACTGGCCAAAATTGTACGTACTACATATTTGGAAGGAGGGTGAATCAAACAAGGAAATATACAGGGAGGATCCGCATGCAAGGAAATAAGACTTGAATTTTTTATTGTCCTGACATTGTGATCGTATTTTTTCCGAACATGACCCTTCTTCAGACTTTTTTATGGATCTAGCACCATAGAGCCTAATTTCAGCGCACGGAGAGCGCTGAGTTTTTGTTTTTATTTTTTATCTAAGGAACCAACTATCTCGAGTCTTTGCTTAATTTTTTAATTTTTCTCGCGGAACCGGTGGCCATGAAAGCTTTATTTAATTTCTATCTTTTTTTCCTTGCGGATCCAGCGGTCGGCGAGCGCAGTTTATTTTTCCATATTTTTTCGAAATCATCCCTGTGGTCCACAACAGACCTTCCCTCATCCCCAGCATCAACAAGAAAAAGGAAACAAACGTCCTGGAATCAAGGAAAAGAAAACAAACGTCTTGGAAAAGGAAAGTACCATACATTACGTGCTGGAAAAAGGAAACCGGGAGATGGGGCAGCGCGACCGGGAGAACGTAGGTCTGCAATGGCTCCACGGTCACCATCGGTGGCTTTGCCGACGCGGCGAGGTTGCTGTTCAGCGACCTCGCGGCCACCGTGCCTCGGCAAATTTATAATTTATTTTTTAAAAAATAATTTTATTAAGTACAAAATAATCGAATGTTTTTTTGGGAATTTTTCTAGAATTTTTTAACCTAATGTGCTGTCTTTTCAAAAATCCTTCTATCTTTAAAAAAAATGAAGGCAACTCACATGTAGCTTCTTTTAGCTACAGCCTAGACCAGAGAAGCTTCTTCTCTTCCCTCCCTCCATTAAAGCAAGAAAGAAGCTCCAAAGCTCCATCAATATCCCGCACCAAATCTCCTCTTTCCATCTATGGTGTTAATTCCCCAAATTTCGTGCTTTATTGTCAAAATTTCCTCCCAATCTGATTTGATCCCAAATTATGGTTTCCATAAATATGCTTGTTTCGGGCTATAAAAGCCGGCGAGCTCTTCTCCACCCCATCGCATTGCGTAAATCCCCAAATGCTCCCTCTTGTAAAGATCGCGGATTTTGAAGGTAACCCAAGCCATCACCGTCATCTTTCCGTGAAATTCACCGCAAGCAGTGACTCCTCCCCAGAGGCGTCGGTGCGGCGATCTCGCCGCACCAGATGCCGAGCCACTGCGACCGCCACCACCTGGCCTTC
The DNA here is from genome assembly GCA_036346275.1 of Otatea glauca. Taxonomy (NCBI): domain Eukaryota; kingdom Viridiplantae; phylum Streptophyta; class Magnoliopsida; order Poales; family Poaceae; genus Otatea; species Otatea glauca. The sequence continues at coordinate 3,655,554 of CM070733.1, read as the reverse complement.
CTCCCCTTGCCTGGCTAAGCCCAGAGAGCACGCTGTGCTCTCTGTAGAAGCTGCAAAAAAAATAATCTAAGATCAAATTCTTTTTTCTTTCTCTTTCTTGATTTAAAATCTTTTGGGAGCCCGTTTTCGCCTATTCGACCTCTATTTAGTTTCGTTTTTCTTTCTAAATTCATTTAAAATTCTAAATTTCTCTTTTATTATTAAGTGTTGTATTCATATTTATCTTCTCATTTAATTGATAAGCGGATGTACTGCCGTAGTTATGTATAATCACTCGAACATACATGATCAGAGATCACGTCACCGTGCGCTCTGCCGCCTACTCCGTCGCGAGTTTCAGAGCGAATCTGACGAGGTTACGCATGCGATTTTGGGGCGCGCGATATTTGCTTGAGACCAGAGATAATTTTCGCCCTGCCCTGAATTATATCGCAAATGCTTTTCTAAGGACCCTGTCCCTAACATCGGATAGAGTTCTGACTGTTTTTCTTTTTCTCTCTCAGCTGCAACATTGGCGTGCACCTTTCGACAGTAAAAGTTTAACAGCAAATCAAAGCTCCACTCGATTAATACTCAGGCCTCAAGGGCCTACGATGATTTGGCGGACGAATGCGTGATGCCGTGACACATGAAGTACAAAGCATAAGCAGAAACGACTTGAACATAATCGCATGATAAAAGGCTGTAGGTATCACACCAAACTTACGCAGTATGTTATTTGTAGTCTAGGAGTAGCAGCACATCACGTTTGCAGGTTGATCATATGGAAAAATATTCAAGCTGTCGGCAGTCATTGGTACAACAATGTAGTACTATATAGCCCATTGGAGTTCACATATGAACTTAGGAGTTAGGACACTGGCACCGCATTGTAACCAAAGAGATCGCCCCAAAGTCTAGAAGAATTCAGACCCACCTGCATAGCAATCGAACAGTGCTTAGTAGAGATGAAAAGATTATAAGCATCGAAATTTGAGCAGAGGAATCAATTAGGTTTTAGCAAAACCGTAGACAACAAAGCGAAACAGATCATAATTCGCAGGCATTCTGTTTGGATGGAAGAATCAATTGTTTTCTCCAAAAACACAGAAGAAGTGCAGAACAGTGAAATAAATCTAGCAAAAGGGGACAACTAGAAAGCACAATATTCATATCAAAAAAGACCATGAGAGAAAATTGCATTATCAAATTCAAGCATCAACAATCAACCAACCCAGTTTGTTTAAAATGTCTGATGATCAACTTTTCTGAATCATTCTCCCATCTGCAATTGCACGACAGATGCACTGTTCAGTGAATAAGCAGACTAGATCCAAATTTTTGACCAAACAAACCATCCTGTCTGGTCCAAAACTAACTATGAAAGAAAAATATCCCCAGTATTCTCAAAAAGAAAGAAAAACTAAGCATCTAAGCCTTGAACATGTTAGTGCAGATCCTGCGAAACAGCAGGAGATCTAAATGCAAACTTGATGCTAAATCTGCCATTTTATTTTGTTCCAAAGGCTAGGAACCTAGAACCACGTGCTTGATAAGTGTGGGTAATTTACTGGGAAATGTACAATGCCAACACAATAAATACCCCCAAAAAAAACGGGCATAACATAAGATTAATCAGCACGGCCAGGTACAGAAGGAACACAATATGACAACCGGCAAATCGATGCCATATGGCCCACATCATGCTATTAAATGATGATAACATATAGTTCTACATTTAATTAAGGATTTAAGGTATAACTTTCAACACTACTACACTAGCTAAATTGACACTTTGTACTACCTGAACCGCTGAACGACCATTGAACAAGTCCTAATGCAGTGAGTGGTCAGTCACAACACCAAAGACGGGTGAAACTCTTCAAGATTATCATGACATAACAGAATTGTATAACTCATCTGCTTTTACAATAGAATCTTTCAGGTTGTCAATCTGTACTTAGATCTTACGCTAAGTAACACAATACAAATGAGCCATTAAAGTAAGCTCTGAAAGTACAATGAGCAAACAACAGTTAATATGTCAGATCTACATATTTGTTAAACACGTCAATGTGGCGCAGGATGCTAGGCTAGCTTTCCTCCCCTGAATATAAGATTTAGCACACAAGCTTCTATGATCATTTGTGAAAATCATTACATGACATGCTCTAAATTATCAACATAGGACATGTTTTTAGTTGTCCAGTTTGCTTGCTCAATGGGTATTTAGGAAGGGAAAATTTTTGCTGATGCCATGAAAAGTGTTCAATTTCACTTCTGCCACTAGTCTTTTCATCATTTCATTTTTGCCACTACCGTTTTCACTTCATCCTCCTTTTGCCATTTCCGTTAGTTGACCGTCAGTCGGAATTGTTTCTTCTGTTTTTTATTTCTTAAAGATAACAAATAAAGTTTAATTCTTTTGAATTTTTTTTGTATGATCTTAGACTACTAAAGATAGTACTATAAATTTTTCAAAGCAAAAATGTACAAGCTTGATCATGCTCAAAAAAATTTATGGTACCATATTTAGCAACCTAGGATCATACAAAAATTTTTTTTCAAAAGAATTGAACTTCAATTGTTATCTTTAAAAAATCAAAAACAGATGGAACGATTCCGACTGATGGTCAACTCACAGTCAACTGACGGAAATAGCAAAATGAGGAAGAAGAGCACAGACTAGTGACAAAAATAAAACGAGGAAAAATATAGTAGCAGAAGCGAAATTGGGCACTTTTTCAGTGGCACCAACAAAATTTTCCCATTTAGGAATTCCAAACCATAAGCATCAGAGAAAGCACATAGCGAAAAATTAAATGTACTACGTCCATTCGACAAAGTCATGCACATCACGCTGGAAAATGTGAAATGTTAAAGAGTGATATGTGATGAAAAGCCATTTATGCAATTAAACTGTCAACTAAATATGGACCACAACAACCCTAACAGGCCCTAACTCAGGCCACAAAAGTAATTTTCAAATTAAGGTCTAATTCATAAGAGGCAATCTTGTTTTTCTAATAAATCCAAGCAAAGACATCAGATACTGCACATTGGATGGTCCTAATTATTAATGTAGCAATAATAAAAATCAAGTCGACACTCTACCCTGAATAAGTAAAAGTAAAAGTTTCTGGACTTCAGTCCAGTCCACTAAGCAATCAAAAGCGCAAATTCCTAAAGAATAAAATGACGATGTTTAGAAGGGGATTCAATCAGACCAAGGTTATCCCCAATAAATAAACAGACTGAATGGTTAAACAACTCCCATGCATTATTAAATCGATTGAATTCTCAAATACTGAACGTAGTGCCAGTGAGAAAAGGTGCACCATATACTTAGGGTCTGTTTGTTTTTGTTTTGGATTCTCTAAAAGTTAATTCTGTCTTGTGGTTGTAGGGAAACTGATTCTCCAAAAACTGGAATCCAAAAGAACATATGAAGTGGATTGTGGATTCTAATATATATGGGTGGGCTAGATTGTGAGAATCAATAGAATTAGGCTGTTTGTGTTTTATTCTGCTTTTGGGGTCAGAATCTAGAATTATAAGCAAAAACAAACAGACACTTGATCCTCTTGGTTCTTGCCCACATTTTTAAGAATTGGCAAGAAAGCTACGAAGCTAAACCTTGCCAACTGACTTCAAAAGCATAACAAGAAGTTCAGAGCACCATGATTACAAAGAAAATGGACATGGCATGATTCTAGAAAAGTTGCAGGAGATCACTACAGAATACAGATACCCTGAAACAAGCTAGTACTATCTTGTAACTACAATAATATTACTCCTTATCAATCAGGAAGCAATAATTCAATAATAACCCAGCATTAAAACATAGCCCTCAATCTCTAGTTGACTGAACTTTAGCTCCACATAGGCACATAGCTCAAGAATTCGAGTGTGCACAGAAGCTCAAATTGGATAGCATGGAATTTTCCAAACAGCTGGAGAGTACATTATAAAATTTGACATGGTAAGCTACACAACTGTCAGCAACTTAGCATCGTCATCCCTCATCAGAAAGACCCAATTTAAAACTCTTATCAGTACAACGAAAGATATCATATCAGGTCCACAGAAGCATGAGGAACTAAAAGCACCCCCAAAATAAACCCTACTATTTTCTCATCAGTAATCAATCACAGGGATTCAACATATCCTACTACCCTGCTTAGATCAGCGACCATAGCCTATCTTTCAGATAGTGAAATTGGTACAGCGCAGCGCCCCCAAATTAAACCCTCCCAACTCCCAAGTCCCAATTGACGAGCCCCAGTCATCACGCAAGAACTCTAAAAGAGAGGAAATCAGGAGTAGAGCTACCAGCTAGTTGTAGTAGAGCTCAAGGCTCATGCCATCGTGGATCTCGTAGTCCTTGACCGTGACGTGGTCCTTGTACGTAGATGGTGTACCACTTTTGGATGCGGACCTTCTTGGGCCTCGTCCCCGTCTGCGCCGCGACCAGCTTCTTGAGGTCGCCGATGGCGTCGTCCTCGTTGCACTTCACCTGCACCTTCTTCCCGAGACGGTCGTTGAGCACAACCTCGATCATCTTCTCCCCGACTCCTTCCCCCTCTCTCCCAAAGATCAAACCTTAGCTCCTGATGAGTTCCTAACCCCGGCGACGGCGAGACTTGCAACTTGCAGGAGACAAGGTTTCAAATTTCGGTTTCGGATCCCAACTCGAGGCGGTCGAAATTCAAATTTTCAACGAAATTTCGGAATTTTGAACGAAATCTAGTTGAAATTCAAAAGGTAAAATTCAAATTCAGTCCAAAAAACTTGAAATTCGGTTAAAATATCTAAAATTTCGATGATTTCAACCTCACGTGAAATGGTCTCTAGAGGCTAAAGGGTCGTTCTTGTTTTTTTTTTAAACCAGAGGGATTAACTCAAGCATACAAACTGGAAAGTCTGGCCAAAATATCACCAATCCTGGTTCCTGGTTTACACCAAATTTTACCAGAGAATCAGCTGCCTTATTACACGAACAATAACTAACGATAACTATATGAGACTTTTAAATTTGAAAACTGAGACAACAATGTAAACTTTGCCTCCTGAAAAAGTACTCCCAAAGACGATAGGTCTTGACCAGAGCTTACAAGAGCGTTCATCAGATTCAAAGCATCAGTCTCAATCTCAATTCTTCCCATTCCTACTACACATGCAAACCACAATGCCTAATGACAAGCTTCGGTTTCTGATTGAATAACACTATTTGCTATGGAAGATATTGCTGGCACCGCTCACTGGACTTCACTAGTAGAGTTTGGAATTATAAAACCCTAGCCACATTTTCTTTTTGTTATTCTTGTAAAAAGCTCCATCAATGTTAATATTTAGAAATCCTTCGGTGGTGCACGCCAAGGAGTTTTAGCTTGTATGCTCACTATCAAAACTTTCCTTAGAACTTTAGAAAATTCTGAAGCAAGTTGTCGGCCCTGGAAACAAACTTCTGCGATGGCTTCATAGCATCACCAATATTAGCTTTATTTCTTGTGTGGCGGACAGAGCACGAGGCTGGTGGTGGCTCGAGCAGAGAGAAGGAAGGAAAGAGGGGGCACCATAAAGTCATTTGGATATGTTAATTTGGATTGTACATGATAGCCACTATAGCTTATAGATGAGCGCTAAATCTTTTCTTTTTCTTGATTAATGTGAATTTTTTTAGCAGTTTATAATTAGTACAGGTAATAGATATTATTATGAATTTTAATATTTTTCTAAATTTAACATTTTAATTGCATAGAGATCAAATATCTAATTATCCTTTAATTTATCCCTAATTCCTATATTTTTGGATAGTACTTTGGGTGGAATTTTTTCTTTCATTTTTAGGTTAGACTTCATATAAAAATCCATTTTCTATTTCATTTATTGTTATTCTAAATTTTACTTTTAAGGTTTACTTTCTAATTCGTATGGAAATCAAATTGCTAATTTTTTATTCTAATTTTTAGTTCATTTGATTTGTACTTGACAAAGACTCACTTTATCAAAAATATATAGTACATATGTTTTGAATAGTCTTGTTCATAAATATAGGCCGTATTTCATATTTTAATAAAAATTAGTGTGATCTTCCTTCTATACCCTGTAAAATTCCAAATTTTGAGTTTTAGAATGTTTGAATTTGAAAATGAACCATTTGCATTTTTCCCAGATTAATCAAAGCTTAATTTGAATTTTATATTTATGAAAGGATTTAATTTGACAAATCTATTAATCAACCAAAAGATTTTCAGTTTTAGTTGGATTCATTATGCTTCAAGGAATTGTTCTCTATTTTTGAGATTTTTATGAATTTAATTGCTATTTATTTGAATTTATTTGAATATCTGGGATTTTATTAATTCGGAAAATAATTTCTAATTCATAAAACCTTTCGGGCCGAATCCTTCCTACGGCCCATTCCTTTTTCCTCATTGGCCTGCTCCGATCGGCCCGTTCCTCCACGTCGACCCACCAACCAGCCGCGCGTGGCCGTCGGATCCATGACGCGTGGGCCAGTGGGATGTAGGCTGCGTGTCCTGCATCTATCGCCGCTCGAAACCCTAGCCGCCTCCGCGCCGTTTTCGGCGTCCGTGCCACGTACGCCTCCCGGGACCCCTATTTAAGGAGCTGCGCCCCCTCCGAGGTTCCCCTTCATTCGCTGCGTCCGTCGCCCCGTCTCGCGAAGCCTGAGACCCCTCCGTTGCCGAGATCTCCCTCGCCGAAGTTCTCCGCTGTGCCCGTGCGCTTCTCCGTCGCCGTTTGCCGTCGTCGGTGAGCCTCCGCCGCCGCTTTTGGTCGCTTCGAGATCCCCGCGACTCTCTCTCCCTTTTGCCCCTAATCCCGCGCCATCTCGTCGCGTTTTGCTCCGTCGGCGTCGCCTTCTTCTCCACCTTCAGCGTTGCCGCTTCGCCGCGCCGCCACCGTGCTTGCCGGCGTCTTCTGCCGTGTTTCAGCTGTTCGATTCACCTCGGCCGCCGGATGCATGCTGCGTGGACGGGCCCGATCGAGTCGTGTCGCCTCGCCCCCCTCCCCCGCCGTGTCAGCGACGCCTCGGCTCCAGAGCCCACGCCGCATCAGCCACAACATGGCAGCCACGTGGCCACCACGTCAGCATGGTCCGCCACGTCGGCATCTCCCCTTCTCGGTGAACCCGGTTCACCGTGAGCGTGCCTCTGACATGTGGACCCCACGTGTCAGTGACATTTCTTTTTCCTTTTCTGATTTTTCGAAAAATCCAAAAATTCCAGCCAATCAGATTGCGCCACGTGTCAAGCCTTTCTGATTTTTCAGAATTTTTGATCTGGGAATCTTCCAGGAGCCCGTTCTCCTTCGTTCGAGCTCCGATTCCAGTGATTAAAATTTCTAAATTCATGATCTATCTTCCAGTACCATTATTTTCAATTTTTGAATTTTTTGAATTTATTTTATTTATTTGCTCTCGTTTCGCGTGTAGACGACACAGTCTAAGCTCAAATGAATCAGCAGTCAGAGGTAGATCTAGCAGAAGGCATCGAAGGCAAGTCTTCCTTGAACATATTGATCTCAAATTTACAAAATGCCTATATTATTTTAAATTATGCATGCTTACTTTTATGCAATGTACTTTAAATAAAGTTTAGAGTATAGTTAAATACCAGAATTTGTTATACCCTTATTGGTAATGATCATGTCGAACCTTTGTCACCCTAGGTAATGCTAGCTATTTTATTTGGTGATAGCCAATAGATTAGCATGGGACGGTAGAACTGCTTAGTCCAGCTTAAACGTTTCGGTATTATGCCAGTATGGGAATCATTTCAAACATTGTTGAATCTTATTTGTGAGGTCGCGACAATTGGTGTTGCTGCTGTTATTTAAATGAAATAAAGTGGAAAATATGGTTTAGACCAGGGCGGATGGATATTTGGCGGGTGCAGAAAGCACGAGACCTTGGATTGTGAATGTTCCGCCCTAGTCAATTAAGGATCGAAGCATGTGTTATCATGGACCAAGCACTACCGTACAACCACAAGTCTATATGGGTACGACCTGGCTAAATAATTTGTGCGTCTCATTATTAGCTTCGCCAGTTAGTGAGTCCCAGATGTTGGCAGGCGCAAGAGGGGGTTTCTGTACTGGGCAGCTAGAACCCTAACAGCGGTGAAACCTTAGCGAACGATGTTAATAATGAGATTGTACCTTGTAAAGGCCTTGTCATGATCTCTCTGCCGACACACCAAAGAAAGTGTGTTAATTGCATGGCAACAAGAGTCGATCATGTCTTGTGGGTAAAGCTGTACACACTCTGCAGAATTAAAACTACTTAAGTAGCCGTGCCCACGGTCAAGGGCAGACGAGGTACGCTTGCACATTGTAGATTTCATGGTTTTGTTTTAAAGGAAAATGATGGTTTGAGAATCCGTGAGCAGATGGAACTCTCAGGTTATGGTTTGGCAGATGGAGCCAGTCAGGTAGCTAGAACCTGCTTTAGTTGTCATACCAAATTCAATTACTATGCTATTTACATTTTGATCAAATGATGCTTTATGAAATTACTATTGGTATTTACAGTTAAACTTTGCTTATTACTAAAAGAGCCATATTATGCCTTCAATTGTTTAGCCTTGCATATAGTTATCATGCATTATGTTTCCAAAACTTGCGGAGTACATTTTGTACTCACCCTTGCAACATCCCCAACTTTCTATAGAAGAGTGTGCAGAAGCTGAAGTTGACTACGATTTCTACGCATGTGGTTATGACGAAGGTGATCCGGAATGCTAGGACGCGAACCCCAGTCGATTGACTGTTGGGCAAATGGATGGGCTTATCCTGCTATTGTTATTTCGTTTCCGCTGTTTCTTATTGAACTCAAGCTATGATGCTGCTTATTTGTAATAATTGGTCATAAGGCTAATACTCTTTTACTTAATTAATATTATGTGCTTCGTGATATGGATGTGTTATCATCACTGTTTCCACTGTGTGTGCTAGCTTTTCCTGGACTAGCACAGGTTATACAAAGAGGGTTCGGATTCGGAAATCCGGTCCCGACATACCCTAACAAATATCTAGCTTTACTTTATATCCTCTATATGCATGCATTGTATAGTGTTTATAGATAAAAATTACGGGTATTCTAGTCATTTTCAATATGACCTTGGTCTATGTACTAAGATGTAACGACCCCCATTTTCGCAAACTTGCAAAAATGGAAATCTAATGTGCATTTCTGTACTAGTCCCATGATCAGTAGCTAGTACGCACATACACCAATTGGAATCACAACCATACAACAAATATTATTAAGCGGAAGCTATTACATAAAGAAAACTCTTACAAATCAGAGATATAGCAGCAAAAGAAGCAAGGTCTTGTAGTGTGCCCATCCAAAACCAACAGGCAACCGACAAGGCATAATCCCTAGACAGATTCGACGAAGAAAAACCCGCAACCTGCGACGAAAGAAACCTCGAAGCTTCGACAACTTAACCACCTAAAAACCACATATAAGCAAGGGTGAGTACATTCGTACTCCGCAAGACTTGAGCAAAGCCTATAATATATGCAGGCCATTTCAAAGGAGGCTACTACAGTTAATTTGCATAAAGCAGAATTGACATTGTAAAACAAGTTATTTGCAAACGGAATTTATAAAAGCATAATTGACTGATATGAAATAGGTAAGCATAAGTAATATATTCACAATCCATCGCGAATATCGAATAATCCAGAAATGGAATCCAACAATGTCGATCCTTTGACATAAAGCAAAAAGTCGCTAAAAGGTTCCAAACCAAAACCCAATTTTTGGAAATACAAAAGCATTCTAACATTGGAATGACTTCACCAAGCGTCCTTGACCGCGGACACGGCTAATTAATTAGATTTACACTCTGCGGTGTACACTTTACCCACAAGGAATGATCAACCTCTATTGCGGATCAATTAACACACTTCCTTTGGTGTGTCGGCAAGGAGATCATCTGAGCCGTTACATTATCTAGATGTGGCTTTGAACCGGCCGGGACGTTTGACCCTCGCCATGAAAATGAAACACTCACCCAAGGCGTGGATCCTTTCACATCACACCTAACACCACGTTTACATTCACGGCAAAGGCGTACACCGTTGCATTGGTAAGTAAACCCCCTACGACAGATCGAACCGGAATGCCTGCATTACTCCCGCCTTCCTTAGATGCAAAGCCACACCTAAACAACTTAATAGGCTAAGACTGTCCCATACCAGCCCTCGTGGTTGTACGAAATTCTTGGATCTATAGCGTCCCATTGCTCGGTCCTTAATCCGACACGGGCGATACTCCACCCTAACTACGTGCAAATCCTCTCGCACCTCCGGCTATTGCCAATAATCGCCGCATCAAAACCATAGTTTTATTTTGGGTTTTAATCAAAATACCCATAACCAACAGCTACAATGACAACATTTTCCATTTCACAAGGAACACATTTTGATCTGATCATCATCATCATTTGATCTAAAAGCATGGCTAAGCATGGATAAAAGTAATCGTATATACCCAGGGCGACATTAAGTAATTGTCTAAGCTTAATCTATGGTTATCAAGGTTCACATATTCATACTTATCAAGGAGTTTCATGAGACAAAGGTATAACTACCGATTACCATAAAATAGCAATTCTGAAAGTAAGCGTATGCATGAAACATTTTAATAAACAATGCAAATTAAATTCTGGGATCAAGATGGTCAAAGGGGTGCTTGCCTTGCTTAATCATTGCTTACGGTGACAACGAGGTCGCAATAGATGAAGTTGACGATAGAAGCAGCGACATCGGGTTCTACGTCATCCAACGGAAATAAAGCAAATAACAAGGTTTAATAAAGGCAAAAGAAAACAGAATGACAAATAAAATAAAGATTCATTGCAGAAAACAGGAACACTTTAGAGTTTGAATTATTTAAGAAATTACTTTATTCTTAAACTTAATGACTTAATGATAAACAAAAGCAGGTTCCTTTTATAGATTATCTTTTCTTGAATTACAATTCAAGAGGCTAAAATTATGAATTTTAGTATTTACGATTTCAATTATAGATGCTAAAATTATTTGGATTAAAGAATTGGAACACTAGTTAAAGAGTTACATAAATAGCACTTAATCTTAAGATTTTGCATATGAGAGGTTTTAAATAAGTTATGATTGATAAGCTAGCTAATTAGATTTATTTATGGTTTTAAGAAGGTTCGGTGATACAAATTTATTAACTACAAATTCCTTATTACAAGGTTCATCTATTCCGATTACGGCAAGGTTAAGCTAAACATAAAACTAAGGGTTATTCGACTACTAGAATTTATATGCCAAACATGACGAATAAGATTATTTCTTCGCAAGTGGATAGCATATACTTAGAAGAATGCATCTAGGCTTATTTCATACACTTTGGTGTTTAGGCGAGACATTATTTTCATAACGAAAACACTTATGTGATATTAAGGGTTACGACAAACATACTTTTTAAGGGTATTCACTAGCAAGATTTAAGCGAAACGTAAGTTGTAAATAAAATATTTTTCTAGAATATGATAGACCATATCCTAAATATCATTTCTAAACTGATTTCTATAATATTTGCATTTAGACAAGGGGTTCTACGAAATTTGTTGAAAATGCTTGATGGTTCGATTTACTACTCGTTAATGATTCAATTTTGATACAAGATTGCGGCTATCTGCCTCGGATAATCTACTCATTTTTGGTATTAACAGTGGTATGATACTAGAAGTGATTTAAAGTGGTTTATGACAATAGGCTTTTATCCAAAACGTTTTTCCTATAAGCGATCATTAGGGTTAATCATGATCCTATTTCAACCTAGCACAAGCATAAGATATTTTTGCCTAATCAGCAAGGGTACTATTTTCGATATTACATTAAGTATCGGGTGTAATTACATAAGGAAGATCTTTACATAAGCCTGACATCGAGGCAGGGGTCGTTCTAGGTACTTGATATAACTTGGAAATCACTTATGTCATCCTTGACGAGATGAAGAACCTTTTTCGGGTAGATTTTGGTGAAGTGATGAGATTCTTCTCGATCGACGCAAACGGCGTTGTCCATCTTATTCGAAACAATAGAAGATTATTCACTGATGTTATAAAACAGATAGAGGATTGATCGAGCAATGGTTAAGGATGAAAGCGGAAGTTTAGCATTTGATATCTTCTTGACCATTTAGAAGGATTAAGATAAGATATATTTTGATGAGAGTTCATTAAATTTATAAGGCAATATTCCGCTTATCGAAATATTACTTTTAAGATTAGACACAACGATTTCAAATTAATCTTAGTTACGACGAAACTATGTTTATGTGAGGCGTACTGCAACCGCGTGTCGGTATACCATGATCGATATCTTGAGTTGGAGTAAATGAGGAGATAGGAGCTTGATGGTCTTGAGAACGAAGTTGGTCTCTCTTCTTCCTTGGGCATTTGTTGGCATAATGTCCACGCTCACGATGATAGAAAAGCATGTAACATTAGTTGCACGGTTTTGGATACGGATGGTTGCTCACCGGTGTTGTTGGAGGAATGAACAAATAATGGTTGAAATTCGGGATGGAATTGAGCGAATTCCTCTGAGGCAAGCGTCTTCATTCAAGCGCCTCTTCTTGAAGCGATTCTTGAGTAAATCAATCGATTTTATTCCTCCTACTCTTGGAGTTATAATCTTAAGCGATGTAACTTCGGTATGACCATGGTTGCGAAAATATTTGTTCTTCTTAGGGCATCGCTTAGCAAGATGACCCTTCTTGTGACAGTTGAAGCACTCACGCTTCTCTTGTGGCGTCTTGGTGGGTATGATTGGATTCTCAATCTGTCTTCCTTTTAATTTCACTTGCGGACATTCCCTTGCCCAATGACCTTCTTCACCACACAAGAAACATGCTGATGGCGATGGCCATTTATTACTTCTGGATGAAGGCGATCAAAGTCTATGTGTTGCTTCTTTAACTCCTTAGGTAATATTTTACGTGTAGCTAGTTTTTCCTTGATTGCCAAATCTTGAGCAACTAAGGCCGAAATTTCTCTCACGATTTGAATTGTATTGGCAACTATCGGACCTAGGGGACATTGAGTGGGCAATGGTCATGACCTTCACAAAGGTAACAAGTGATATTGCTCATGGGACATTTTCCGGAGAATGATTTCCTTCACAAATGGAGCAATTTATTGCATGCTCATCATGATGTGTCCTATTTCTCCACAATGAATGCAAGCACGATCTTGATTGGTTGGGTTGGCAACACTTCAAAGAACATCGTTTAGGTATTGAGTGAAATGTAGGAGTAGGCTTGATCTAAACCATTTCCTTTTCGGGCAAGAACCGAGCCAAGGTTGGAATTGTTCGTACTAAATGTTGGGAACTCGGTGAACTAAGGTAGGATTATCATTAGATGGCTTAAAGTGAACATGGCTTCACTTTCCAAGATTTTACAGGGAATCTTGTCACGGTATCTGCTACAATGGTTGTTAAGACAAGGTTATTTAGATGGAATTACATTTGCATTTCACGAAGTGAATGAGGAATGCTAGCAATTTATACCAAGATTCTTTAGCAAAATAAGCTAACTTAAGAAGAGGTACACAGTATGATAAAATGTTTGAGATGATGAAAGGATACATCTCAACTAGAGTTATTTGGGAAGAACCGAAGGTTTATTATAAAGGTTGAAAATTTTATAATTCATTACATTTAGTAGATGCATTAATGGATTGTGTCGGAGGTGTCTTCAAGATGTTGAAATTGAGAGGATATGGTTAGATGAAAGTTACCCATTTTACAAAGTATCATTCATTTATTAAAATATTATTTTGAGAATAGCTTATATATGAATTTGGTAATTTCTTGTTAATTTATAAGGCAGTGTCTCATTCCTTAAAACATTGTTTCAAGGTTGGTCATTTGGTAGTTATTAGTTCATAAGGCGACTTTTCGTTCCTTAAAATATTCTTAATTAAATTTTCTTATTAAATAAGGGTTGGCACATCGTAAATTTTAACCTAATGGTTTAACATTTACGAGAGTAACCCAAAAGCAATACAAAAGTTTTCAGCAAAATTGCAATAACACAGTAAATTTATATTTGTTCTACTTAGTATGTGGGAGGGGCATCTAATATTTTTCTTCTACTATCCTAACCATATGTATTTCTTCATAAAAGGTTTATTATGTAGTTTAAAATAATGTATAATTTGGGTAGTGCTATCTTTAAAATAGGCCATTTGACGATAAGTCACTTTTAACTTTTGCACTACTTGCTAATGTCAGTACTCCCAAGCTTCCATGAAGTCGAAGGTTGTGATACTTTGTTACCTCCATCTTCTCGGAGTTGTTGATGTAGACGTCACGATGTTGTTGACTCACTATCGAAACTATTTTCAAAAAGATTTGTTGGTGGCTTTTGTTAAGCAAAAGATGGAGAGAACTCCTAAAAAGGATAACTAGAAGTGAAGAAAGAAAATTCTACGGAAAAGAAATGTGTATATAAAATATCCATTAAAAGGAAGAAGTCTACAGACAAGGAAACTAAATCTCATAAATGGGAAAAGAGCATACCTACAACTAATGCTGCTGTTTTTTTTTATTCCTATTAGAAAATAGGATTTTCAATTTTCAATTTTTTTGACAACCACCTCAAGGTTCCTATTTAAAAGTATAGAACTACTCGGGTTCTAGTTCATTTTTTATGGTATATAATCTAGACAAGGTAATGAGGTAAATGGTTAAGGATTATTATTAGAAAAATTAAACTTTCACTAGCCTAAAACAGCTTATGTGAATTAGTGGTTACTAGCATCTGGTTCTTGGTTTATTTATGAATGGTGTGGTCTCAAGTAAAGCTAGAAGCGATAATGGTGACTATATTACTAATCCTAATGATTGCTTGATTTTGAGAAAAGCTAATGGTCATAATGGTTTACACAGATGAAAAGTTCTACCAAAGAAAGGGTATGTTCGGGAGAAACTTTATAGAAAAGAAGAGATAAGTTATCTTATGATTTCCAATTTATCCTATGGGTTAAGTTTTTTTTTTCATATTCATACATAAGGACAACTTATTGTGAAACTTTAACCTAGAGGTTAAGTTCACATATAAATCAGTCCTAACCAACCAAATAAAACCAATCTTCAAGTAGCGAGTTATAAACACCACATAAAAAAATGCTTTATATAATTAGAGCAAAAGGATATACTATGCGTAAGGGTTCTTATCTTAAGGCAAGTCATAATTTATTCTATCCTTCTGCATTTTACTGCTAGGTGAAGTCGTCTCTTCATGCAGTAGGTTCTTCAAGCTTTGTTCCTACTTTATCGAAATAAGTAAAGCGTTGTTGGCTCCCATGATATTGCCGGCGTAGAACTTGTAGCCTTCATTTGCAAGCAAGATAGCGATATATCTTGGACATCTTCAGAAGCAAATTGCGAAGTTACACTATCTTTAAGGAAAGAGAAGAATTTGTTTACAAATCAAAATGAATGTAGTGGTAAGAATAAGAACTTAAGAATGAGGAGAGAATAGCAAAGCCTATATTTTGCAAATACAATAGCTTTTGAGAATAAGATTTTGAATTTGCTTATTCCAATGCTAACGACCATTCTATCTAGGGTTTATCCTACAGTCAGTATAGCTCTGATACCAACTGTAACGACCCCCATTTTCGCAAACTTGCAAAAATGGAAATCTAATGTGCATTTCCGTACTAGTCCCATGATCAGTAGCTAGTACGCACATACACCAATTGGAATCACAACCATACAACAAATATTATTAGCGGAAGCTATTACATAAAGAAAACTCTTACAAATCGGAGATATAGCGACAAAGAAGCAAGGTCTTGTAGTGTGCCCATCCAAAACCAACAGCAACCGACAAGGCATAATCCCTAGACAGATTCGACGAAGAAAAACCCGCAACCTGCGACGAAAGAAACCTCGAAGCTTCGACAACTTAACCACCTAAAAACCACATATAAGCAAGGGTGAGTACATTCGTACTCAAGACTTGAGCAAAGCCTATAATATATGCGAGGCCATTTCAAAGGAGGCTACTACGATTAATTTGCATAAAGCGAATTGACATTGTAAAACAAGTTATTTGCAAACGGAATTTATAAAAGCATAATTGACTGATATGAAATAGGTAAGCATAAGTAATATATTCACAATCCATCGCGAATATCGAATAATCCAGAAATGGAATCCAACAATGTCGATCCTTTGACATAAAGCAAAAGCTGCTAAAAAGGTTCCAAACCAAAACCCAATTTTTGGAAATACAAAAGCATTCTAACATTGGAATGACTTCACCAAGCGTCCTTGACCGCGGACACGGCTAATTAATTAGATTTACACTCTGCAGAGGTGTACACTTTACCCACAAGGAATGATCAACCTCTATTGCCAGATCAATTAACACACTTCCTTTGGTGTGTCGGCAAGGAGATCATACAGAGCCGTTACATTATCTAGATGTGGCTTTGAACCAGCCCGGGACGTTTGACCCTCGCCATGAAAACAGAAACACTCACCCAAGACGTGGATCCTTTCACATCACACCTAACACCACGTTTACATTCACGGCAAGGCGCGTACCGTTGCATTGGTAAGTAAACCCCTACAGAAGCAGACCAACCGGAATGCACGTGCATTACTCCCGCCTTCCTTAGATGCAAAGCCACACCTAAACAACTTAATAGGCTAAGACATCCCATACCAACCCTCGTGGTTGTGCGAAATTCTTGGATCTATAGCGTCCCATTGCTCGGTCCTTAATCCGACACGGGCGATACTCCACCCTAACTACGTGCAAATCCTCTTGCACCTCCGGCTATTGCCAATAATCGCCCGCATCAAAACCATAGTTTTATTTTGGGTTTTTAATCAAAATACCCATAACCAACAGCTACAATGACAACATTTTCCATTTCACAAGGAACACATTTTGATCTGATCATCATCATCATTTGATCTAAAAGCATGGCTAAGCATGGATAAAAGTAATCGTATATACCCAGGGCGACATTAAGTAATTGTCTAAGCTTAATCTATGGTTATCAAGGTTCACATATTCATACTTATCAAGGAGTTTCATGAGACAACAGTATAACTACCGATTACCATAAAATAGCAATTTACTGAAAGTAAGCGTATGCATGAAACATTTTAATAAACAATGCAAATTAAATTCGGGATCAAGATGGTCAAAGGGGTGCTTGCCTTGCTTAATCATTGCTTACGGTGACAACGAGGTCGCAATAGATGAAGTTGACGATAGAAACGGCGACATCGGGTTCTACACGTCATCCAACGGAAATAAAGCAAATAACAAGGTTTAATAAAGGCAAAAAGAAAACAGACAGCAAATAAAATAAAGATTCATTGCAGAAAACAGGAACACTTTAGAGTTTGAATTATTTAAGAAATTACTTTATTCTTAAACTTAATGACTTAATGATAAACAAAACAGGGTTCCTTTTATAGATTATCTTTTCTTGAATTACGAATTCAAGAGGCTAAAATTATGAATTTTAGTATTTACGATTTCGAATTATAGATGCTAAAATTATTTGGATTAAAGAATTGGAACACTAGTTAAAGAGTTACGCAAATAGCACTTAATCTTAAGATTTTGCATATGAGAGGTTTTAAATAAGTTATGATTGATAAGCTAGCTAATTAGATTTATTTATGGTTTTTAAGAAGGTTCTGGTGATACAAATTTATTAACTACAAATTCCTTATTACAAGGTTCATCTATTCCGATTACGGCAAGGTTCGCTAAACATAAAACTAAGGGTTATTCGACTACTAGAATTTATATGCCAAACATGACGGAATAAGATTATTTCTTCGCAAGTGGATAGCATATACTTAGAAGAATGCATCTAGGCTTATTTCATACACTTTGGTGTTTAGACGAGACATTATTTTCATAACTGAAAACACTTATGTGATATTAAGGGTTACGACAAACATACTTTTTAAGGGTATTCAGCTAGCAAGATTTAACTGAAACGTAAGTTGTAAATAAAATATTTTTCTAGAATATGATAGACCATATCCTAAATATCATTTCTAAACTGATTTCTATAATATTTGCATTTAGACAAGGGGTTCTACGGGCTGTTGAAAATGCTTGATGGTTCGATTTACTACTCGTTAATGATTCAATTTTTGATACAAGATTGCGGCTATACTGCCTCGGATAATCTACTCATTTTTCAGGTATTAACAGGGTATGATACTAGAAGTGATTTAAAGCTGGTTTCGCGACAATAGGCTTTTATCCAAAACGTTTTTCCTATAAGCGATCATTAGGGTTAATCATGATCCTATTTCAACCTAGCACAAGCATAAGATATTTTTGCCTAATCAGCAAGGGTACTATTTTTCGAGGTTATTAGATTTGGTTTCATCAAATTCTGAATTTATTCGCGAAGGTTACAACTATTCCAAATATGCAATTATTTACTTTTTGACCATTAATCATTTACTGTTTTATATAGCAAACTTTAAATATTATTTGATATCTGGAAACCTTATGATGCCAGGGGTATAACTAAACTGGTTTGACAATCATTTGAATTCATTTGACCTATTTTACAACCATTTGACTTTGTATGATATATGTATATGAACATTTTACATTTAAGTTATTTCATACTTTCCACGATAATTCAAATCAAGTTCACTTCTAAAATATTTTGGCAAACTCAGGTATACTACTGCCATGATAATATTTAGAAATTATATTTTACTTATTCTATGTTTCATGTATTCAAATTATGTATATTTGAATTTTCTAATATATTGAATACTATCTTTGATAAAAGTATTTCAAACAATAATGAAATTTAAATATTTTTATATATTTGAACTCCTGGAAACATGATTATTTCACTAAAATTGGTTCGATTCATTTTTAAGTTTATTTACAACCTTTTAATATGAAGTGTGTTTTTAGCCCTTTCTTTAAAATTTGAATTTCAAATTTACCCAGTGAACATTTTCAAAATATTATTTTATATTATGAAATAACTAGATTTTATATGAATTTAGAATTTGATTTCACTCAATTCGGAGTTATAATGCAAAAGTTATAAGCATTTGTATCATTTCGGGTATTGAAAATAACTGAAATAAATGAAAATACGCTTTCCCTATAACGAAGGCGCCTTTACCGTTTGCACTGAATTCGCTTTGGCCGGCTGACAAAGCGGGCCCACGACGCAGTGAAGGAAAACAGGGGCGACGATGGCGAAACCCGCCGGCGGCGAAGGAAGGCCGGAGCCAGTGAACGGGCTCCACGACGAGCACCAGTGGGTCTTCGCGCACACGGGGGTGGGGTCGCTCACCGGCGGGGACGGCCGGGAAGAGCTGCCACCGGCGGCATGCGGCGGAGGGAGAGGTGAGTCGCCGGAGAAGAAAGGTAGCGGTTTTCCGGTCGAATCGATGGCGATCTAAGCTTTAGCGAGGCCAGAGCACTCCATTTTGCCGGTTGTCTGGAGCGGGGATGAACTGAGGAAGCGTGCCACCGTGCGCCGGAGTTGGAGAAGAATGGCGCCCGGTGAGGAGACTCTATAGGTGAAAAGAGATGAAATTTCGGTGTGCTTAGTAATCTACGGTGCCGAGTGAAGCTAGAGGAAGAATCAATTTCAAGAATCGTTACCGATTTTGCTCAATTCCTTGATTTCCCCTCTTTTCGGGTTTTCTGGCGAAATGGCGAAGAACCTGAGATTCGGCTTGATCATTTGGTTCTGGAGGTGAATGAGGGAGAAGGGAGGCCTCAATGTGATGCGTAGTTGGTATTTATAGCCGGAGGAAAGTGCTTCACAGGATTCGAACGCATGCGGGAGTTGCGGCTCGGTTTGGACAAAGTGGCGTGAGCTCTGGCGTCCGGACAAGGCAGGGCATGGCGCGGGAGACAGAGAGGATGGCAAGGCGTGGCTGCAGCTGTTGGTTTGAGTGACGGGGTCGGCGCTGCGGTGCACTGGATCGGGCGAAGGCGGTGAAGTCTCGGGAGTCTTCGCGCTTGTCTCGGGCGAGAGGGCTCAGGAGCTCGCGAGAAAGAAAGGAGGAGGGGAGAATAGACTGCCAGGTGGGGTCCGAGACCACCGGTCAGTGAGAGAGACGTTTTCCCCCCTCCTGCCAGCAAATACTTACGATAAAGGGGCTGGCCCACTTGTCATTGAGAGGAGGCAAGACGAGGGGATAAGCTCAGCCGGACACCTCCATGTGATCATTCGAATCGCTATCAAATCAGTGTGTAATTTTGTAAAACTTTTTTACCGACCTCTACTGGTAGTCTTCTTACTTCAGTAAAATTTGTAGGCCAAAATATCTTGTAATTAATTATTTAAAATTCTGACACTGTGGACTTGTACAGGATTTGAATTTCGGTATTTTATTTATTTTAAGATGTAAATCATATTAATTATTTTCCAAAATTTTTATAGGTATTCATTTTATCTTAAGGGTATCTCCAAAAAAATTTCAAGTCAAAAAAATCAAGTGAATATTTTATAAAAATTCTGACATTAGGATTTCTAGTTTTTAATTGTTTCTGTTTTTGAATTATTAGAGGGCTTTGCCGACATGATCAAATCCTGAGATTTTTACCAGGTGTAAACACTGCACTGAGGGTGCTATGGTAATTTTTCCAGATTCAGATATACTTCGAATATTTTTCATTAATTTTGACTTGTACTGTTTCTAGTCAAAAAGAGGTGTCATTCATTTTATTTACCCATTTTTCTGTGCATAAAATTTTACTTCTTGATTTTACTGACTTACCAGAGTGGTTAAGGTTCTATGGTAATTTTTCCAAAATTTATCTTCTACCTTTTTATCTTTTTACCATTATCCATTCTTAAATTCTAGTTTGTTTGATTTTTCATTCAATACAAAAATCCAAAGAAATCCAAATAAATTCCAATCATATCAGGAAAATCATAATAAATATATTCAAATTAAAAATTTAAATTTTTATATTATTGCATTTTTCGGGATGTTACATAAGAGAAAATATACCCTACAAACTTGAATGGAGCAAATAACTATTATTTTGAACTTTTTTATTTATGGATGTTACTTTGTAGGTCGTATAAATCAAATCCCTAATCACCTCTTTAATTTTTATTCCGAATCTGTTTTTTTTGTACTTAGGGTGGATTTTTTCAGTTTTAGGCTGGAATTTGTATGAAAATTTATATTTTATTTACTATTATTCTGAATTTTATTTATAAGGTTTACTTTGAAATTATTATGAAATTATACTCTTTGTTTTAATTTGATAACTTTATTGAATTATTGTTCTAAATTTTAGTTATTATCGATTTACTTTGGAAATTGTACAGAAGTCAAATTGCAAATTTTTATTAATTTTTTAATATAAATTTTAGTTAATTTAGATTGTATTTAACAAGATGATTCATAGTTGAGCTAATGCAAAAATAAAATGTCTTGTTTTTGCTTGAGCGACTAATAGAAGTACTGAATTTTACCTTTAGGCCACCAAGCACGGAGTGTTGTGGCAGCATGCGGATGGAGCCACGTCAGTCCAAAACGCTGGGGGAGGACTCTGGGGGCGGGTTGCGCTGTTAATAACAGTAATATAGTTTTTACCATCCCAGGAGAAACCACTAAATTACCTTGAAAGTTTGAGATATTATACTATTTTTAAAAGAGATCAAAATTTACATTGACGTGTGCCAAGAGGTATCAAAAGCTCTTTAATTTTTTTTTACCTCTTGGTACTACCTCAATATAGTATCTCCTAAGGATGATAAAAAGTATCTTAAAATTTTGTATATCTTAATATCTTTGTCCATTAAACTTTTGGTACTAATTCGGTGTATATTTTAGTATCTCATAAAAATATGTAGGTAAAATAGTAAACGGTGACGGTATTTGACAGGTAAACTGTGACAGCGTGGTACATGGTTGGCAACAAAGCACGAGCGTTTCCAATCCGCTCGTGTATCTTTGCTCCTTCCCTCCCTCCTAGAGGTGGGCACTCGGTCCAGGCTTTTTTAGGCTGGCTCGAGGCACGGTGGGCTCGGCTTGGTCCAAAGTCTGGCTCGGCACGAAGTGGACCGTGCTGTGCTGGCACGATACTGTAGCATGGGCCGTGCCAGACTCGAGAACAGAGTATGATGGGCGGCATGGCCCGGCACGACACTGTAACACTGGCCGTGTCGGCCCCGATGACCAGGGCATGAGGAAGAAGCCCAGTATGAAGGTCACCGACCAGCAGAGCATGAGGCCATGGACGCACCCAGCAGTATGGATGCCACCCTCCACCGCCGACACTTGAGAGAGACGGGCAAAAGGGGAGAGAGAGTTGAGAGACGATGCCTATCTCCTCACTCTCTTTCTCACCCGTCTCTCTCTCAATCTCTTCATCTCTCGTCCGTCTCTCTCAATCTCTCTTTTCTGTCTCCCTCACTCTTTTTCTCACCCATGCCCCCTCTCTCGCCCGTGTTTAGCACATCTCCCTCGCTCTTTGTAACTGTTAAAGAATAAATAAATTTTAGTTCTTTTTCACATAATATTTATGTTTACTGTCTCAACTCTATGTGTTTTTGGTTTCTTTCCTCTCGTCGCAATAGTGCAAATGGGCCGGTCTGGACCGGCACGGCACAAAGCAGGCACGAAGCGCAAATGGGCCGAGCCAAACTGGCACGGCATGGTACGGCGGATACGACAGACCGTCGTGGCTCGACACGATTCAGATACGAAGCACAATAGATCTGTACCAGATCAGCCCTGCACGACACGACACACATCTCTACTCCCTCCCCTATTCTTCAGCAACAAAACGGAGCGGAGCAGAGCAGACTGCCTCGACGACCGAGGCGCTGGCTCCCTCCAAATGTTGGGCTCCCGAGCTCTCATCGGCACCCGTCGCCCCGACAACTCCTCCCAGCCTCTAACGCTCCACCTCACCTTCCTCCTCACCCAAAGCTCGCAATGCTATGCAGAAAGACGAGCAAAATCCGGAAACGAATTCTCTTGGCTTTGGTTCAACACCACCATGCACGGCCTCGCTCCAGCTCCGTCTTCTTGACCCTGCCGCATTAACCTTTGTACTAACTAGCCTCACGTCACAACGGCGTCGGGGAGGAAGATGAACCAGCTCCCGGCCCCCGCCAGCCGGCTATGGGAGGCGAGCATCCGCAAACTAAACTCCACAATCCGCCGCGGCAGCTCCGTCTTCCCCGCCGCCGTCGCCGTCGACGGCGTCGCGGCCTGCGACCCCATCACCCCCAGCGCGCTCTCCGTCAGCTCCTCTACATCAAATACCATCTACGAGTACAACGACGACGACGATGGCGACGACATGGACAGCAACACTGAGGACAATGACACCGACGACGAGGAGGCGGCCTCGCTCGGGGAGCCCAGCCACGCCGAGCAGCTGCTGCCCAGCGGGGACTTCTACCAGGGCGACCTGCGCGGGGACCTTCCTCACGGCGCGGGGAAGTTCCTCTGGACGGACGGCAGCATGTACGAGGGCGCCTGGCGCCGCGGGCGAGCGTCCGGGCGCGGCAAGTTCTCCTGGCCGTCGGGCGCCACCTACGAGGGCGACCTCGCCGGGGGGTACATGCACGGCCACGGCACCTACATTGGCGAGTTTGGGGACACTTTCGCCGGTCTGTGGGCGAACAACCTCCGGCACGGCCGTGGCACGCAGGCGTACACCAACAGCGACGTGTACGATGGCCACTGGCGCGACGGCCTGCAGGATGGGCACGGCCGGTACATCTGGCGCAACGGGCACGAGTATATTGGCACTTGGAAGGCCGGCGAGATGCACGGATGCGGGACGGTGATATGGGCGGACGGCGACCGGTACGACGGCGCGTGGGAGGATGCGAAGCCCAAGGGCCAGGGGACGTTTCGGTGGGCCGACGGGGGCATGTACATTGGCCTCTGGTGCCAGGAGTCCGGCGCGACGCATGCCAGGGGCGTCTACTACCCGCCGTCCGGTGGCCCTGCGGTGCCCGCGCCTCGGGAGCCCCGTGAAGCGATCACGAATCTTCTCGAGGAGCTTGAGGTGTGTGAAGGGAAGACAGTGTCGCTGCTGCCGTCACAGAAGATACTGACATGGCCCGGGGTGGAGGCCGTGCTCAAGAAGCCGGTGTGGCGGCCGCCGGAGGTTGGCGCGGACCAAGGGAGGATGTCGAGCGTGCGTAGGAGGAGCAGCGTGTCGTCGGACCTGGACAGTCTGGCTGAGGGGGAGGAGGGGGAGGAACATCGGACAGATAGAGCATGGTTACGGACTCCCTCGTGCATGCGCGGGCCGCCGAGGCCGGGGAAGAAGCAGGGGGAGACGATATCGAAGGGGCACAAGAACTACGAGCTCATGCTCAACTTGCAGCTCGGCATCAGGTGTGTTGCTTTGCTTCTTGGTTTCTACTGCCATTGGCACATTGCCATTTGTACTCTGTTGCTTTTCTCTTCTAAATCCGATTCATTTGATGTTGCCATTCATTATCTTTTGGAGCATAGGCATGCTGTTGGAAGACAGTCGGCACCGAATTCGCTGGATCTTAAAGCATCAGCTTTTGATCCAAAAGAGAAGGTGTGGACAAGATTTCCTCCTGAAGGATCAAAGCATACGCCTCCTCACCAATCATGCGATTTCCGGTGGAAGGACTACTGCCCATTAGTTTTCAGGTCATTATATCAAGTTACTGTGATCTATGATCGTTGTTGATTTCTTCTTAGTTTTGTTGTGACATTGATTGAGTTCATGTTGTTATAGTTTGCTGTTTCAAGTCCCCAAAACGGTGCTAATTTGTTCTTTTGTAATTCTCTCCAGGACTTTACGCAAGCTCTTCGACGTCGACCCTGCAGATTACATGATCTCCATTTGCGGAGATGATGCACTTAGGGAACTTTCATCACCAGGTAAAAGCGGAAGTTTCTTTTACCTCACCAATGATGACAAGTACATGATAAAAACAATGAAGAAATCAGAAGTTAAAGTAAGTTCTATTCTTCCCTCCTCACCTTAGCTAGCTTACGACAGATTCAACATATCATTCAAAAAATAATAATGATGATGATTCAACATGCCTTATACGATTGAAATTATGATTTTGTTATGGACAGGTACTTCTTAGGATGCTTCCAGCCTATTATAAACATGTCCGCGCTTTTGACAACACTCTGGTAACTAAATTTTTTGGTCTACACTGTGTTAAAATCACAGGAGCTATTCAGAAAAAGGTTAGCATGCTATGAGATTTTTGGTTGGTTTGTAAGAAGAAGCCATTGATTGAGAATTGCTAACTTTTATCACTATTAAATATAGGTTCGGTTTGTCATAATGGGGAATCTTTTTTGCTCCAACTATGCAATCCATAGGCGCTTCGATTTGAAAGGATCTTCACACGGTCGCATGACAGACAAACCTATTGATCAGATTGACGAGACCACCACACTGAAGGATCTTGATCTTAATTTCATATTCCGGTTAGAAGGTTCTTGGTTCAAGGACTTCTGCAGGTACTTTTGCCATCTGCAAATTGCATAGGATATTCCCCTTCTCCATTTATTAGGTTATACTAGTAGTAATTTCATCTGTCCTAAGGGAAACATATTTGATGTCCCAAAGCAAATCTGGCACACCGGAAGCTCTTTAACATGCCCAAAGAATCACTGTATTTAAAGAGACCTAATGAATCTATTGGGCACATATTTTGTGTTGTTCACCAGGCAAGTGGACAAAGATTGTGAGTTTTTGGAACAAGAAAGGATCATGGATTACAGTCTTCTGGTTGGCGTTCACTTCAAAGACCAATGCAAAGATATGTTCACGCATCAATAATTGTTTTGAATACTTGCAGATATGGAGTAAAACTATAAGAGATGTATTTAAAGTCATGAGCCTGAATATATATATATATTTTTTCTGATTACAGACAGCAGCAACACTGACAACGAGTCACCTCAAACTGCTGCTGAAGATTCTGAGAATAAAAGGTATATTCAGAATGCATGTGCATCTAAAGACATGATTGTAGTGGGCTAGCTTCAATCAAATACAATTAGACATGCTTCAAAAAGGTAAAAAATGCGATGAACTGCTTCATTTTAACATATAGCCTATAGTCTTGAATAAATTTTAGTCAAAACATAAGAAGTAATATACTACACCAGTGCCACTGCTTTCAACTGAAGAAGCTATTTCTTTTAAGACAACTGAAGAAGCCTTCACAAGTGGTAGTACATGGCAATTTCCCTCTCTTCTGCTTAGGCTGCTTACATCATACTAGCAACTTCTGTGTTACGTGCACCTTGTCAGTTGACATTGACAATTATTGACCTCTGAAGACTAACACTCTACTGGTGATTTGTGCAGAAAAGTACCAGTCAAGCTAGGAATTAGCATGCCTTCAAGGGTGGAGAACATAGTGAGAAATCCTGATAGCGAATCCCAGCTCATTGGCGAGCCCACAGGCGAATTCCGTGAGGTTATCCTGTTCTTTGGAATCATTGACATCCTACAAGACTATGATATCAGCAAGAAGCTCGAGCATGCCTACAAATCCATGCAGTATGATCCCAACTCCATATCAGCTGTTGACCCGAAGCAATACTGCAAGAGATTCAGGGACTTCATCTACAGGGCTTTCACAGAAGATGTACAGTAAATACTGCATTGACAAAAAGAACACAAATTTTAACTGAAGAGAGCATGCCTTAACAGCTCGCTGGTGGATGATCTTTGCCCACCCTCCAGAAATTTTTTTAATAACCTGTTTTTTAGGGTTATTATTCAAATGATAATAAATTAAATGTCTTGTTAATTAAAAAATGACTAGTTGACATACAAGTTTATCACCTGGTTGTTCTTATGAGTAGAAAAAGTAGAACTAGAATTTTGGTATAGTACTTGCTCATATATGAGCTACATGGTGGAAGCTAATATATAAGTTAGACTAGTTTCAAGTTATATTATTGATCGTTGGTTGCTCGATGTGTAAAATTATCATGATAAGTTCATTTTGGACTAAGGATTGATACTAAAGTACGCAACTTCAATACTCATATAGTGCATCTTTCTTGACCGGGTATAAATATGTTTTCATATAAGCATGCAGCTAAACCCACTTATTTGGAGGGAATATTGTTGTGCCAATTAACTAATGACACAATTAATGATATAATACTAGTCTTACTACAGATTAATTATATCTGCATTTTCGTTAAATATGTGAATAATTGGGTGTCAATCTACTGCTTCATCCGTACAAGTTTATGAAGCGTATTTTTTCAATAGTTTTGTCCATAAATATAGAGTGTATTTCATATTCTAATGTAAAATTAGTGTGATGATCCATATATATCCCTAATAAATATCTATCTTTACTTTATATTCTACATGCATGTATTGAATTACATGTTCACGGAAAGAAAGATCTGCAACCGGTTGCATTGAACAAACCTGTAAATACATGTACTATATGGTACAATTACATGTACTGCACATACATTAATTGCACACACAAATCGAATTGTACACAGCTTGTAAAATACACGTACGAGAAAATATACTGGACTACTGGGGAGAGATCACTACTACAGAAAAGCTTATATTAGACGTCTCAACACACACGATTAAGAAAAATCGTCTGTGATAAATAACATCACTGACGGTTCTATAGTGAAACCGTCAGTGGGATAATTACAGACGGTACTCTTCATAAACCGTTAGTAATATACATCTATATCATAAACGGTTTTAGTTTAAAACCGTTTGTAATGATATCACAGACGGTTCTAACTACGAACCGTCTGTGATATGAATTGAGACCACTATATAAACATACCGATAGAGGTTCGTGGCGCAAACTTTGGCTCCTATGCGTTTCTTCTCCTGCAAACCCTAGCCCCCCAGCAATCCTCCTCCCCGGCGACCTCCTCCTCAATCGGCATCCTCCTCTCCGGCGAACTCCCTCCTCGATCGGCACTTCCCGGGGGTACCCCCCAAAAGGAACCTTCCTCTCCTCAGCCATTTCATTTAAGTCAGGTTTCTTTGTTATTGGGATAGGTGAATTCTTTAGGATCCATCCCCCAAAGGAACCGGACATGAGAATTTTTCATCATCCGGCTCGAGCAAGAATGAAAGAAAAAAGACCGTGGAAGATCCATATGACTCTAGGTAAGAAAAGCTTTATCAGATACTCTTTTCCGAAGTTGCACCTACAACTACTCATTGAAAAGAATTCTATTCTTATGGGTAAATGCTCATCCTCCTTCCCGGCATCTATGAGGGCTACGACAACCATCCTGCGAGCACGAGGCCGTGAGGGCGACGATGACCATCCCGCGAGCGCCTTCTCCGTCGGCGACCTGCTCCCCTCTCCATCGGCAACCTCCTCCTCCTCCCTGCGAGCGGCGCCCGTGCTTCCTTTGATTCGATGAGTTGTCTACTGTTTGTGGATTAATCAAACCTGTGATGTTACTGTTTGTGCGGTATGGCTGCGTTAGTATGGGTTGCACATGTATGAGCTCTAACATGGGAGAGCTTCGGCGGGCTTTAATGTATGGCTACGCATGTATGGTCTTGCATGTATGAGCTCCAACCAATTGCAGAGCATGGCGATTGTAGTGCGCATGTATTCATCCTTGTGTGTATGATTTTGGGATCACTAGTGAGACGTTGAATATTAAGCATTGTGTTCTTGTGGCCTCATGTCCGATGCAAAAGAAGTTGCACTAAGTTAATTAATCTGGAGATGATTAAGGAAGTTTAGTGTAACATCCCAAAATTTGGACTATAATTTCACTTATGTGCATTTTGGTGATTTTATGAATTTATTGGATTTTCCATAAATTATTTGAATTTATTTTAATTAAGTATATTGAACCTTTGGTGAAAACTAATTATATATAGATAAAAATAATATGAAGTTTTGCCAAAAATATTTTATTTGAGTTCAGAATGTTTCAAAGTATTTATGAGAATCTTCTTGGATTTTTTCCTGATATTTTAATTGCCTTAAATGAATTAATCTAATTTCGGGAATTATTTTAAATCGAAAAGCGTTAGAAAAATCGGCATGAATAGTCTTGGCGAGCCCGATCGTGTGTCGTAGGTGCCCGCTTGTTGCGTTGCGGCTTCTTTCGACCCGTCCGCTTTTGAAGACGCCAACCGTCAGATCTTCATCTTGTGGTCTTCATCAAGCCACGTCGCCGGTGCTACGTCGGCCGTTGGATCGCAGAGGGACGCGTGTGATTTAAAGATGAGATCAGAAACCCTAACACCTGCGAGCCGTTGGATCAAGATCGTGTGGAAGAAATCGGATCGTGTTTTTTTTTGGAAAGGTTGGATCTCATCCGTTGATTTTGGAAAGTGCGGATTGGATTGGATCGGCCGAGATCTAATCGTGGCCGCTCGTTGCAGATCGAACGGCTCTCGGTTGTCGTCTCCGATTCGGTTTTCAAATCCGCCGCCGCTTGCCGTCGCTGTCGCGTGATTTAGGGTTTCCTTCCCTGCGCGCATGCCGAGGCTATAAAAGCCGCCGCCCGCACCCGAGAGATTGCCATCCCGCAGCGCATCCGCCGATGCTAGCCTTCGCCGTTGAGTCGCCGTAGCCTCGCGAGAGCTCGCGGAGTTTGCTCTTCGCGCCGCGATTTTCTTCGGGTTCCGTTGTCGTCAAGCCGCCGTCCGTCGCAAGGGTTCCGGATCCGAGTTCTCGCGTCGTCGCGTCGAGTCCGGCCGCTTCTTCTCGCCGGAGTCGCGCCGAAGCGCCGTTCGGGTGGTCGTCTTCCTCCGCTCCAGTGCAAGCCCGTCGCCGTGTCTCGGAGCTTCGCACAGCCGTCGAATCTTCGCCGAATCGTCCAGATCACGCTGCGTCATCCTCATCGTGATGAACCTCTCCGTAAGATGGACCGTTAGATCTAAGATGGCGGTCGGGATAGTGCCACGTTGGAGTAGATCGATAGTCGTCGGATCGTCACCGGATGCGCGCCGCGTGTCGAGCATCGCACGGCGGCGCCGCATGCCGATCCGGGTCGCTGGCGTGGTGGCGGGCGCGAGGCGCCGTGGGCGCGTCCACGGTGAACCAGAGGCGGTTCCGTGGACCGGGTCCATGCGCCGAGCTGACTTGGCAGCGCTTGATTGGTCTGGGCCAGGGCTGACGTCAGCATTGCGCAATAAAATCTTTTTCAATAGAAAAATAATTCTGGAAAATTGGAAATTCTATTTTCTGTATTTTCAGTATTTATTCAAACTTCAAAAAGGCTATATCTTTTGCATTTTAACTCGGATTTGAGTGATTCAAATTTCTAAAAATTTGTAAAATCAAGATCTATTTATTGGTGAATTTTATTTTATTTTTGTAGTTTGGTTGCTCTCTGTTTTGGTGTTTATTTGCTATTTTGGCATCATTTCGCGTAGACGTTGAACTGCTCGGTGATCCGGAGGAAGATTCATCGCTTCAAGACCCAAGCTCAGAGCAAGACCAGCACCTACTCCAAGGCAAGTTGTGCTTTGATCATGTTGCACCCAATTTCACCAAATTGCTATTTTGTCTTTTAAATTATGCATGATATTTTATGTGTATAAATGATTTCAATTAATTTGGGAATTAGATGATATGCCTAATTGAATTAAATCACACCTTATCAATTTTATGCCATGATCTAATTGTCACCCTAGGATGTGGAATTATAGTTAGTTAATATTAATAATCAACATGGGACTAGTTAGACCGTCGTAGATTACTTAGCCATGCCACGTCATCACATGTGTCCGAATGTTGTTACTTAATCTTGACTAATGGAATATGGAACAATGTTTAAGAATTTGTGTGTCATGTGTTGTCACAGTTGCTATCAAGTTGTCGTGGCGAGGAGGTCACACAACTAGATTGAAATGTGGGGGGGCACGTGGTGCTTGGTAACCAAGCGGGGTGGTAATGATTTAGATTGGGGCAAGTGGCAAGGGCGGTGTGCCAAGGTGGGTCAGATTGGCAGGGGTATGTGGAAGTCTTGCCTTAATCACTTTAAGGACTTAACCTTGCAAGCCTTTGACTGAGTCTCCTTGCAACCACATGTCCGAATGGGCGGACAGCCTAGTGAATAATTTGTGAAGCCTAGATTTTGGTCTTGTCGTGGTGAGCAGTGAGTCCGGGTTTACTGGTTTAACTCACATGGTGCAAGAGGGGGGCCCTGTTGTGGTGGTTTAACCCTTCAGTGTTGAAACCTTAGCGAACAGTACTGGGTCTAGGTGTAGCATTGTAAAGGCTTTGTTATGATCACTCGCCTTGGTGGTGTTTGGTTGTATCGTGTGGGTAAAGTGCATAACCTCTGCAGAGTGTACAATCTATTCGAATAGCCGTGCTCACGGTATTGGGCAATGCTCGGGAATTACAGTTAAGGGTTAGACTTTTGTTAAACAAAAACTTGTTGGGATGGCAGGGTGCCATGGGAGGTGGAAATTTGGTTTACTTCATAAATGCTGAATCTATTAATTACTGTTATTGTTTTACTGCTTTTCAATCTATTTACTGTATTCTTGTTAAATGCCGCTCTACTGCAAAATAGCCATATTAGCCATTCCTTTGGATTAAGCCAAGCATATAGAATATTAGACTTGCATTGCTGTGCACAACTTGTTGAGTGCTTTATGTACTCACCCCAACAACAACAACTTCAGAAGAGGAAGAATCTACGCCCTTCGTGGAGGAGGATTATATGGATGCGAATGCTTAGGGTCCGAGCCTCATCAGTTGCCTGCGGTGAACTGGGGAGCTGCTACGCTTATTTATTTTTCCGCTGCTGCTTATTTGCTATTTCTTTTATAAGCCCTGTGTGGCAATAATCATGTAAGACAACAGTTACTATTAATTATTAAAGTTATGCTATATTCCACTGTGTATGACTATGATAGCATCTATGTTGAGCCTGTGTGTACTAGCGTGATTCTGGACTAGTGCGGTATACACAGAGGGTCCGGATTTGCAAATTCGGGTCCCGACATTTAGAGCACAACTTAGAGTCAAGATATATAATTAAGCTGATCAAACAAATAACTAGATCCTTGGGGCGAAAAACAACTGGATGGCTGCATCGAACTAGAAGGGAAGCTTCACACGTCCATGTAAACATGCATGAGGCTACATATTGCATGCATGGGTACGTATAGCGCCAAGAGTGACCATCTTGGGAAAAAATAGTATTTGATTTTCTAAGAGAAGCTATGAGCTTTGATTAACTTGAAAAGTTCTGAATAATATGGTTATATTAGCTAGATACCTAGAACTCATGTTCATATTGCATACAAGCGAACTTAGCACAACAATGAGCAGCAACTAGTTTGGTGTTAGGATAATATTTTCGCATTGAACGCCACCAACTAGCTTGTGAAGCCATAATGCTCTTTCTGTACATAATTTCTTTTTGTTTCTGTTCTTAGTTTAATGATATTGATTCTTGGTATGTATATGTATGTATATATATTTTTCTTTCTTGCACGTGCTTAGTAAAAGAAGTATCAACATTAATTGCAAATTCGGTATTGCATTGATTTCATTGAAGCTGTCTTGCTCTTCGCCGAACACCTAATTCATTTGTCATCATAATTCAGATGTTAATTTGGTTGGTACGATGATTAGAGATGTCATCATCATCATTATAAGATATTGTTAAAAGGTTGTCTTTTCTATAGTACATTGCGGATGAAGACATCATTATAGCAACCATGCGATCTTTTTGAACCAGCATATTAACCTACATAACATGACGAGGGATGCATGCATAGGCACATGACATGAATACAGGGTTAATGAATTTCCTATGTGGTAAAAATAGATCGACAATATGGAAAAGTTGTTAGAAGCTAAACAAAGATTTGAGGTGGAGATCGAGCAACTAAAGGGCAAGTCTGAGATAACAGATAAGATTTATGAGATGAAATAAGAACTGAAAGATATAGATGATCACTTGTAAGATATCAAATCCCTTAACACGGTACTCATCACTAAGGACCACAAGGCGAATGCAGAGCTGAAAGAAACCAAATCTGATCTTATAGAGGTAATATAACAGTTTTTAGTACTGTTCGATGTGGTTACTGATAATATACCAAGACACCTTTTCACAACAATATGATCGCTTTTAATTTGTAGGGATTAAGAGATATGACTGGAGATCAATCGGTTATTGGTATCAAATAAATTGGCACTGTCTCGGAGTTGTGGAACTTGAGAGAACCGAGAAGCCTTTGTTGTGGAAGCTATGGTACATATGATGGCAGATATAAAAAAAACCTAAGGTCTTCTTGTCTTGAACTATGAAATAATATGGTTTCTCAATGTACGCTTGTTGATGTTTGTGATATATATCATATTTTGTTAATGTATTGTCACCTGAACTATGAAATATTTCGTTATCATATTTATGGTAAGGTCTTCTTGTCTTGAACTATGAAATAATATTTTTTCCCTACCTCTCTTGGCAGAACTTCCATGATTAGTATATGTTGTTCAAAATTTTCTTCTCTTTAGATATTTCTGCAACGACATTTACAAGACACAACCAGTTATAGATTTTGCAATTGAATATTAAAACATCCTAGATGCATTGAGGCAACGACTTGTCTGATGAGAAGGGTCTTAAAATATGAACATTTGTAGCACTTTCATCACCTTTCTTATTCTAATGTTGATAGCTTCCAAGGAAAATCTAATTTCATCAATAGTTCGTCTTGAAAGTTGTCATGCTCTAATTTATCTTCCACTTCATCCTTATTCTCGAATAAAAGTACCATATGCGGCCTATTTTTACTTTAATCGTATATAGGAACATGATCACACCGGTCTTTATATGTGTTATGTAACGTGTTGTCCTAGTCTCTTGACTAGACCGAGTCTAGTGGATAGTGCGTGCGTGTGATTAGTGTTATCAGCCCATTACCGGTTGTTGTGATCCGAAGAGACCGGACATGATTGTTGCATGGCAATTTAAGGAAGGAACCGAACCAAACGCTGAGAAGTGCGTGGGTTCTATTCTCCAAATTTTCCTTTCCTATCTTATTTTTTTTAACTTTACCGATCGATGGGATGGGATGGGATTCATACTTGAACTCGGATGATCCACCTACCTCAGGTATGTTTAAGGTATTTACAGTGGTATAGACGGCAGATGTCTGTAATATATATCCATATCATCTATAGACATCACTAAAAATAACTTATACAATAGATCGTCTATATAGTTGTCTGTAATAGCCTCTCATCCAATTAAAGACTGTCTATACAATGATACACAAAATATAAAGTTGTCTACAAGACCGTCATAAATAGTAGACAACATCTTTCTTTCTCCTCCTTCTCTCTCGTTCACATCACCTAAAATCTTACCTGGTATAGTCTTACAGATAGCTGATATATACCATTGTACATGCCCTCGTGGCACCGCCGGACACGTCGGTTGGAGGGGGCTACACGGCAGGCTCGGGATTGGATTGGATTGTATCCTTCCATCTGGAGGAACGACCGGATCAAGTAATCGAGGTCTGGCAACCACTGGCAATGCCGGAGAAGCTCGGATTCGGCGGCGGTGGCGAGAGGCGGCTGGCATTTGGCGTTGCGTTGCGCTCCCCTCTCTCAAAAACGAAAAGAAAATAGGATTTGGCGTGTAATGACGTAAATATGGAGCCAGCCGGAGAAATCAAATGAGGATTGAAGCGATCACATCCCAATCAATACTACACATTCTCTCACAAGTGGAACGTACATCACTGGCCCGGTACTTCGCCCACTAACATGCATCGCGCATGCTAACAAAAAAAACAAGATGTTTGAGCCACAATTAAACAAAGTTATAAACCAAAAATATCAGGTGATGATGAACAATTTGAGTTTTGAGTCAGGTAGCTTCATGCATCATGACTATAAATTCATCAAAGCTGACCATTCCATCGCCGTCTTTGTCGAAGACTTGGAGCATCCTTTCACAGGCCTCATGGCTGGCGTCCTGCAACCCTAGCCTTCTCATTACACTGCGTAGCTCCGCGGGACTGATAAACCCATCACCGTCGCAGTCGAACACACTGAAAGCTTCCTCTAGTTCTTCCCAGCTTGCTTGCTTCTCCTCCAGCAAGACACGTACCCCTTCTTCCAAGCAAAGCCCCTTGCACTTGCCATTGCCGCTCCAGCCAGAGATCCCAAGCGCGCCCATGACCACAGCAACATCGTCATGTGTGAGCTCTGCTCCTCCGTTCTTGGCAGAAGGCTCGCGTCGGCATCGGCACATACGATGCCTATCGCCGAGAACAAAATTCAGAGGTCGGAACAGAGGTAAGAACACCTTCGTTACAAAGTAGAGAATACTACTGGTGAACATGGCTATGCCACAAGCCAAAAGAAGAAGAAGAAGTAGAATTTTACCAAAATTTTGAAACATTGCATGCACTGAGTAGTTTTCGTTCGCATAACGCTCAAATATATTTATAGTATCTGCGTCTACTGCCCGGTCTTCGATCGTTGTTTGCTCGTGTTTTTTTTGTACTAAAGAAGAATGAAGAGAAGTAGCTGTGAAACTTCCACGAATTGGTCCAGAGAAAACGATGGCTTGACTCCTAAGTCGACGTACGGAAAAGTAGTGCTCATTGCCGTAAAGCCATGTACTAGATTAACAGTCAAAGAAGCATAGATTTAAATTGCAGTTTGCCGTCCGTCGCCGTGAAAGATATAAAAAAATTTACCATGACTACAACGGGCTATCGCGAAAACTATGCTACACGTCATGGTTTACTGTAATATACATATTTTTACTATTTCAAGTATATAGTATCGGTAATTTGTATAAAATGAACTATATTTAAATTTAGAGTATATGTTATGGTTGTTATATATATTAGTCGTAACAGAAAATAAGAAAAGAATCTATATAATTATGTAAATTTAGGAGATAAATTTGGTTTTTAACTAATATTTATTATTTCTAGGAGCCAAATTAATTCAATTTAAATACAAAAAATATGTTAAAAGAAGAAGAACATGAACAAAACACAATTAATATTTAAAAATATAAATAGAATTGACACATATAGTATAACGAAGCTATCGTGACTACAAAAATAACGGTCGATATAGTGGCTATGGCAATTATAGCTATGTTCGTGGAATTTTATTCAATTATGTAGTGTTTTATGTCTTAAAAAAACTATAGCAGTCGTGGAGCTATAGCCGGCTATTTAAATCACTGCAAAGAAGACAGCTTAAGTTACTTAATTGACATGTACTCAAGGAGGCAGAGGGCATCAGTGTTTCGTATTGCTCATCCGAAAACCTAACAGGGCATCGATCGATGCTCTGTTAGGTAGGTAGAACCTTGGAGTGTGAACCTTGGAGTGTGAATCATGTGAACACTGGAGCAGTAAAATACCTCTAGTCATCCTTAAATTCCTTATGCGGCCGTGGTATATAGTTCACTAGTTCTGTGCTTTTTCCAAATCAAGTTCTGTACCTACGAACAGAGCATACGTTTATTACTTGACCCAAATGAATCCACACGATGGTCTCTGGAACCGGAGTCAGACAGCTTATTTCTGGTGACTTCAGTGTTAGTTTACGGACATGTAAGGTTGGTTAGTGGAGATATGGAGTTCAAGTTCAACCCCATCCATTAGGTCAACCCTCGTCTTTATGTAAAATGCGAATGCATCCTAGTTAGAGGTGGGCGTCGTGCCGTGCCGGGCCGACCCGGCACAGACCCATCGTGCTTCGTGCCTGAACCGTGTCGGGCCGCGACGGCCCGTCGTGCTCGCTGCGTGCCGTGCCGTGCCAGCCGGCTTCGCCTTCGCGAGCCGAACCACGCCCATTTGCGCTCGTGCTCGCTTGCGTGCCGTCTTGGCCCAGGTCGACCCATTTGCACTATTTCAACGAGGAAAAGAGCCGGAGATACATAGAATTAAAGCGGTGAATGCAAATATTATGAGAAAAAGAACTAAAATTTATTTATTATCGAGCAGTTACATAGGCGAGAAGGATGTGCTCAATACGGACGAGAGAGGAGAATGGGCGAGAAAGAGAGTGGCGAGACAGACGAGAGAGATTGAGAGAGGCGGTGAGAGAAAGAGTGAGAGAGATTGAGAGGGACGGCGAGAGAGCGACTTCTTGCACCGATCTCTCAATTTCTCTTAGCTCTCTCTCTCTTGTTTTGTCCGTCTCTCTCAGGTGTTGGCGATAGGGGTGACGTTCATGCTACTGGGTGCATCCATGACGATCATGCTCTGTGAGTCAGTGACCTTCATGCTAGGCTTCTTCCTCATGCCCTGGATCATCAGGCCCGGCATAGCCCATTCTACAGTGTTGTGCCGTGCCGGGCCGCCTATCGTGCCTGATTCTCGAGCCCGACACGGCCCACTTCGTGCCAGGTCGGGCTTCGTGCCGGGTCGGGCTTCGTGCCGGACCGTAACGTCGTGCCTCGGGCCGGCCCAAAAAAGCCTGACCCGAGTGCCCACCTCTAATCCTAGTAGAAAAGTGTGTGGTTGACCACCGTGAGTTTTGTAGTCTTTGATTTGCGCTATAGTGGTTGCCCAAGTATATTGTCTATCTTTTATTATCAACCTAACATTTTAGATAAACTAGTTAACGCATGGAACTCAATGTAATATTAAAATAAAGAGATCTTAAGTTCAACAACCGATCTACACAATATTAAAAAAATTGTTCGAGTCACTTCGTGGGCCTGGGAGAGTACCTTTCCACATCATGACTTCATGAGGGTATAGATCAGCCATCTAGTCATCTAGCGCATTGCAGGAGTCCTGAGTACCAAGTGAAAACAGGTTGGATATTTTCCGTTCGATCTGGAATCGAATTTAGGATCGGATTTGACTATCCGGTTAGATCCGGGATAATATCCGAATACTTGAATCCGGCTCCAGGATCAAATATGGAGTAGCCAATATCCGATAAATACGGGACGGGATCCGAATATCTGGATTTTTCTTATTCGGATATTCTGTTTTTTCCTATTCGAATCGGATATCTAGATTTTTCCTATTCTAATATAGCAAGGCCTAGCCTATTTCATCATATATTTTTTTCAGAGTAGCTCATTTAAATTGACAATTAGTTGCTTCTATTGATACTAAAGTAACATATTCTTTCTATAACGTCTATTGGGTTTGATTGATATATAACTTGCTACTTATGTACTCGTATGGTTTAATTCAATATATATTATTCTATATATGCGTGCATTATTCGTATATTTTTATCTATTTTCGATCCGAATCCATCACATATCTGTCCTGTATCTGTATTTCCAAATAATCTAGATTTGCATCCGTATCCCAAATAACCTGAATTTATATCCGTATCCGACTAGCCTGTATCTGATTTAGAATCTGAAAAAAAAATTAAGATAAAAAAACAAAAAACGCTTGTATCTGACCCGTTTTCACCTAGTGGCTCCCATGTGGTTAGTGCCGTTGTCACCGCTTTCGTAGGCCAAGGCCCTCCTGTAACCAAGCCCTACTGGCTCGTTCTTGTACTTATTAATCTCTCTCCTTTAATTAAATGGCAGGACTCATGCTTCTTCTCTTTTTTTAAAAAAAAATAGTGGTACATCTTTGTCTACGTTGATTTTTTTTAAAAAATCATTTCAATGATAGGCCTCAACTAAATCTAATGTCAAGATGTTAATTTTCACTTTTTCTTTTTATTTAGATTTTTTTACAGGAATCTTTTTCTTTCGATAGTAGAGCCCAATTCCACTCAGCATTAGAATTTACTACAATCAGAATTCATGGGAAAAAAACATAACCGCAAATGGAAAAAAACATAACCTCAAAATTTACACCCATCTCGCAGTTTGATTCAATGGATCTAGTGGATAAGGACAGCCAAAAAACAGGAATATTCTGTGTAGATACTGGACGGATAGAGCCAAGCAAACTGACCGGATAAGGCCATCCAGTTTCTTATCCCAAGCAAATTTGCACCGTAACTCATCTATACTTATACATGCCATCCAACTCTCATCCCTCCAACTAAACAAAAATTTAACTCATCACATCTACCTCTCATTCTTCAACCAAATGTGAATTTAGATTACTTCATTTCTTTTTCTACTAGAGTGAATGACCCTATCTTTACCCTTTGCCCTTTAACCAAACGGAGTCTTAGGTAACAAAGCGGCTGAGGACTCTTACAAATATACCATCATTAAAAGAGCTCGTGAAAAAAGAGAGACTAATCATCTATTCTCTACAAAATGAAATTCATGTTCTAGCAATACAATCAAGGTGCCGTTACTCCCTGGTGCCCTTCTTTGAGGTGCCATTACGCTCTAATGCCCTGTTTTCAATGGCTGCCGCAGCTGCTTGAAGTTGGATTGCTACAGCGACAAGACCTTCCTGAAGCTCATTCTTTAGCTGATATGCCCAATATTTTAGAAAGATATAAGCGCAGCCCACCAAAATGCAGCCAAACCGGCAATATGAAATTGAAAATAATTAGGAAAAAATAAATCTGAATCAAGTACTAATATGGTCTGAAAAGATTGCAGCCTGTAAACAACACCGAAGGATTGCCTTACAATCCCCCTAGGTACAAGCATCACAACAAGGCCAAGAGCTTTGTTCTTGTTGGGAAACCATATGACCTATGAAAACCCACGATAGTCCCTTAGTCGAAACCCTAGGCGACTACTATATAAGAAGGAGGGGTCCCCTCCATTGTACAAGAAATCACAAAATACCTCAAGGGAAGAAGGGGAGCTCCCCCATTGTACAAGCAATCACAAAAGCAATAAAGAATTCTGTCGTCGTTCCTCCCTAAACCTGTGTCTCTCTTTCTCTCTCTGTTCTCCACTTCAGATCTGTTCAGGAACCCCGGACTATTCGATAGCGAGGTTCCTTAACACGTTATCAGCATGAAGCTCTACAGGCGAACATATTGAAAGGTGAGAAAGAAATCGTGTAGCGCCCAAATGGAAGAGATATGTATTGTTGATAGTGGCACAACAAATACCATCTTACGAGAGTCCAAATACTTTCAGTCGATCACGAAGAATGCTGGAAAGATTACTACGATCGCAGGAAGCGATTCCTATATAATAGGCTCCGGAAGAGCCACAATTATATTACCTATGGGTACAACTTTGGTAATTGAAGAAGCCCTTTTGTACCCTGAATC
Source organism: Otatea glauca (assembly GCA_036346275.1). NCBI lineage: Eukaryota > Viridiplantae > Streptophyta > Magnoliopsida > Poales > Poaceae > Otatea > Otatea glauca. Next base: position 3,615,364 of record CM070733.1, on the reverse strand, counting down.
AACGCGCACTCTCTTGAGTTTCAAAGACATCTGCGCCAATGGTTTTCATGTAGAAACCAATGAAGAAAATGGCAAAGAATACTTGTGCATTGTGAAGCACGCGGTATGTGGAAAAATGGTATTAGAAAAATATCCCTCATATGAATCTGGGTTGTACTACACGAATATTCATGCATCCGAAGTGTATACTTCCTTGAAGACTGTTTTTAGAAGCTCTGAGTTATTTTCTTTATGGCATTGTAGATTAGGTCATCCTGGTCTTAGAATGATGAGAAATATAGTGAACAACTCACAAGGTCATGGCATTAATGTTAAGAATTTTCCGAATTATGAAGATTTCGTGTGCCCTGCATGTGCCATCGGGAAATTAATAACTAGACCTTCTGTCATGAAAGTGCAAAGTGAAGCCCCTACATTCCTGGAACGCATCCAGGGGATATTTGCAGCCTGTTCAGCCCTTGTCAGGGCCGTTTCGATACTTTATGGTGCTCATCAATGCTTCCTCGAAATGGTCGCATGTATACTTATTGTCAACAAGAAACCATGCTTTTGCAAAGCTGATATCGCAGATCATAAGAATTAAGAATGCTTTCCCTGATCATCGCGTGAAGTCCATTAGAATGGACAATGCCGGAGAATTTACTTCAAAGGCATTTGATGATTATTACCGCAACAGAATAGCGATTGAGCACTCCGTCCGCACGTCCATACGCAGAATGGACTAGTCAAGCACTAATAAAGAGGATTAAATTCATTGCCGCACCGCTTTTGCAGAATTGTAACTTGCCCAACACTTGTTGGGGACACGCAGTCCTGCACGCAACAGCTCTCATCAATTTCAGACCTTCGGCCTACAACATCCATTCTCCTATGCGACTTGTGCACGGGATCATCCCGAAAATCTCCTATCTCAGGAAATTTGGGTGTATGGTATATATTCCTATACCACCCCCTCAGCGGACTGCAATGGGCTCTCTCCGCACGTCTGGGATATACGTTGGTTATGGGAGTGCATTTATAATCAGGTATTTGGAACCCATGACTGGAGACTTGCATACAGCCTGATTCGCTGATTGCATTTTTGTCGAGGATTGTTTCCCGTCATTGGGGGGAGGAAATCAACCTTTGGATGAAAAATGCCGGGAAATCATATGGTATTCCACTGGGATCCCTGCGCATGACCCCCGCACTAATGAAGCAAATCAAGAAGTCCAGAAGATAATTGATTTGCAGAATTTAGCAAATGAACTGCTTGATCATTTTTGTGATCTGAAGGGCATGGTTAAGTCGCATGTACCCGCAAGAAATGCACCAGAGAGGGTGGAAATACCAAAGAAAATATAAGGTATCCCTCATCCTGTTCAGAGGCCTCAAAGAAAAAGAACAGAAAATCTGGCTCCTCAAACTCAAAGTACCCGGAGACATCCGAGAAAATCAAGGAGAGGACTTACCACAACCAATCACAAAAATACCCCAAGGGAAGAAGGGGAGCCAGTTGAGACCTGGCACTAGAAAGAAGCCGACGGAAAAAGCAATCCCAGACTTGAATCTTCCACTGCAGGAAGCCACCGAAAATAATGTGTGCGCATACATAGGCAATGAAAAGCTAAAGGAACTTGCTCCTGCGATAGGAAATAGCAGCGAAGAGCAGGTAGAAGTGCATGAAGCACCCCCATGATGAAATGGCCATAAACTTTGTAATAACAGGAGAATCCCTGAATAGAGCAACAGCCAATGTTGATGCATACTTTGCAAATAAGATTGCCTCGATCATTGATCATGATCCCGAGCCTTCATCTCTAGCAGAGTGCAAGAAAATGCTAGATTGGGAAGAATGGAAGAAGGAAATCACTGCAGAGTTAGTCTCTCTGAACAAGGAGAGGTGTTTGGGCCTGTATGCCGCACACCTCCCCATATAAACCCTATAGGTCACAAATGGGTCTTTGTTCGGAAGAGGAATGAAAACAACGAAGTTGTAAGGTACAAGTCAAGACTTGTAGCTCAAGGTTTCAACGTTCTGGAGTTGATTATGAAGAAACCTATTCTCCAGTCATGGGAGGAATTACCTTTAGATATTTGATCTCAATGGTAGTCAACTTGAAGTTGAGAATGAAGCTAATGGATGTTGTTACAGCATATTTATATGGAAACTTGGATTCGGAGATATACATGAAGGTACCGGAAGGTATTCCTATCCCGAACCAAGACGGAGCAAATAGAAAACTGTACAGTGTGAAATTGGAGAAATCACTGTATGGGCTAAAACAGTCAGGAAGAATGTGGTACAACCGCTTGAGTGAATTTCTCTGCAAGAAAGGCTACACAAACAGCGAAGATTGTCCATGCGTGTTTATCAAATGATCCCGAATGGATTCTCAGATAATCTCCGTCTATGTAGATGACTTGAACATCATTGGGACGGATGAAGAGATTGAAGAAGCATGCTCATACTTGAAGTCTGAGTTCGAAATGAAGGATTTGGGTAAAACCAAGTTTTATTTAGGCTTGCAGCTTGAGCATGTCCAAGGAGGAATCTTGGTACACCAATCATCCTACACGCAGAAAGTGTTGGAAAGATTTGGCTTTGAAAAGGCATATCCTACAAAGACTCCAATGGTCGGAAGGTCACTCCAAGCAGACCTAGACCCATACAGACCTAGAGAAGAGGGGGAGGAAGTCCTGAGAGCAGAATTCCCATATCTGAGTGCAGTTGGAGCGCTCATGTACCTTGCGAATAGCACCAGGCCGAACATTGCGTTCGCTGTGAATTTGCTAGCCCGGTACAGCGCAGAACCCACCAAAAGGCATTGAAAAGGGATCAAGGACATCTTCCGTTACCTCCAAGGAAGAAAAGATTTCAGCTTGTTCTACAGAAGAAACAATGAACTGAATTTGGTTGGCTACGCCGATGCTGGGTACTTATCAGACCCGCATACTGGCAAGTCCCAAACTGGGTATGTTTTCCTATGTGGAGGAACAACAGTTTCCTGGAAGTCGTCTAAGCAGACTCTCGTCTCGACGTCGACAAACCACTCGAAAATCATTGCTTTGTATGAAGCCTCTCGTGAATGCGCATGGCTCAGAAGAATGGTTCACCACATCCAGAAGTCATGTGGCTTGAACATCGAGCAAACTCCCACGATCATCCATGAAGATAATGCAGCTTGTGTTGCTCAAGCACAGATGGGTTATGTGAAGAGCAATCTCACGAAGCATATCAACCCCAAGTTCTTCTATGCTCACGAATTGCATAAGATGAACGAGATCAAGATACTGCATACTAAGTCATGTGAAAATCTTGCAGATTTGTTCACTAAATCACTCCAGCATCTACCTTTGAAAGGTGCGTAAAAAGGATTGGGATGATGAGACTTAGAGAAGTGCAGATTTCAGGGGGAAATATTTCACATACTCCCGTATAAATCTTGAACATGAGGTTTGAGTACCCAACATGAATCTCGAAGATTAGCAATTGAAGTTTGGGTGAATTGTACTCTTTTCCCTTAGCAAGTTTTTCATGAAGTTTTCTTGCATAAGGTTTTAATGAGGCAATTAGTACGCAGCGATAGCGTATGCTATGTACTTTTTCTCCAAGTATTTTTCCCACTGGGTTTTTCTGGAGTTTTAATGAGGCATATGCATCTTGCAGCAAAGGGCCCAAGGGGGAGTGTTGGGAAACCACATGGCCCATGAAGGCCCACGATGGTCCTTTAGCCGAAACCCTAGGCGACTACTATATAAGGAGGAGGGGTCCCCCCATTGTACAAACAATCACAAAAGCAATAAAGAATTCTGTCGTCGTTCCTCCCTAAACCTATGTCTCTCTTTCTCTCTCTGTTCTCCCCTTCAGATCTGTTCGGGAACCTCGGACTATTCGATAGCGAGGTTCCTTAACAGTTCTGTTGTCACTGTTGGCAGTGCCTAGCAGAGGAGTAACAGTAAACTGATCTTTACTTGGCTCAAAGGTTCAACCCTAAATTCGCAAAACACTTAAAACACTACCCTTATTAATAGAGCACTTTTATGATACATAATATTAAATATTAGCCATCTATTCTATTTGATCTAACAGATCAGATTAGTTAGGATTTAGTTATATTTTCGCTGGTAGTATTGGTAGTAGAAATCATACGATGGTAGTATTGTAATTAGCTTTTTTTAATTTTGAACATATGTGTATTTTTTGGTGCTTTTGTGTAAAATTCGAAATTGCTTCTTGGGCCACGCAGGACAGAGCGTTCGATGTGTTAGTGCGAGGCCACAGTGTCGTCACGAATCAAGCGGGAGGGCGCCAGCTGCGGCGTAATCACAATCCGGGAGGGCACTGACAGGAAGACAGAGATTGCAGGAGTTGCCACTTATGGAGGAAATCTGTAACACCCAAGCTCTCTATGTGCTTAAGATATTACCATAATGTACGTTTTCATCGCTTTTACCATGACTTTACCCACAATTTCAACAAGCATCATTAAACAATTAACACTACTATTAAACAATATCAAAAAGAATTTGCATAATAACGTGAATAAGAACACTAACAATATAAATATTGGAACCATGCGTCTAAGCAAGTCTGAGACCACACGCTCAGGAACAATCCTTACTTTTTGGCGACAACGAAGAACAAGGATTTCAAGACAATTAAATAAAGAACTAGACTTATCAAAAAACATATTGCTTCACTACTTTCACATGATCATTATTATGATTATTAAAGTTCATCAACTAACTAACTAGACACTTTATTAATTCAAGAGTAACCACTAATACTAGTTACCTGTGGTATAAGATGTAACACGTGAAACGATGCTGCTATTCTTATTCCATGCATATCGCTTTCATTCTTCACCTAAAAACATCAAATAAATAAGGTGAGTCCATGACTTAGCAATTACATAATAAAACAGTAAACATTAACAATTTCATCATCACTAGCTTATTCACATCATTCTTCGCATTACTTAACGTTATTTGTAACTTCATTGATTGAAATGCAAATGCTCGTGCACATGTCTCTTTCTCTCTTTAGCATAACTGGTATAGTGGAGTGTTCACCCGTCGATGAACCACTCATGCCTCGTCCTTTTATATAGAGGGTCATGTCTCGTCCTTTTTCATACGGGTCCAACCTCTACTCCCGTGGAGTGCTTACCTTAGTAGATCTTTCCTCTTCCCACTCCTGTGGGATCGCTTACACACAGTAGGCTATAGATGCCACTCAAACCATCTATTTCTGTCTCATGATGCATATGATGCCACATTGTCTTTCCATGTATCAATCATCGTTCTCATGTTGTGCCATTCAATTTTCATGAGTAAATCATGAGTAACAAATCAACAATATGAAAGTACCTATAAATTAACATCATCCATAAACATTAAACAATAATTTCACCAACTATCTACCATTCTACCATGTACTTGTCTTTTAACCACATGAGACGAAGTGATGAGTGGTTGAAGCCAAACCCGAAGTCAACACCTCCTGCCGGCAGGAAATAATAACTCAACCACATGCCAAACAATACATAAATCAAATATAACAATATCGCTCCTACGCTCGGTCCCGGACTTAACTTTCTCTCTCATTAGACAGTTTCCCCTTTGGTGTCCCGGCGGCCGGAGGACCATAACTCTTAACTCAAGAGTCCAAACATAATAAACCATATATTTTCTGAAAGGTACACTAGATTATCAACAATTGTAGTTATGCATATTTTCCACTTAATTTATTTAACCCCTCATTTCGAGCCCCAAAGACCGGTCTATTGCTTTACTGAACAGCGGACTTCACAATTTCGTAACTAATTTTATACAGCTCCAAACATAGCGACCATAGAATCTAGGAAAAATTATCTAACTTTCTCTAGTTATGAACATAATTTAATTCATCCATTATCTAGCCATAAACAGTAGTTTAACACAATTGCTCTCAGAAGTGACGATTTTTGGACAGTAAATTTCTACAAGCCATAACTTTCAAACAGCTTAACCAAATTTTACGTTCTTATACTCTAATTAAACTTTACAAAATAATCTACATTTTTTTATAAAGTTGCACAGGTTATGAAACTGACCATAGATACTCAAAACTCGACCAGAGAATAGGAACCACTAATGAACGAATTCCGATCTCTCCCAAAGATACATCCTGGTGCTCTCTAACTACCTCATCAACCATCAAAATAACCTCAAAACCATTCCAATACAGCGTCAACATATCCAACACTAACCTATGGTTTATACCTATGTCTCAAAGATTCGCCAAAAATGTCAAAAGTGGCGGCTTCTCTCCTTCTTCTACTCTCTGGTTGCAGTCTTGTCCTTTTTTCCATTTCCTTCTTGCTCCTGCTTCTTTTTCCTTTCTCCGTTCCTTCTTCTTTTCTTCCTGTTCTCCTTTCCTCCCTTGCCACAACCTTCTCTTCCTCTTTGCCTCTATCCTGCAGCGCACAGCAGCATGGAGTAGCAGAAGTAGTAGCTACGCTCGGCCTGCTAGATTTAATTTTGAATGAGGAGTCCGAGCTGAACCAAACAAGGAAAAGACTCTTTTTCCGATTCGATTTGTTGAATTTTATTTTGATTCTTAGAGCTGTAGGTTTGGGTATAAATTTCTAGGTAGTCCTGAGTTTTTTTTTGTAAGCAAGAAGAAAACAAGAAGCAAACAAGAGAGCAAGAAAACAAGAAAAGGTGCTAGTTATGGTGCACCACTAAAATATTTGTGTTCGTGAGTTCTTGTGCTTGATTTTTTAACATAGTACGTGTGTGTGCTGATCCGGACTAATACCAACAATTAATATTAGAGTGAGGTTCTAATCATAGTGTCGCACTTGCCTCAGGGGAGGCTACCACTATTACGCCTCAGGGCAGGCTATCATCATTGAGCGATGCAGTGTTGAGCGAGATCCGACAGTGCATGAAGCGCGGATGCAACGGTGCATGCGGTTCCACGAGGAGGAGACGACGAGGTAGCTAGCTGTCGTTGAGGTACGCATTGTACACAATGTGCGGTGTACATGCGTGTTTGTTTAGTCATTTTGTTAGTTTTCCATATGTGCATGAGTACTTGTGAGTGTAAGTGCTCACGTATGTAAAAATCTCATCCAAGTCTCTGTGCCGTTGAAGTTGTGTCACGAGTGGGAAGAGTCGACGAGAAGAGATGGCGATGAAGGGTGAAGGAGATGTGTCTCTCCAATACCTGCTATTGACAAGCATCGTTGACAACTAGAGTGACAAGATGGTATTAGCAATCATCTGTGTGCCTCGTCGAAAAGGTGGCCAACCCTACGCATTCTCATGTCAATTGTGTCCATGAGATACCGTGGCAGATGATTCAAGACGTTGAGAAGTTGTGTTCTCCGCCTTGAATCAAGTAAGTTGAGACCGGGACGTTGAGGAGATGTGTTTGCCATCCTGAGTCAAGTTCATGGGAGATGTGTCTGGGACGTTGAGGAGATATGTTGTTGAGGAGATTTGTTCGCCATCCTGTGTCGAGTAAATGTTGGGTAAGTTATAGCTGGGACTGATGCCTCAACAAGTTAGAGTTTAGAGCTAGTTGATGTTACAGAATTAAGGGGATGAATGTTGGATTTAATTTTGGAAGAGGAATCTGATCCGGATCAAACAAGGAAAAGAACCTTTTTCCGATTTGGTTTTTTGAATCTTATTTTGATTCTTAGAGCTGCAAGTTTGGGTACAAATTCCTAGGTAGTCCTGAGTTTTTTTTGTAAGCAAGAAGAAAATAAGAAGCAAGCAAGAGAGCAAGAAAACAAAAAAAGGTGCTAGCTGTGGCGCACCACTAAAATATTTGTGTTCGTAAGTTCTTATACTTGATTTTTTTTACGTAATACGTGTGTATGCTAATCTGGGCTAAAACCAACAGGGGCAAGGCTGAGAAGGAACTAGTGCAGTGGCTACTACGTGTGTGCGCGCGCTAATCCGGACTAAAACCAACAGGGGCAAGGCTGGGCAAGAACTACCGAACTAGTGCAGCGGTAGGCCTCTCTGACCCTGCTTCATCTTCACGTACAGGTAGCAGCCTTGCTTCTTCCTCGGTTACATGCAGCAGCACACAACCACGGCAGAGAAGCGAGAAGCAGCAGCAGCCTGCAATAGCTTGATGAGACAGCGGCAAAAACCATCGTGATAGCAACAGCGGCAGCTCGCAGCGCCGGCGCACTATAGCCACTCCCATAGCAGCGTCGCAGCGGCAGACCTGACGGCGGCGATGCGACTGTCGAGATCCGAATATGTAAATTCGGACCCTCTATGTATATCACACTAGTCCAGGATCACGCTAGTGCACACAAGCTCAACATAGATGAATATCACAATCATACACAGCGAAAACATAATAAAAGACTTCATATATTAATTATAATATGTTGACTGACCTTATGGTCGATGTTTACATGAATATTCCATGCAGGGCTAAACTGTGAATAACAAATTAAATTGCAGCGGAATGAAAACGTAGATAAACTCCTCAGTATACCACAGATAACTGATAAGACTCGCACCCTAGATATTCGCCTCCTCTTGATACTCCTCTTCAAGAGTGGATGTAGACTCTTCCTCAACCAGTGATGTGATTGTTGGTAAGGGTGAGTACATAAAGCACTCAACAAGTTATTCACAGAATGCAATTCTAACATAACTATATGCAAGGTTTATTCCAATAGAATGGCCGATATGGTTGTTTTGCAGTAAAGCAGCATTTACAAATGAATATAGTAAATAGATTGAAATGACTGTAAAACAAATAACACTAAGTAGTAACTTTCAGCTTTTCTCAAGTAAACATGGCTTCCAGCCTAAAATAATATTTCCAACTTTCCTCCTGTATCCAGCCTTTCCATCCAAGTTTTCATTTAAAAAAATCTAATCCCTAGACTGTAATTCTCGAGCATTGCTCAATACCGCGAGCACGGCTATCCGAATAGATTTTACACTCTACAGAGATTATATGCTTTACCCACACGACATGATCATCCCTTGTTGCTAAGCTATTAACACACTTCCTTAGGTGTGTCGGCAGAGAGATCATGACAAAGCCTTTACAAAACTCTGCCTTAAGCCAGTACTGAAGGGTTATAACCACCACAATAGGGCCCCCCCTCTTGCGCCATGTGAGTTGATTCGTATAACCCAGGACACACCACCATTGGTAGTACTAAAGCTAAGACATTGTAAATTAATCAGCTAGGTCCGTCCCATTCCAGACATTTGGTTGCAAATTTGACTCAACTTAAATGCTTGCAAGGTTAAGTCCTTAGGTTGACTGAGGCAAGACTTCCACAATCTCTCTGCCATTCTGGCCCACTTTGGCATATTGCCCCTTGCCACTTGCTCCAATCTAAATTATTTACCACCCCGGTTGATTACCATGCACCACGTGCCATCAAAAAGTCAACATCCTTGCGTAATAACCCCGTTACTACAACTCAACATTATTGTGCGACAATACATGACACACCTTTCATAAACATTTTTCATATTCCATTAGTCAAGATTCACTTTTGATCTCTCCAAAAGACATGAGTTATATGTGGCATGGCTAAGCATACTAAGCACGGTCTAACCAACCTATATTAGCATCTAATAGCAACCAAATATAATGATCCATTCTAGGGTGACAAATAATCATAGCAAACAAATGATAAGGTAGGGTATAATCCAATTTGGTAGATTAACTAGATCCCAAACTATTTTGAAACAGTTCTACACATAAAATATCATGCAGTAGATTGAAACAATATAGCATTTAGTAAAATTGGGTTCAACATGATTAAAGCATAACTTCCTTTGGAAAAGTTCTTGTTCTTACTCTGAACCTTGCTCTTGGTTCAACGATTCCTCCTCGGACGCTTCGAGCACTTCAACGTCTACGCGTAACGAGAGAAAACATCAAAACAGAGAGCAAATAAACTCCAAAAATCAAATAAATTTCACCATTAAATATATCTCAATTTTAATTTTTTAAAAATTTGAATCACCTCAATCGAAGCTCGTATGAGTGAGAACAGGCTCTTAAAAGATTTGATAAATAAGGAAATAGAAAATATCATAATTTTCCAGATTTATTTTTGTAGTAAAAAATCGATTAAAGATGCAATATGACGTTAGCACCAAATTAAAGTATTATGAAAAATCTCAGAACGACACGTGTCCCTTGGTCCACCATGGTCTGAGTCCACGGCATAAAACCGATCCACGGTGGACCGGGTCCACACAGTCTACCGACTAACAGCGGGGCCCGCAATCATCGACTCGGTAACGCCATAGGAGACAAGTAGAGCAGCCACATCAGCGTAGAAGATGACTTAGCACTGACGTGGCAACCCAGATGGCGTCCACATGCCACCTCCGTGTCTATGCCACATCAGCCGACGAAGCACAGAGCCCAAGGGACATCGCCGGCGAGAACGGCGAGCACCTACGGGTATATCTCGGAGTCGCGAACCTAGTGCTCCCCTTACCTTGAACTACGGTGCACTGGAACAATGGCATCAATGATCGCAAACTTTGGTACCTTAGGGTTCCAGGCTGACGATGTTCTAGTGAGCTTCCGTCGAATTTGAGGCACGCACCAGACGAATCCGGCTATGGCGATCCCAAAGAGACCACTCATGGGCTTCGAGCTCCATGGTCAGCGGCGAATCAGACCTTTGTCTCAGTGGCGGTGGTTCGGCGAAAATCCTCAATTCTAGGGAACGATGGCGCTTCTCGGCTGGCTAGCTTAGGGATTTTATTGGTTGGACTGGAACGCAGCCGATGCTTGCCTTATATTGCAGGGGAGTCCACGACGTAGCTGGCACGGTCGCAGAGTCCATGGCGGCCATGGACATGCCACCAGAAAACCTAATCCGAGATGATGGTGGAGATGCTGACGTGTGGCCCAATCCATCGGCTCCCATCGCACCCAACATGGCACATTCACATTCATCTGATGGAAATCCAACGGCGAAAAACCAAATCCACTCGGTTTGACTCCCTCGATGGATTGGGCTGGGCCCAACAGGTTTCGCCCGTTACTGTTTAAACAGTTTTCCGCTGATTTTTCAATTAAAACAATTCCAAAAAATAGTTTAAGCCAAAGTAAATAGTAAAAATTTTAGAAAAATTATAAAAAATATTTTGATACATTTGGAACACAAATAAAATATTTTACAAAATTTTAGTTAGCTATCTCTTGCGTCGTTCACCTACCAAAATTAAGAATTCCAGTATTTTGTCTTATTTTTTTTTTTAATTCCTTCAGAAAACTCTCCAAACTTTTAAATATTTTCATATTTAACATATTTCAAAAATAATAAATAAAGCCAAATAAATTCTAGAAAACTCAAAAAATCCAAAAAATTCAAAAAATGCACAAGTAGGAATACTTAAAATAACAAAATAAAAAAATTGGGATGTTATGTGACCCACAGCGACGAGGCCTCATGAGCTCTAACTGCTAGAGCACATGCATGCAAGAGTATGGGAGCGTGAGGTGGCCGGAATGCGAAATTTCGTCGTGATCTCAGAATTTCAGACAAATTCCAGACAAAACACAAAAATAATCAAATGCGATTTTTTTGTATCGATAAATCCGAGATTCCGGTCGGAATTGTTGAGATCTCGGCGAGATTTGCCAAGATCTCGGCGAGATTTGTCATGATCTCGGCGAGATTTGGCAAGATTTCGGTGGATTTGCACCGAGTGAAAAATAGTTCAAACGATGTCAAAAAATTGAATATTTTTGTACATGGTCCTGACACATCATTAATATTTTCATAAAAATTTCAGATGATTATCAAGCCTGAGGTATTTTTAAAAATTCGAACATTGTTACTGTCCTGATAAAACGCTAACCGGCAAATTTGAACCGAATAAAAAATAGGACAAACTATGTTACAAAATTTTGAAATTTTTTGCGCATGGTTATTACATATCACTAATGTTCACATAAAATTTTCAAATGATGGTAAGGCTCTAGGAAGTTTTAAAAATTCAGACAGTGGTGATGTCCAAATGGAAAATGCTTGAAATCACGTCAGAAAATTATGAAATTTTGTTTGAATGGTCCTGATGCATCATTAATCTTGCCATAAACTTTTTAGATCATTATCAATCTGTTAAGTTAGAAATTTTGGCAGTATTTTGATTGATATTTATATTTTAAAGGTTACAATTGGGAACAATCAATATATATTTGCATCACAAATAATAGGCATTAAATAAAATTTATACATATGATAATTCATCACATATACACCAAACACCACAAATATGACCATACAGGAGCACATGAGAACTACCTGTGAAAGCACGGTGACACCAAAATGCAACGCTCAGCCCGAAGTCCCGAACCACCTGCAAGAGCCATAATTGAAGAATGAGTATGCAGTATGAACCTGTATTACAAGAAGATACATAATTAATGAATTAGGATCATACAAATCATGGACAACAATGCATTTACGTACCTATGAGTAGTAGTACGCCTGTGGTGTAAACTCCACTTCCTCGTTATCGACAATGACCTCATGATACCTCCTCTCGTGTTATTGCTTGTATTCTTCCCAGGTCATATCCCGCGGTAGCCAGGTATACTTCCAATGTTCATAATGAGCCATCCAGTTGGCATAATTTTCTGACTGGTAAAGGTACCTGACAGATGTGTCTCATGCGTACAGATCAGCGTAGGGATCAGTGTAGTCAAACGGCCAAGAGATGCTCAATCTATCATAACTTTGTCTGGGACTGTTCTCACCCTGATCCCATCTGTATGGCATAAAACCGTACGTAGGATGCTAACTCGGGAAGCCCAAATGGCTAGAAGACTGGCTGGTACACCATGAACCTACGTCATCCTAGGGCTGTGCTTCCTGTCACTACCCCCACCACTCATCGCGCCCTTCCCCATACTATGGGTATGCCTCTGTGAGTCCCTCCTCAGGGCGCTTCCCCCTTGTTGCGATCCTCCCAGCGATTGTGGCTATGAATAGGGCCAGAGAGAGTAGCAGACAGCGTCCGTCCCATCGTCACCTCCAGAGTCTGTTGCTGAGCTACTATCAGCGGTCTCCTAGTACTGCACATTCTGAGGAGGTGTATCCGTGTCATTGTCACTGCCGACATCAGGCTCATCATCACTTTGATCCTTTCCTTTTCCCTTGACACGCTGGCTGCCCGATAACTTCGCCAACTTGCCTAAAGCTCCTGCTAGCATGTCGTTGTTGTCCTCGGTAGCACGTTTCCTCTTCCCTATGTGCGTGTCACCGACCGTGAACTCGACCCAATATGGGAGGCTCTTTCTACTTGTGACCAATTGGAAGTAATGTTAACACTGTTGTGAGATTTCAACATACATATTTATCAAGTAGAATAGAACATAATTCCATATTACCTGTGACCTTGTTCATTTCTTCTGGCGGGATGGTGTCAACCATGAATCTCGCTGAGAGGGGTGGGTCATACCCACTGTCCTCGTCGAGTAGGGGCTCCCCACCAGACCTGGACGAATCGAACCACTCTGCAATAGGGTAACTACTAGGATGCATCGCATCCTCAATGAGGCGATCGAATGGGTCTTCTTCCTGGGCTTGGCGGGTGGATTCGTAGTCCCGCAGGTGAAGTCGAAGATTGTAGTGCACAAACACGAGCTGCTGGAGCTTTGCATAACTTAATCGGTTCCTTAGCTGCATGTGTACTAAGGCAAATGTGCTCCAATTGGGCTCGTAACCACTGGACGATGCACACTGCAACACCAACCGCAAGGCGTACTTCTGCAATGCTGGTGTCTCATTCCCGAACGCCATCCACCATTGAACTGCAGACAAGACGACAAAAGAAAAGTGCATCAGTCAGTGCACAACAACAACGTAACAATACCTGAAATTACACACGTACATGACGTCATGTGGGGATTGATGGCGCTAGACTGTGCAAGCTAGGTGGCAAACCGTCCCCTCTTAAGACGGTATACATCAGCTTCCTGTGTGGCCTTTACCGCGCTATTGTCCTCATCAGCTATAATGCGGGCAGTAGAGAGTGTTCCCATGTATTGGGGAGTGCTGTATATATTGTACGAAAACTGAGACCGTGGGTTGAGCACGAAGGCTGCAATGGACAAATCATTGTATAGTTAGCACAAAAGCTATGAACATTGTATAGTTAGCACAACAGAAATGAACATATTAATTTCACTGACCTGCTTGCACAAACGTGGTATCCCTTATATCGGCAAACCTCTTTTCCAGAACTTGCAGGAATATCCTGTACTGTTCTCCGTCCTCCCGCAAGCACTTGTGATACTCATTCCGCATAATTGCATACTGCATCGTGACACCACATATCGTTGGCAACTTGTCTTGATCCGCGAACCTGATTCGCAAATCTCAACATCTTGTACAAGGGTTTTACGGCCAAGACGGTCCACTCCACCTTGTCCCAAAACTCCTTGTCCACAAGGTGGTCATATGCAAAGTTGCCCTCCTCCATCCTAGCCCACCTACTAGCTGTCCAGTCTGGATGTGTCATCCACTACTAAAATTCTCTTTTTTTTAAGAAGCTATCCAGGAAAACAAAAGTTATGCCAAACCTATTGGCATTTGGCCTCACCAACTCGTCCCTATATGTTGCCTCATCTATGCATGCAGATTCTTGTGATTGTACAAGAATATGCAAATCCTCTTGGCCTCTCCTACGACCTGTTTGATATGTGGGACATCAAACACGTCTTTCAGCATAAGATTCACAGCGTGTGCCAAGCACGGCTGCCATATAATCCGTAGGTACTCCACTAGTAACAATTGGCATGCTTTTTTGAAGTTGTCCGCGTTGTCGATAACCACTTGCACGGCGTGCTCTGCCCCAATTTCCTCGGCCACGACCTTTGTTATCTCACGTAGTAGGTACTTGTGGTCCTAGACCTTGCCTGTGAATGAACAAGCCAGAAGTTAGTACGTACATTTCTAGTAGCAAGAGTAAAAACTAAACCGAATGTTGTACCTGGAATTGACGATCTTGTGGAAGAATATGACTCCATTGCAGTACACTATGAAGTTGATGATGCTCTATTGACTAGGCCCAGTCTAGGCGTCACACATGACTGTCACACCAAATGTGGCTCAGTCGTCCCTGAATTTTCGAAGGTACTGGACAATCTCTTGCTCGTTCTTGTCGAGGTACTTCCCGTCTATCTCTTGGCCCCGTGGTGCACGAACCCCTGGGCCTAGCTCCTACGTCATCTTGAGTGCACCTGTCCATCACGGGCATAAGAGGTTAGTACAATCATCACAAGAGTTGTAACTTACAACCCTACGATCGTTTCATACTTGTGAAATACAGACACTCGACCTTCTTTCCTGAAATTGCATTAGCATGGAACCACTTGGACCATGCTCTCCCTAGCTTCTCCCTCATCCCCTACTTGAATGCAGTATCAATACGGCGTTGCAGTGGGGCACCACTCCGTGCAAAGTCAACATCGATGGAGGCATGTTTTTCCCGTGTCGATTTGGACCTGTCGAATATTTTGCTGAGAGTGAATTGAACCGAGGGCCTGGCTACACCACTCCGGACCCGATCCTAGGGTCAAACCTTGGCTCCTGAGGTAGGTCTCTTCTTTTGAGGTCCTTATGCCCATCTTGAGCTGCTTCTGCTCAGTACAGTAGTCTGTGGCCAAGGTTGCCCAGTCGTCACATGCCTCCTTCTTACGGAGGCGCACTGCCTCCTCCTTCTTTTTCTCCCGACCTCCACGAAGGTCCGTGAGCATGGCCTGCCTAACCACTTTAGGCATGCCTTGGCAAGCCTTCACATCGCTAGCGTGGCTAGCCAGATGTTCCTTCAAACGAGTCGCCCCTCCACCCTTCATATCATGCCTATAGTAGTTGCACTTCGACCCAGTTGGTCCGATGCGCTCCCCATGCTCCCATACGGTACCCGCACAATCTGCCAACACGACGGCCTGCAACAGAATAAAAAAGATGCCAAAGAGGCAATAAATCAACAATGAAAACATTATTTGTGATAACTAAATGCAAAGTATCCAGTAACATCATCTTAAAGAATTCCACTGGAATGAACTAAAGCTCACACATGCCACTAAGCCATTTACACGTGCTTGCTACTTAAACATGCCACTAGCACATGCTAGTTATTGTACATGCTAAATATGAAAAGAGCATACTTGCTAGTCTTCAACATGGTGAATTTATGTTACTTTTGGCAAATGTAGTACTACATGAAGTGGTAGTGTACTGGTTTAATTGGTTGAATCAGAACCCAGAAACATTCTTTCCTTTGGTGCTACAAGGAGTAGCAGTACTTCATTAGTAGAGTGGCATCCATTGTCCCCAGAAATGACATGAACGTCCAACTGTCGATCAACACCTAAAATGACATTATATTATTCGTCATGCTTTGAAATTGAATCTGTCAATTTATTGCCAAGAGAGACAAGCGATTGTCTTTGCTGCTTACAAATACTAGACATTTTTTGGTCATACACCTAAATACACCAAATTTGCTAGACAAGCGATTGTCTGCACTCATGAAATTTTCAGCATTAATACAACCAAATACACCAAATCCGGCATATATACTCACTAATTCGCACAACATACCGAGATATCGCCCAAAATGAACAAGATTTCACTCTAAAATGAGATTTTGTCACTGAAAACTTCGATGTAGAGGCCTAAATCTCATTGAAATGAGCCGAGATCTCAATGAAACCGACCGAGATTTCTCCTTTTCTGGCTGGAGAAGACCGGACTTCGACCGAAGTTTGCCGGATTTTGCTCAGAGGAAGCCAAAGACAGAGAGGGCAACAAGGCTTCGGCTTGAGCTGGGTGAGTGCGAATGAGTAAAGTGAGTGAACTGTGTAGGGAGTGAATGATTGAGTGTGCATTAAAATCATTGTGAATGATATAGATAAATGAATTAATTTCTCAATGTCGTTACGCAATAGCAGCTCTAGCCTAGTGGTAAAGTCAAAATCTCAAACAGTAGGTCTCGGGTTCGAGTCACAACCACGACATTTTATTTGCATACTTCTGAGCACGCAAAAATTTTCAAATTTTTTGTGAATAGTCATGAAGCATCCATAATGTTCCCATAAAATTTTTAGATCATGATCAAACATAACGAATTCCCAAAAATTTTGAAAGTGCTACTTCACAGTTTTCGGACTTTAGAGCGTGTGCTTTTACAGTTTACAATTTTTGATTGAGAAACCAAACAAGGTTTAAATATTTTGAAACTTTTATAAAAGGGTTCTGAGGAAATTATTAAGCTCTCCAAAAAAATTTAGATCATGATCAAACTTGACAAAATCTATAAAATTCTGACACGGTTACTACCTCATTTATGCTCATTATGTCTTTTATTTTTAAAGATAAAAAATTAAGTTAAAATATTTTAATTTTTTTCTGTATGATCCTAGACTTCTTAAGATAGTACCATAAATTTTTCATAGCATGATAAAGCATTTACAATTTAATTAAAATCCGATAGTATTTCTGCTGAAATTTTAAAATGTCTAAAAAAATCAGTTTTTCTACAAATTATCATGGAAGATCACTTTGTTAAGGGTTATTGATGCAATTCCGGTCAATTCCAGCCATAAAAACACAAAATCCGATCCTAAAACACGAAATTTCGGCAAGATAGGGCGAAATCTCACCGAAATTACTGTAGCATTTTAAATTTTTTTCAATGTTTTTTACCCGACCGGAATTTTGGATCCCGTCCCTGGACGAGATTTTTGGATCCCGTCCCTGTACGAGATTTTTGAGATTTCGGCGGTTTTTCATTCCTTGGTTAGGAGCAATGGATCGGTATATTGGAAAGAAGGTCGGCGGCTGCACGCGCATGCATGGGAGAAAAAAAGAAGGCGGCACAGGGTGCCACACACATGTGATTAAAGGTTAGGTTAAATAGGGTTGATAACTAGCATTACTACTAGATATAATCAGCCCACTAATGGCCAATTACTTAAGAAAAGGACTAATTATTTACTTTTTGTATAAATAATTCACATATAATTTCGGTATGTTACAAAATCCTACGAGGAATGACCCACATATTATCACCCTTTCGAGATGTAAAAATCTTCATTCTTAAGAGAGAATGGCACTACATCAAATACATACAAAAAAGCACCAATTAATTATCCATTCAGGTTATTCCATTTGTAACACAAGAACAACACAGACACATAGCACGGGGAAGACGTTGAGTTGTAGCATCCACCTCTTATGCCACTCCCCTCCGCCCACCACAGGGACACACATGTGAAGGCAGAGTAGAGAAGGGGACATATAGATGGTACCACCAAGGTGGGCATAGAGCACAGTTAGACAGATTTGAATCCCTATCACCAAATTGGTAAAGGAACAGGGGGATTAGGGGCGTTGAGCTTACCCTAGATCTATGGTGACATCAGGAGATGGAGGTGGTGGCATCAACTGGGAGGGGTTGGGGTTGACGGGGTAGACAGAGAAGTGGGTGGAGTCGACGGAGTGGAGCCCTAGATTCAGTTTCACGTGCATGCCATCATGTCATCGTGCCCCAGCCCATCCCCACTTCTTCCTCGGTGCTAGTCACTCACTGCCTCACTCGGCTACCATGCTGCAGCTGCATGCCAGGGTTTCAAGGGGCGGCGCGGCGAGGATAAAGAGGAAAGGACGGACGGCTAGGTGAGGATGGGCTGGAGACGAGGGTGGGGTTCAAGAGGAGGGTAGGGGGAGGATGTCGGCGTGGGTAGGGCAAAGGAGCAGCGGGAGAAAGAGGGTTGTGATTTGATTGGAGCGTGAATGCGTGGGGGTGAGGGGAGGCGTCGGGAAGCTGATGACCCGGTGAAAGTTCAAGCTCCATTAGTTTGGTTTTAGTGTTAATGACAAATCTAATATTGAAACTAACTCTTTTGATAATCATAATATTGATTAGTCTCAATTGTTAATTAATGATAACTCTTTTTATGAGACTAACTCTTTTGTTGAGTTCAACTCTTATTAGTCTCTTTTGGATGAAAAAGGTGAAAATATCAAAGGTATGCATTCGAGTTTCTTGTTGCATTCCTTGAATATAATTTTCATGATCATATTGATAAATCTAAATATGAGACTAACTCTTTTATTAAGTATATCTTTGATTAGTTTCATCTCATTGAAAAATAGAAATCCCAAAGGTATGCATCCAATACAACTCTATTATTTCTATATGCATCCCTTGGATTCAAGATAAAGGATGAACTTCACCGTAGTCTCAATCTTAAGATGCGCATAATGTTTTCAATTCCATATGTACATGAATGCACACATTTAGGGGGAGTTTATACTTTACATTGATGTTTCAATAGTATTGATCTAATTCATCTTTCTATATCAAGGATCATTACTTTGAAACAATCCCTTGAGTATATTTAACTTGTGTAGTTGTAGTATACCCATGTTAATATAGAATAAACTCAAATACTATCTAAGATTGATTATGTGCATATTGATTCCAAGTTCAACTATTTATATGCACATATTTAATGGAGTTTATTCTATTGTTGATGGTATTAAGAGTATTGATCTATTTTCACCACTCCAACATAATTTGGATCATTACTTAGTAACCATCAAAATGAGTATATGAAACTTGTGTAGTTAATATATACTCATGTTAATTTAAATGAAATTTAAATTGAGTTCGGTTGTCTTTCAATCAATCAAAGAACGCTTCATCATCTGTTGATAATGTTTCTTCGTTGGTTAAGGACAAGCAGAAAGTTCTTGAGTATAATGAAGCATTAGTTGCATCAAAGTACTCAAGACACATTTAAATTATTCAAATTGATTAGGGTTGTGCTCAATCGATCATAGGGGCATCCATTATGTGTTAATGGAGTGCAATTGATGATTGAGACAACCGTGTTTGTTGGACTAACAATCTTTGATGAGTTGTGAAGTAGGTTGAGTCCAAGAAAATAAATAATCGGAAAGGAGAAGTCATCATGTGTTGATAAGCTTCAAGGATAAATCCCGAATTGAAGTGAAGTGAAGCTAGAGAAGATTCATCATGTATTGATGAACATGAAGAAAGCACCCGGCTTGGAGAGAAGATGATGGAAATCATAAAAGTTCTAAGTGGATGTGCTAGAGGCAAAGGTATAACTAGCTAGGGCTAAGGATGTGTTCCTAGTCTTTTACCGGTCTCGATGTTTGGATGGGAGACCGGGTTGCTAGTGTAGGTTGCCGTACTATTAAGAGGGGTCGAGTCTTATAGCTTGAGCTTCATCATGTGTTGATGAACTCAATCCGGTTCACTCTAGCTCACTCTCTTATTTGGTTTTTGCATGAGCTAAGTATTTGCATGTTTTGCAAATAAGGGAGTTCATGCTTACTTCTTATTGAATCTTGATTTGGTTTTTGCACAGAGCTATAGATTTGCATGTGCTGCAAAAGGGAGAAGCTTATGCAAGTGGGTTTAAATGGTTGTTTCTATGGAGCTAGATATTTGCATGTGTTGCAAATAGAGAGCTCATGCATCGGAGTCTTAGCTTGTGACTTGATCATGTGTTGATCATCACAAAGGCTAAGATAGGTTTATGCTTTACGTTTGCAAAATGAGTTTTTGCAAAATATGATTTAATTGAATCTTATTTTGGAGCATGTGAATAGGGTTTACAAATATGTTTGCAAATTGGTTTGATCATGTGTTGATCATCACATGGCTCAAAGATATGATCTTGATTGCTCTTGTTTGCAAGATTTATATTTGCAAATGTGTTTTACAAAATATTGGTGTTCATGCACTTGATATTGGAGTGTGTGATTAGAATTTGCAAATGTGTTTTACAAAATTATTTTGATCATGAGTTGATCATCACATGGCTTAATATTTGATCTTATTGACTCTTTCTAGCTTGTAGTCATGCCCTTGATCAAGTCTATGTGAGGATTTGAAAAATCGATTTTAGAGTTGAATGACTACATTAGAGTTTTTTTTGTTATATTTAAAAATATCTATGGTTTATTAAATCTTTAAAATAGGTGAAGATTGTAGCCCTTGTGATAAGCTTCGCATAGAGTTCAAGATTACCTAAATCGGAGTTCGGAGTAAAAAGTTATGACCTTTTTGTGTATGTACCAGTGGTCATACCGGCCAGCAGTATGACCGGACCCTCTCCGGTCATACCGGTCTCCGATATGACCAGGGTCATTTCGGTGCGTTTTTTCTAGAGAAGGGGTATGCAATTTTTAGGGTCTGGTATGACCGGATTTTCTGAGTAACGGCTAGTTTTTTAGCCGTTAGCCTCTGAAGAGCGGTCATCTGGCTCTAAATGATATGACCGGGTTTTTTGGGCATTTTTGCCTATTTTGCCCCCAACGGCTAGTTTTTCTTATGGAGGCTATATAAGAAGCTTTGGGGGCTGGCATTTGGGTGTTGCTAGGGTTTTGGTGAGTTCATAGCTCTTTGTGGTTGAGTTGTGCATGTGTTGCACTCTCTAATTTGGTTTTTGAGCTAAGAGTGAATTCTAATTGCATGTGTTGCAATTAGAAGTGGATTGGGAGCCTCTTGTGCATGTGTTGCACTCTCTAATTCGGTTTTTGAGCTAAGGGTGAGATCTAATTGTATGTGTTGCAATTAGAAGTGGATTGGGAGCCTCTTGTGCATGTGTTGCACTTGAGGGAAGCCTTGTGCATGTGTTGCATTTGGTGGAGCTCAAGCTAGAGGGTTTGACTTGTTACTCTTGGTATTTGCCGACACCTAGACGGCGTGTGGAGGCGTCGTGCGCGGTGACATTTTCAAGGAGATTGTGAGAAGGCCCGGCAAAGTTGTGAAGGTCGGAGCTCACCTACCCGGAGGGGGAAAGAGCTACCACTAGTGGAATCGAGGCGGCTGCTCAATTCGTGGAGCCAGTCCAAAGTGGTTTGGGCTAGCCTCAACGTGGATTAGGGGAGACCGGCAAATCTCCGAACACCACGGTAAAATATCTATGTGTCTCTTTGTGTTTGCTTGCAATTCTCAATTTACATTATTGCCATTTACATTCCTAGAATTAAATTGCTTGATTGTCTTTAGGATTGTATATTCTTGTGTAGAGATATAATTAGCTAGTGCACTTAGTGAGCCTAGTTGTCTTAAGCTTTAATTGTCAAAACCTTAGTTTATCACTTTCGCATCTTTTATCATTTAGGTTTTAACATAAGGGTACTTAGGTGAGATTTTAATTAATCGTAGAAGAAATTTTTATGGCCGCCTATTCACCCCTCTCTAATCGGCATCCTCGATCTTACACCCGGTCGTACCTATTGGCTGTGATTTCAAGTGAGCTGGAGGTAGACGCACCGTCACACTACCACCATCAACTGCGATATCTTTACAATTAAATGTGGTTGATGTGTCTTTCGTTCACATCACTTTTATAGAAGGTTTGACGCTGATAGGTGAATCCTAAAACATATTTAAAAAAATAACATACAAACTAACTTAAACATAACAACAAAATACTCCTAATAAATTGTAACGACCCCTATTTTTGTATAAAATGCGAAAATAAGAATCTATGTGCATACAATACTAGTCCCATGATCAGTGGATAGTACGCATATTTACAACAATTGGAATCACAACTATACATCATATTATTTAAGCGGAAGCTATTTATACAATTCAGAGTATATAGCAGTAGAGAAGCAAAGTCTTGTAGTGTGCCCATCCAACCCTCAGGCAACTGGCAAGGCATAAATCTGTAAGTTCAACTCTATTGGTTTTGGTGATTGGTTTAATATTAATGTTTAATCATTGTTTAATGACAAATCTAATCATTATGAGACTAACATGTTTTATTAAGTCTTATTCTTATTAGTCTCATACTTGGATGGAAAATGGAAAACCTAAGGTATGCACTCGTATTCATTCTATTATATATATATATGCATACTTAGAATTCAAGTTAAAGTATGAACTCTTCCAGTGCTTTAGACCAAATATGTGCATTATGTTTTTAATTCATATATACATGAATGCACACATCTAGGGGGAGTTTATAATTTAACTTGATGTTTCAATTGTATTGATCCATATACAATATAAAGGATCAAGACCTTGAAACAATCTTTTGAGTATATATGACTTGTGTAGTTATATACTCATGTCAATTTAAATGAGTTTAAATTGAGTTCGATTGTCTCTCAATCAATCAAAGAACATTTCATCATGTGTTGATGGTGTTTCCTTGTTGATTAAAGACAAGCGAAAAGTTCTTGAGTATAATGAAGCATTAGTTGCATCAAAGTACTCAAGACACAATTAATCATTCAAATTGATTAGGGTTGTGCTCAATCGATCTTGGAGGCATCCATTATGTGTTAATGGAGTGCGGTGATGATTGAGACAACCGTGTTTGTTGGACTAACATCTTCCATGAGTTGTGAAGTAGGTTAAGTCCAAGATGATGAAGAATCGGGAAGAAGAAGTTATCATGTGTTGATGAGCTTCAAGAGGTGATCCCGAAGTGAAGAGAAGGGCTAGAGAAGGTTCATCATGCGTTATTGACCAAGAAGAAGAAGAAGAGGTGATCCTGGAGAGAAGATGATTGGAAATCATAAAAGCTCCAAGTGGATCAAGTGTGGCAAAGGTATAACTAGCTAGGGCTAAGGATGTGTTCCTAGTCTTTTACCGATCTTCGTGTTTGGTTGTGAGACCGGGTTGCTTGTTAGGTGCCGTACTATTAAGAGGGGTTGAGTCTTTTAGCTTGAGCTTCATCATGTGTTGATGAACTCGATCCGGTTCACTCTAGCTCACTCTCTTGTTTGATGTTTGCATGAAGCTAACCATTTGGCATGTGTTGCAAATTGGTGAAGCTTGTGCATTGGATTTTGTATGAGCTAAGTATTTGCATGTATTGCAAATAAGGGTGCTCATACTTGCATCTTATTTGAATCTTATTTGATTTGGTTTTTGCTTGGAGCTAAGTTTTGCATGTGTCGCAAAAGGAGAGAGCTCAAGCAATTTGGTTTAAAGTGGTTGCATGGAGTTAGAGATTTGCATGTGTTGCAAATAGAGAACTCATGCACTTATATTTGTTGTGGTTGGTTGCATGGTGCTAGAGATTTGCATGTGTTGCAAATAGAGAGCTCATGTTTTGGTATTGCTTGGAGCTAGGTTTTTGCATGTATTGCAAAGAACAATGCTCAAGCATAAAATTGGTTTAATGTGTATTTGCAAGTTCGTTGTGCGAATAAACCGAGGTCTATGGGTCAGGAATCCGAGAGCATGTGAGTAGGGCTTGCAACGGGTGTTTGCAAGTTGACTGGTCTTGTGTTGACCTTCACATGGCTAGGGGATTAATCTCATAGACTCGAGTTTGATTTGCTTATCGTTTGCAAATAGATCTTGAGTTGTTTACTGAAATGTGTTTTCGTTAGTTGGATTTGTTATTTGCAAATGTGTTTTGCAAATGAACTTTAGATTATGGGTTCCGATCCTAAAGCATGTGAATAGGGTTTGCAAATGTGTTTTGCAAATTGACTTGATCATGTGTTGATCATCACATGGCTAAGAGAATTGATCTCATAAGTTCTTGGTTTATTGGCAAATGTATTTTGCAAATAAATTGTGCTTAATGAGATTCTTTGGAGTATGTGATTAACATATGCAAATGTGTTTTGCATAGTGTTGTGATCATGTGTTGATCCTCACATAGCTCAAAGAATTTATCTTGAATGGTTTGGAGAAAAGTTTTTGTGAAAAAACAGTGTTTTCTCCTGAGGCGGTCGTCATTCTGTAAGGCAGTAGCACGAAGTCCGGTGCTACCGCAGTTTGGCCGGTAGCACCGAAGGTCCGGTGCTACCGTCTCTTTGGCCGGTGTGGAATTTCCAGAGAGGGGTGTTTTTGGGCGGTCTGGTAGTCCGGTGCTACCACCCATGGTAGGCCGGTAGCACCGAGGTCGGTGCAACCGCTCCTCTGGTGGTGTGAAAAATCGGAGGAGGTGTTTTTGAGTTCGGCTCGAGGCCGTGCAACCGGGTTGAGGCGGTGCTACCGCCCGAGCGGTAGCACCGCTCCCAGTTGACCGGTGCTACCGGAAATCCTGTAAAGGCTAGTTTTGTAGCCGTTGGTGAGGAGGCCGGTGCTACCGGTCCTAGTAGGGCGGTAGCACCGGGAATTCTGGTTTTGTCTAGAATTTCCCCCCAACGGCTAGTTTTGGCTTGGAGGCTATAAAAGGAGGCCTTGGGGGACAAGGGCAAAAAGGTTGGCTGTGTACTAGAGCATTTGGGTGTTTATAGGAGTTGTGTGCATGTGTTGCCTTCTCCCATTTGCTTCTTAAGCTAGTGTGAGCCTCTAATTGCATGTGTTGCAATTAGGAGAGGATTGAGAGTCTCTTGTGCATGTGTTGCACTTGAGGAGGATCCTTGTGCATGTGTTGCACTTGGTAATCACCGGAAGCACATGTGTTGTGCTTGGTGAAGTTCAAGCGAGAGGATTGACTTGTTACTCTTGGAGGTTGCCGACTCCTAGGCGGCGTGGCGTCGTCTTGCGGGAGCTCTCAAGGTTGTGAAGCCCGGCGAAGTTTGTGAAGGTTCGGGTTGAGCCTACGCGAAGCGTGAAAAACCACATCTAGTGGATTGAGGTGGGTGCTCAATTCGTGGAGCCGGTCCAATGTGTTTGGGCTAACCTCAACGTGGACTAGGGAGACCAAGCAAGTCTCCGATCACCACGGTAAAAAGTATTGTGTCTCTTGTGCTTGCCTTGTTCTCTTTATTTGTATTCAAGCAATTTACATTCATAGAATTAAATTGATTGATTGCTTGTCTTTAGAATTGCTTTTTGTTAGAGACATAATTAGTTAGTACACATAGTGAACCTAGTTGATTTAGGCTTTAATTGTCAAAACCTTAGTTTATCGCTTCCGCATTATTATTGATAAGTTTTAGCATAGGGGTAATTAGGGGTGAATTGCTTTGTAGAAATTAGAAAGAGAAAGTTTTTTTTAAAAGCCGCCTATTCACCCCTCTCTAGTCGGCATCCTCGACCTTACAAAATCCCTAGAAAGATTGCTTTATTGAAGTTCCTGCGTCCTATGACGAAAAGTAATCTTCGGAACCTCGCTATCTTTTCCACCTAAAACAACATATTAAGCAAGGTTGAGTAATTTCGTACTCAGCAAGACTTAAGGTGGTATTTACAAAATACAGTAATGCATGCTATGTCAAAAGAGGCTACTACAGTTAATTTGCATAAAGTGAGATTGAATTTGTAAATCAAGTTGTAATTTATAAACGGAATTGTAAAAGCAAGTTTGACTGATATGAAAGTAACAAGTAGAGAATAAGTAACGACTCACAGTCCTTCGCGAGAAATGAATCATCCAATTCCTATAATAACATGACACAACACAGTTTTTGCCAACACGTGGCAAATCAAATAAAACCAAGCATTTTGAAAATAATAAAAAAAATCTAACTAGTGCCAGTTCACCAAGTCTTCCATAACCGCATGCACGGCTTTTCGAAAAGATTTTCACTCTGCAGAGGTGTACAGCTTTACTCACAAGTCATGACTGATTCCTTGTGCAATCGATATTAGCATACTTCCTTTGGTGTGCCGCAGAGTGTCATGACATAACCGTTACATTACATAGACCTAACTTTGCATCAGCTCCGGTGACGGGAAGCCCTTACTATGGCAGCAGAAACTCAGAGCAAAGTCATGAAGTTTCTCCCCATAGCAAAGCATGCATCATTGTATCGGCAAGCGTCGGTGAGGGCACCCCTTGGAGCAAACCTTAAAAGGAGAGCCCGTACTAGTCCAGCCTTCCAATGTGCAAAACTAAATCTACGTAACTTAATAGGTTAAGGCTGTGCCATATCAGCACTTGTGGTTGTACAAATTTCTCTTGGGTCATACAACACTACGTTCGGTTCTTAATTCGACATGGGCGATAATCTCCCCCTACACTACGTGCAACACCTTCACAACCGACTATTGCCGATAATCACCCGTGTCAAAACCAAAGTTTTATTTTGAGTTTTTAATCCAAATACCAACAACCTTAAAAAGTCATATCCATCCTTTTTAAATTCTCAAGAAGCGGTTTAATTTGACTATTTCAGTTTTCACTACTATAGCTTGCTAAGCATGATTAATATGAATCGCATATACCCATGTTGTCATTATATATTATCTATCCTTATTCTAGGGTTATCAAGGTTCACGTCTATACTTATCAAGGAAGTTCCATGAGATAACATGCATAACTACCAATACCACAATATAGCAAGTTTACAGAAAATACGTGCGTGAATAAATTGATTGAATAAAACAAAATGTAAGAAAAACATTGGGATCAATATGATCGAAAGGGTGCTTGCCTTGCTTAATTGTTGTTTAGATGAAGTCGTGGTCATAGATGACGTTGTTGACGACGGAATCGGTGACATCGGAGTTCTACACGTCGCTTGATGGTAACGTAGCAAATAATAAATTTCAATAAGGGCAAAAAGAAGAAAGACAATAAATCAAATAAAATCTTACTATAAAGAACATATGTAGATCCTTTTATAGATTATTTATTCTTGTTTTACGAATTGAGGAGGCAAAAATTATGCATTTTTGTATTTATAATTTCAAATTTAAGAGGCTAAAATTATTTGAATTTAAAATATTAAGAATATTGTGCTAGCACATAATGGTATATTCTTAATAGGATTCAGATGCAAAGAATAATATATTAAACTTTCCGCCATTCTTTAAGGTGGTTTCACTTTAAGAGCTTTTAGTAAATAGTTAACCATAATCATGCCTTTATTTTTGCTATTGTGTATATATATATATATATACTATATATATGTATATGTACGTGTATATATATATGTATATATGTGTGTACATGTATATGTGTATATGTATATGTATGTGTATATGTATGTATATATATGTATGTATGTATATATACATATATATATATATGTATGTATATATGTATGTGTATATATATGTATATATATATGTATATATGTATGTATATATATATGGATGTATTTGTATATGTATACGTGTGTATGTATATGTATGTACATATTATATATATACATACATATACATATATATACATACGTATATATATGTATGTACGTATACTTATATATATACATGCATGCTCCCAATAATCAGAATCTATTTATAAAACAATCTTCAAATCAAATTTTTAAATACCTTTAAATATTCAGACACCTTACTGATATACTAACTTATAAAAATAAATTTTATTCAAATTAAAGCTACTTTGAAAAAGTTATAAATATTTAATCACTTAACACATTGAAATAATTCTTTATTAGAAAAGGATACAAAATAAATTGAAATGCAAATATTTTTATATATTTTAGTTTCTCATAATCTATAATTTTAACAAAATTGGTTTCATTTCAGTTTGAGTTTATTTGCAAAAATTATATACAAATCATATTTCAAACCTATACTTTAAATTTGAATTTTAAAATTACACAGTGCGAATTTTCAAAACAAAATTGTGTATTCTAAAACTACAAGATTTTATATGATTTTATAAATTTGTTTATCTCATTTGGACTTATAATACAAAAGATATGGTAATTTGAATGTGGGCGGTTTTGAAAATTCGGTGGAAAAGATCACAATACGTCTTTGCAATAAGGGCTTTTGAATTCGGTCGCACGGACTGACTCATGGGGCCCTCTGGTCAGTGGCTGGGCGCACTAAATAGCCAAGAGACTGACATCCTGGGCCCGTCGGTCAGTGACTCCAGAGCAGAGTTCGGACTAGGGCAGGTCGCCGGCGGCGGAGGTGCGGCGGAGCCGGACGGCCGGGTCCTCAAGAGGGAACTAGGGAACTCACGCGCACACTCAGGTGGGGTTATCTGCCGTCGGTGATGACTGGGAGTGCTCCGCCACCGCTAGGGTGCGGCAGCGCCATGATTGGGCAGGAGGAAGCTCGGGAAATCACCGCATTTTCACCGTTTGAATGATTTGTGAGCATAGTTGCACTACCAGTACTCCATTTCACCTGAAACATCGTCCGGAGAGTGACCGAGTCGTGCCTCCACCGGTCGCCTGAGCCGAGGAGGAAGAAGAGGGGTGAGGCCGTGCTACAGGCGAGAAAAAAATGAAAATGAGGATTGATGAGAAATCTGGGAGGTACTCGAGAGCTTCTTATTGAATCGATTATCAATGCTCTTACCGGAATGGCCCTAATTGCAGTTCTCCCCCTTTTCTGTGCTTTGCGGGGAATGGATGAACTGATCAGACTTGAGCTCGGTTTTCGGATGGAAGGAGCTCACTGGAGAAAGTTGAGTGAAATGAGAGCCCGGGAGCTGAATTTATAGAGAAAGAGATAGCGGCACAGGGTTTGAACGGAGGGAAGAAAATGCGGCGGTGCTGTTTGCGGGCGGTGAGGTGGCGTGAATTTTCCGGCGCTGGGACGAGTCACGGCATGGCGCGGGGATCCCGAGGTTAAACGTGGCCGCTGGTGCAGTAACAATGCAGTGGCGACGTGATTTGATAGTCAGGGAGGCGGTGAGGCAGAGAGAAAGATCGAGAGAGAGAGCAGAGCCTCTCGGCTGGGGGGAGGAGAAGGAGAGGGTAAAGTGGGACTGCCATGTGGGGCCGGGGCCCACCGGTCAGGTTCAGAGAAGAAGCCGTACCTTTTTCACCTGGCAAACGGGGCCAAAACAGTGGGTAGACCCACCTGTAAGAGGGAGGAAAAGGGAGACAAGGCGATAAGGCTTCTGGACAGATCAGGGTTGGAATTTAAATAGCTATCCAATCGCAGTAGAAGTTTTCTAAACTTTTTTACTAAGGTCCCGGGATAAGGATTGACACTCAGTAAAAATTTTGGGTTAAAATATTTTACATAAAAATTACAAAAAATCTGACAATGATCACTATACAGAAATCCCGTTCTGAATTTATTTTATTTAGGGATTAAAATGAAGTCAATAATTTTTTAATTTTTTTTAAAAGAGTTAAATATGGGTTAATAATTCTTGAATAAAAATTTCAGATTAATATCATGCATATTTATTTTCTAAAAATTCTGACATGGCAAATTTCAGATTTTGAGAATTTCTGTTTTGAATTTTAAAAGGCAATAAATTAAATTATTAATTTTTATATTTTTACCAGAGGTAAATACTGTTTTTAAGGAAGACATGATAAAATGTTCGGCTGAAGAAAATTTCCAAGAATTTTTAAAATTATGACATTGTACTGTTTTGTGGTCAAAAGAGTCATGTCATATTACATTTCATTATTCATTGCATTAAAATTCTCATGACAGCTGAAAAAGGTCACTAGAGACTTCAGAAATTTAATATCAGTTTTGTTGATTTTTACTTTCATCTTTTACCTTTTTACCATTATCCTTTCTCTAATTCCTTTAATTGATTTTTTAAAGCCAAAAATCGAAGAAATTCCAATAAAAATTAATAATGCCTGGAAAATTCGGAAATAATCATACTTAAATTCAAATTGTCTATTATTATTTTATTTACGTTTTTCGTGATGTTACACAAATTAAGTTAACCACCTCCTAAAAAAATTCTAACAAGACGGAGCACGATGCATATCACAGAAAAACTTCATCGAGCTTGGTTACAAAGTACCCAACACGGTGTAGGCTGAGAACGACCATAGAGGCATAACGCTTTAGCGGAGCTCGACCAAGTAAAGTGGCGTAGCCAACGGCTCGAGGTAGGCTGAGCTCAATAATAGCTTGATGTATTAGTGTAACATGCTTTTTATTCTTAGCAAAGCACAGATATTGATATAAAGATTATTAATATAAATCAGAGGTTGTTTTAAGAAAAACCAGCGAAAACCCCATTCCTAAACGGCTCTTAAAACCCATCTCAATCTGGTGTGGTGGCCGCTCCCGTCCCGGCGCCTTTCCTCCGGCCACCACGCCGATCTGCCAGCACCACCGCAGCACGCGCACCAACTCCCTCTCCCGACTGTGCGGCACCTCCTCCTATCCCGCCTCCTCCGCCGCCCTTCCTCCCCCTCCTCCCCGCTCCCGACCTCCGACTCCGACCTCCGCAAGTGCCTCCTCCTCGGCTGCGGCGCCGCCACCTACTACTCCTTCCCCCTCCCACCCGATGCGCTCCACAAGAAGGCCCTTCCCTTCAAGAACGCGCCCCTCCCCGACGACCTTCACGCCGTCTCCAACTGGAGCGCCACCCACGAGGTCCACACCCGCGTCCTCCTCCAGCACGACTCCCTCCCCGCCCTCCAGGACGCCCTCTTCACCGCCCACAAGGAGCGCCGCAAGCTCAGGCCCCTCGGCTCGGGCCTGTCCCCCAATGGCCTCGCGCTCTCCCGCGCCGGCATGGCAACCTCGCCTACATGGACAAGGTGCTCGACGTCGACGTGAAGAAGAAGACCGGTACTGTGCAGGCCGGGATACGCGTCGCCGAGCTCGTGGACGCGCTACGATAGCACGGGCTCACGCTGCAGAACTTTGCGTCCATTCGGGAGCAGCAGGTCGGCGGCATCATTCAGGTCAGTTCTGCTGGGGGAAAAAACCCATCAATCTTGATACATGGAAGGAACTTTCTTGGTGATCTTGATATTAGAATGAGAATGTATTCTCGCAAAAAAAAAAAGAATGATGAGAATTGGCAAGAGCAGTAAGTGTAAATTGGCTAAAAATGTTCAATGAAATGCCCAAATTAGTAACAGTTTCTGTAATTTTCACATAATAGCAAGAACATATCACCACATAGGCATAGACTGTTGCGAAGGTTGAAACATGGCTTAATGTACCTAGTACCAACAAATGAGTGTTCCAGGGACTGACAACCGTTTCGTAAGTATTGTAGTAGATCTGTTTTATGCCCTTCTCTGTATTTAGGAAAGGGCTTTCAGCAGTTCATTCGTGACATAGAGGAACCTTTCTAATTAGCAGACTATTCAATCAGCAGAAAATGGCTAATCAAAAGTGTTACGGCTATCTCTAATGTGGAGCCATATTATCTTATTTGATCATCTGTTTTTAGATTTCTTACACAGATAGTCAGATGCCAACATATGTATGGGAAGAGCACTTAACGCAAATTGGTTGAAGATGTTCAATAAATATGCTCCACATTAGCAACAGTTACTGTAAGTTCCGCATAATAACAAGAACATATCACCACATAGACTGTTGCGGGAGTTGAAACATAGCTTAATGTCCAACAAATGAATGTTACAGGGACTGACAACCGCTCCACAAGTAATGCAGTTGATTTTCTTTGCGTGTCCTTTTCTGTATTAACAATAGGCCTTTCAGCAATTTAATTGGTGACGTAGAGGAACCTTTCTAATTAGCAGACTCAATCAGCAGAAATGGCTAATTAAAAGAGTTATGACTATCTCTTCTGTGGATCCTTATCATCTTTTTGATCTTCTATTTGTAGATGTCTTACTCAGATGTCAGCTTATGTATGGGGAAGATGAAAATTTTCATGTTTTCTACATGAAAAATAGACATGCTTGATCGTATAATCCTTAGTTTATATTTGCTAGCTCAAAGTTTGCCCCCTTCACTAGTAGTTTCTGGTATGGAAAGTAGTTCTTCTCTAATGCTTGAGAAGATAGCTTGCTTTGCTTTTCTTCTTGAGTGGAATTTTCCTAAGCTTAAATTTTGTACTCTATTTAATGACACTTTGTTACTCAAATTATTACCAATTAGAAATGTCTTCAGCATTCCTTTTCAGTTTTTAATGTCATTTCGTGCGTATGTACTGAAAACTGCTTTTTATAAGTACTGCCCCTTTTATTTTGAGACAGAGATAAGTATTACTCAAAGCAGCATTAAATAAGGGTGTTCATTATGAACAACTCTCATGGCATGAACATAACAGATACATAAAACAACACCATACTAACAAATATGCTCTGCGGTCATAATAGCTATGTACTGCCATTTGTTTCCATTGTGCCTAGGCTAGTTCCATTATCTGAATAAACCAACACCATGCACAACGCTACAGTCATTCTAATATTGAGGGCTCTAATCATATTCTTGGTATTCATCTACAACTTGAACTTAACATGCAGTTCTGTCCAAATGTGTTTCTGTACAGCTAGCTAATTTCAAATGTTTATTTCATGATTGAATGCAGGTTGGTGCCCATGGCACTGGTGCAAGATTGCCTCCAATTGACGAACAAGTTTTTAGCATGAAACTGGTTACCCCTGCCAAGGGGACAATAGAGTTATCGAGGGAGAAGGATCCTGACTTATTTTATGTTGCTCACTGTGGACTTGGTGGCCTAGGAGTCGTTGCAGAAGTCACTCTTCAATGTGTAGGCCCTGTTTGTTTGGACTCTTTCATCAGCTTAAAAGCCAAAAAGCCAAAGCCGAATCAAACAAACGACTTTTCAGTCGGGCTTAAAAAAAGCTTAAAGCCTCTATATAACTATAAGCCAAAAGCCAATCAGACGGGCTTTTTTTGGCTTTTGCGGGTTAGAAATAGGCATTTGCCATTGAAGTTCTAAATAATTACCCACCAATGCCATTCATATATAAAATAAAATTTCTTCTTTTTCTCTCGATTCTTCTACCCCGCGACGCTCATCCCTACGCCCTCCTCCCTCGCGACTAGGGTTGAGCGGCACCCTCATCCCCACGATTGAGCCGGCGGCACCCTTCTCCCCCGCGATTGAGCTGGCGGTGTCTTCCTCCCCCGCGACTCCCTCATACCCTATGAGAT